>JABSTQ010010778.1:0-356818 GCA_013358835.2 Ixodes persulcatus
GCAGCTTGGGCAGTAATACCTTCACGGATTCGGCCAGCGCACGGCTGTAACCAAGGTGTCCGACGTCGGGTCGTCGTGGCAGGCTTGGAAGATCTCCGCTCTAAGGTCGGTAGGGATTACCAGCAGCCACGGCGTACTGTTGTCTCCGAAGTTCTCCTTGTAAAGTACACCTTGTCGGAGGACGAAAGTCGGCAGGGCTCTCGAGAAGACACGGGGGACAGTCCCCCCTCGTCCTTCGAGGTGCTCTATTAGCGCGCGCAACTCAGGATCGTCTCTTTGACGTCGCGCCATGTCGTCGGTGTTCACTGCGCCTAGGAAGCACTCGTCGTCATCGTCGTCACTGCTACCGGGAGATGTCTCGACAGGGGCTCTAGACAGGCAATCGGCGTCGCTGTGCTTGCGGCCTGACTTGTAGACAACAGTCATGTTGAACTCCTGCAGTCGGCGACTCCATCGAGCGAGACGTCCGGACGGGTCCTTTAGGTTCGCAAGCCAGCAGAGCGAGTGGTGGTCCGTGACAACGCGGAAAGGGCCCCCGTACAAGTACGGGCGAAACTTCGTGATCGCCCAGACGACCGCAAGACATTCCTTTTCAGTCGTGGAGTAATTTCTCTCCGCTTTGGACAGTGTTCGACTCGCGTAGGCGATGACTCGCTCGGTGCCTTCTTGCACTCGAACCAGTACCGCGCCAAGTCCTTCGTTACTTGCGTCCGTATGAATCTCGGTTTCCGCGTCTTGATCGAAGTGTCCAAGAACAGGAGGAGTCTGGAGTCGTTGCTTCAGCTCGTCGAATGCGTGCTGCTGCTCCTCGGCCCATTCGAACTTCTCGGCGTCCTTCGTGAGTTTAGTGAGCGGTGCGGAAATCCTTGCGAAATCCCGAATGAAGCGTCGATAGTAGGCACAAAGACCAAGGAATCTTCGCAAAGCCTTCTTGTCTGTGGGCGCTGGGAATGCCGCGACGGCGCGAGTCTTTTCGGGGTCTGGACGGACGCCTTCGTTACTAACCACGTGACCTAGGAATTTCAGTTCGTCATAGGCGAACCGGCACTTTGACGGCTTGAGGGTGAGTCCGGCGGTCTTTATGGCTTGGAGAACAGCTCGGAGTCGTCGCAAGTGCTCGTCGAAGTCAGTTGAAAATACTACGACGTCGTCAAGGTAGACGAGACAGCTCTGCCACTTCAGCCCTGCCAGTACGGTGTCCATGACACGCTGGAAAGTTGCTGGTGCCGTGCATAGTCCGAAGGGCATAACCTTGAACTCGTACAGCCCATCTGGCGTGACGAAGGCTGTTTTTTCGCGGTCCCGTTCGTCGACTTCGATCTGCCAGTAGCCGCTCTTAAGGTCCATCGATGAGAAATAACGAGAGTGGCGCAGCCGGTCTAGAGTGTCGTCGATGCGGGGGAGGGGGTAGACGTCTTTCTTCGTAGCGGCGTTCAGCTGCCGGTAGTCGACGCAGAACCTAAGCGTTCCGTCCTTCTTCTTAACCAGCACGACTGGAGAGGCCCACGGACTACTGAAGGTTGGATTATGTCATCCTTCAGCATCTCTTGAACTTGCTCCTGGATCACCTCCCTTTCTTTAGCGGAAACTCTGTACGGCGATCGATGCACAGGGCGCGCGTCGTCCTCGGTAACGATGCGGTGCTTCGCAACGGCGGTTTGGCGCACCTTCGATGACGTCGCAAAGCAGTCGCGGTATTCGGCGAGGAGGTTATTCAGCTGCCGTCGTTTCGGGCCCGGAAGCTTAGGGTCAATGTCGAGCTGCGCTGGCGGCGTACTGTCTTGTCGAGGTGGCGAGGATTCGTCAGTAATGGCGGCGATTTCGGCGGAGTTTCGCAGTTCCTCGACGTGGCCCACGGCTGCACCTTTTGTGAGGTGTTGCGCTTCGTTCCGGAAGTTCGTCATGAGGACCACAGCGCGGCCATCCTGAAGTTCAGCTACTCCTCTTGCGACGCCTATTCCTCTTCCCAGAAGCAATTGAAGGTTGCCTTCTAGAACAACTTCGCCACACGTAGCTGCATCGGTCACGACGGGTACGACAACACTTGATCGCGGTGGCAGGTTCACGTGGTCGGCAGCGACTCGGATGGCGGCTGACGCTGTTTGGGGTTTCTCTGAAGGCGGAACAGGCTTGCGCAGCGTCAATCTGTTCTCACCAAGGTCGATGACGGCGCCGTATTCACACAGAAGTTCCATGCCGAGAATGACGTCTCTGGAACAGTCTTGTAGAACGACGAACTTCAGAGGGCACGTCTCACCGTGGATCTCGACGCGAGCAGTGCATCTCCCGACTGGTGTAATGAGGTGTCCTCCGGCGGTTCGTATTTGAGGTCCATCCCACGGCGTCATGACTTTTCGAAGGCGGCGGGAGAGCCTCCCACTCAGAACGGAGTAGTCTGCTCCGGTGTCGACGAGTGCCGTCGCGTCGTGGCTGTCGATGATAACGTTGAGGTTGTTGGACACCGAAGCAGGAGCGTCGTTGCGATGCGCAGCGTCGGGAGAGTGGGAGCGCTCCGTCGTTCTTGGAGGCTCTTTACTTCGGTCGTCTTCGGCAACGCCACCTCCAGGCGTTGCCGCGCCTAGTTTTCCCAGCGACGCAGGGGAGACAGGCTTTCTCGGCGGGGTCGTGGCGCTGGAGACGCTGAACGTCGTGGTGACGGCGAGCGAGATTCACGGCGGAGAGACGGCACTGAAGAGGGCGAGCGTCGGAGGTACTCCTCGATATCGCGAGGACGTTCGCCGTACCTCGGGCGTGGGTCGTTCGGGTGGACACCATGCAGCCCAAGACGACGGTAGGGGCAGCCGCGGTAGATGTGGTCGGCTTCCCCGCAGTGGTAGCAGAGCGGGCGTCGGTCGGCCGTTCGCCACACGTCGGTCTTCCTTGGCGAGGCTCGCTCCGGGCGGACGTCCTGGACTTGTCCCTCCTGGCGTCGAGGATACTGCGGCATCGGAGGGTCTCGTCGGGGTGGCGCCGTGGCCTGGCGGTTTGCTTGAGGTGGTCGTCGCGCCATGGCGGCGTAGCTCATAGTCGGTTCCTCTGGGGTCGTCGTATTGATCGGAACCTCAGGTTGGAAGGCCCGGTGAACTTCCTCTCGGACGACCTCAGCGAGCGACAGTGAGGTCGGGCGATCCGCAGTGGGGAGTATCTTGCGGAGTTCTTCCCGGACGACTTCACGGACGATTTCCCGAAAGCTGTCGACACCGCTGGTGTTCAGGTCGAGAAGGGAAGCAGCGACCGATGGAGCAGCAGGCGCGCCGGTGATTCGGTGGTAGTGGCTTTCTCAGGCTGTCAGGGCGCGCTCGATATTGGTGGCTTCGGTAACAAAGCCATTGACGGTCGTCGGGGGATTGCGTACCAGTCCTCCGAAAATTTCACCCTTCACGCCACGCATGAGAGCGCGAAGTTTCTTCTCCTCGGTGGCTTCCGGATCGGCCCGGGCACTTAGACGCAGGACATCTTCGACAAAGCTTGTCACGCTTTCGGTGGGGCCGTGCACTCTTGTTCGAAGAAGGTCCTCCGCTCGCTGCCGACGGTGGTAGTTGATGAACGTCCGCTTCAGTTCGGCGGCGCATGGCTCCCACGAAGTAAAGGAGGCTTCGTGGTTCTCAAACCAGTGCCTCGCGGTGCCTTCCAGCGCGAAGTAGAGGTTCTGAAGGCGGTGCTCATCCGTCCATCCGTTGTGGCGGGCTACACGTTCGTAATGATGCAGCCAGTCCTCTACGTCTTCGTGAGCTTCACCGTGGAAGGGCGTCGGAGTGAGGGGAGTAACGGGCAGGATGATGACGGGTGGAGTAGTCATCGTCGCGGTCCGCTTCTTTGGCTTCTTTGGCAGGGGTCCAAATTCCGGGAGCTGGCCTTCGGTACGGTGGCTTGCTCGGGCGTTGGAGTCTTCTGCAAAGGGTAGCCTCCCGGGGCTGAGCACGCCACTTGGCCGGCGTGTCTTCGTAGGGGTACGTTTTACGGGCATAGACTGAAATACCCAGCACCTCCACCAAAATGTCACGAATGACAAGTGATGAGGCGATAATAACTGAGTAAACTGAACGTTCAAAGGGGCGAACTTGTGCCCGAAAATGAAAATGAAACAGAAGATAACAAGAGAGCGTCGCGGGCGTCGAAGGCGGCGAAGCAGCAAGATCGAACGCTGAGGCGAAACTGACTGCGGCTCGCCACGCGGAGCCACTTATGTACACGCGGAGGGTTCTGGAAGAATCGGCGTAGAAGGTTCTGCGCGTAGAACATTCTGACCTCGAACAAGCAGCACGGTTCTCGAATTTACCAGAACATTACATTAGATGTCAACAAAAAAGGCGTCCCCGCGGCCAGGAATCGAACCCTGGCTTTTCGCGTAGGATGCTGGCGCTATAACCGCTAGGCCACGCGTGCGCTGCCTACTTGGCAAGCTGCGCGCGCGGCAATATATTAAGTTAATTTATGACTACCAGATTTAGGAGTCGTGTTTCATTTACTTTCCGCCAGCAGCAACATACTTTCGATGTCCAACCGGTGACACTATTGTGCGTAGTGTAAAATGTTGTTAATAAATATGTTACTCCCATAGTTTTGATGTGTAATATACAGTTATTCGTTTAAAAATTAGTGAGAATTCTAGATATTTTAATTTATAAGACTTACCTCACCATGATGAGTTGTGCCAATCCAACCAGTATAATCCTTAATTAAAAGCTATTCACTAAAAGCATAACATTATTTACTTATTTATTATACATTGAAAACGGTACAAAGGGCATCACGCAGGAGATGGGCTGCTGAAAAATTGCGGAAGTAAAAAGACAAAGCAACAAAATCACTCAAGAACAACAAAGGTTATACATCAACTAACAAGATAGCAATACAGAAACGAAAAAAAGGTATACAGAAAAAAAAACTAGGAACACGTTATCAATTTAAGTGTTGTTTTTTTTTAAATGCACATATTACAACTATTTACTTAGTAGCTCTCTAAAAGGGTCAATAATGTTAGCAGTGACGACGTAGTCGGTCAAAGATTCCCACTCTCTTCTCGTTATGGGTATCGTTGAGTTTACGTACGAGGTAGTGGACGCGTGGACGGGCTGAATTTTGCAGGTGTTGTCTAATCTTGGAAAAAAAATGAAATACGAGAGTAATAGCGCGCTTCTAAGTGCAGGACTTTGATACCAATAGTGTCCTTATATAAAACACAGGAAGGAGAATATTTCAACTAAATCATTTTAGATCCGTAAACATGTATTAATGTATTTTGGCATGTGCACATCAGTTTCCAGAGTTAGTCGAGGCTCAGATCGCACTTGTAAAATACGAGATTCACTAAAGTTATATTAAAAAGATAGTTCAGATGTTAAATATATACTAACATTATAATGTTCTTTTTTTTTTTACTTCGTAAATTTCAAATTTTGTATGCTTAACTTGTATTTCTTTTTACTGCGACAGGAATAATGTTTATAATTTGAGCGCACGTTGGCGGCGTTTTTTTGCTTTGTTTGACGGTTGAAGGCTAAAGCCTTCGTCATCTGTTGTGTTCATGCTGTGCGTGACAATGAAATCAGGGAGGCTCTGTCCAGTGATCAAGAATTCTAGGGTTGTTTTGTCTTCAGGAGTGGTTTTGTCTTGAGGAGCTCGCCGTTAGAAGATGTCGATGACGGGTGCAGGTACTTTTGAACTGCCGTGGATGAAGGAGTCGAGTTGGTCTTAGATGGTGTCCGGTGTTGCGGGAGCAGTTGGCCCACGTCCCCGGAGGGCATGCCCGAGTTCAGGTTTATACACAATGACCTCAAGTTTTACAACTGCTATTACAACAATTAAAGGGACGATGAAATGATTTTTAAACTTCTTCCTCCTTAGCTTTCCTCCTCAACTCTAAAGCGAAATGAGAAATCACGCGCTCGTGAAGTGTTTGAACATCTGTACGATAACTTCGAGCTTCGAGATAACTTCGATTTTTGAATTTGGGATCACAACTGTTTTCATCTAAACCAGTGTGACTAAACTAAAAGGTATAATGTTTTATGTATATTGTGTGTAGTTTTATAAATATCCCGGCGCAAAGTTTGGTTTTGGGCGTCTATGGCAAAATTGAAACTATCTGCTAGAGGGATGGCAACACTGATCATCAGGCTATGGCCGCAACGTTGACGTCACAGGGCTGCTGCGGTATGTGGTACAACCAATCAGCCGCAGTTCCACTACGACGTGACGTCACAAGGGTGCTGCGCCAGTGTTCCTTGACTAAAAGCTAACCCACTTGCCGCCCGCTAAAGAGCAGTTAGACGCATCTTTAAAATCGTTTTTATTGGAGTACGCGGCTTCACTTTGACGTAGTCTTTCGGCTGTGATCATTTTTCCTGCCGCTCAAAATACCCGCAGACCCATGGGGTTATGAAACCGTGTGGGTCCCTCAGAACCTCTGTGGGCGTTCGGGTCCCTATGGGTCCCCGCACAGTTTGTTTGGGTGTGTGGGTCCCCACAGGGTTTGTGTGGGTGTATAGGTCTCCATAGGCTCCCGCACAGTCTGTGTGGGTCTACGGGAGCTGTGTGGGTCCTGCAGAGATCCCATAGGAGCTGTGTAGGACCAAATTCCTGTGGGAGCCGTGTGGGTAAGCCATAGGGTTTCATAACCCCATGCTCTCTGGGCAATCTGTGTGGGGATCTGTGGGGGAATGCATGCTTGACACCGTTTTTCACTGCAGACCATTGCCAAGAACCAGCTGGTTCTATCTTTATTTACTGCTTGGCTCTTCATTTCTCTTGCTTTCGCCGGTCGTTTAATTTTTCTCCCAGTATGTGGTTCACTTCTGCTGTCGTCGACATTACAGCAATGACATCCACATACTGTTTTGGCCACTGAGCTTCATCACTAGGCATTCTGAAAAATATGCAATGACAAAATATTTAAAGGAGCACAGCTTGTAGAGTTAAGGCTTAAACAAATGTTCATTTAGATCACATGCCACATCACTTTCATGAACAGTTTCATTTGGAATAGCCCTTAATAATGACACACTTGAAAATTGCAATTGCGACATGCCCTATAACATCAATAATTAAAAAGTTAATTAACAAATCTTGGTTAATTATTCAACATATTGTGTGGTTATCCCCTTATCTATGTCCGCCGAGCCCCGCAAATACACAGTGAAAAAGGCATCCACGTAACTCTCGCCCCTTTTTTTTAAATTATGTTCGAATTAAAATGGCACATTCTGTATGATGTCAAACCCGATTATATCGAACTATTTCTTGTATCAAACTCTTTGTGAACAGACCAGTAGCTGCAATAAAAATGCATAGCGAAAATTGCGGTTACTTTGAACGAAAATTGCAGCGTCTCCCGATAGATCGAACTGCCAAGAGCGCCGTTTAGCTCTGCAAGCTGGCTTTCCCCCAATGCGAGTGACCCATTGGGGGAAAGCCAGCTTGCAGAAAGGGCAACCGCGTCAACAGCCCAGAAGTGGGGAGAGGATGAGCCGGTGAGACCTTGAAAAACGAAGAAGCGGCCACTGAATAGCCACGTGGAGCGTCCCTTATGACCTACAGACACTCCTTCGAGAGTAAACAACTTTTCTAAATATGTCGTGTTTGTTTGTTGTCAGATTCATTCAAACTTTCATGTAGAATTACCCGCTATATCGAACTAGTAGACAGTTTTTTGTGAGTTCGATATAAGTAGGTTTTACTGTATAGCAATTAGCAATCATCGCCATTTGAAAGCTTTTTACGTCCAGTTCCTGGTTTTGACAAGTATTTGGCTCATGAAAGATCCTCTCACCACGTCACCATTTTCCACAACCAAAATCCCTAAAAAAAAATGTTGGTCATACCCTTAATGTAATTTTTTTTACACTTATGCCTGACTGCGCGGGCCGCTAGCAAAGGCCAAGCAGGCCGCGTGTTTGAGACCCGACATATGGTGCCCCTCTCCTATCTAATGTTTGAGCAAGCCAAGATCAAACCATTAAAAGATAAGTACAATGCTGATGCTGAATTCAGTTTAGTGAACTAATATACATCACATATTATAACCCTGCTTTTGTTTGCCAGTGCATGACAAGTACTTAGAGCTACTGTAATTTTACACAATACCAACTGGGAGTTCACATTGTTCCATAGGCATATCGAAGTGACCAGATAAATGGGCATATTGCGCTATGATTTATTACAAGGACATGCCCGAAAGCGGTGGCTTCAGCATTTCAAAGATCAGTACATAAACCCCCTTAGGTCAAAAAGAAGAAGAAAGAAAATTGTTGCAAATGGCAACAATACTCTTCAGAAGAAAATTTTGCAGAACCTTTTTTTGTGGTGAAGATATCAGATATTATTCAGGGCCACTGTGGCATGTATTGCAACTGCAAATGATTGGAATAAAAAGGAAATGCCCTACGCATTGCTTACTCCATAAAGCCTACATAAAGGCCAGTGGCACAAAAAAAAAAAAATCTGGTGCTTGCACGTAAAATATAAAAAAATATATTGCTTTTGTGTTTCACTGAGGTTACCTAATCTTCCTATAATTTTACTGAAAGCTTCCACCATTATGTTACACCTGTGTGCTCAATCCCGTCAGTTTTATGCGGTCCATCCAAAGACCACCGAAACATTGTGAACTCCCAGTATAATAAAAACTAGCTGCCAGATAATGCCTGGATTGAGAATATTTTCAATAACTGTTTTAGGTTACGTTTACGTGAGATAATTTGCACTCGCCTCTTAGAAATGCCACTTTCCTTGGGTGTCAGAGGCAGCCTGCTGTCCTTGTTAAGACTGGCCTTCAACGCCACTTCGTCACAGTACCTCTGCAGAAGTGACACTGGACCCCCACAGAAGCAATAACCAGGTTCTTCACAGCAACGCTTGGCCTTATGTCCTTGTTCACTATTTTGCCACACCAGCTTTCCACGGCACCGTGACATCAACAGTCATAGAAATGCACCTATAAAAAATTAAAAGAGGAGGGAGGGCGAAACCGATGTATTTGGTTGTGGAATCCTCTTTTCATGAAATGCTGCTTCGTGCATATTGATTAAAGTAAGCTTTCGTTAGTTTATACCTATTAGGTTTTTGGCTGACGGTGTCATAGAAGCTGTGTATGGGCTGAACCAAACTGCAATCAGCCTTGTGTTATGTGGCACTGCTCTCCCTGTATACACAGGGGAAGGAGTGCAGCCGCATTGCTCCAAGCTGGTGGGTGGTTTATTGATTCGGTATATACTTGCCACCCCACTCTCAGCTTTAAGTGTAGCACCACGCTCATCTTGTGGCAGTGCTGCACACTGTTCTGACGCATGTCATATATTTTTATATTTTTCACAGAACAAGTGGCAGCAGCACCAGCTCCTGTGGTGCAGAGCGTGTGCCACACAGGTGCAGCCTTGGGTGGTGCAGCTGCAATACCTGCAATCTTAGATGGAGCAGCTGGTACAGTCGGACCTGCATCCGCTGAGGCAGCTGCTAAACCACCCGCTGAGGTGGTTCCATATCGGATCCTAAACTTCCTAGAACGTGATATGGTAAGTTAATTTCGTAATTGTTTGCTTTACTGGGGATACCTCTGGATAGAAAGCATTTCTATGCTTGCACAATGTCTTCAGATAAAAAGGCCTTGACAATTTGTCATTGACCATGTAGATCTCGATAAATGTTGCTCAAATGAGATCTCTCTTTCAGCACCATAGCCACAAATTATTGTTTTTTGGTGTTGCATCACTTCACCAGCAGTGGTGTAAGAACCAAGTTTATAATGTCTTGAAAAACATATCTAAGGCGATATCTCTTTGTCGAAAGTTTAGACCTGCATCTCTAACATTGTGCTCAAAATTTTGAGTGCATAGGGCAGAAAGACTTGGAGCATCATATTCCCCATTAATTACCTTTGGCCCATGCAATAAACCCTTTCCAGAAGTGTGCATGTCCAAGGTCGCCATTTCTTCAACGCGGATCCCGAGTACGCGATGGAAACAAGCGCCGTGTCAGTGATTGGCGTGGATAGACGTGAGCGCAACGTCAGCGTTCTACGTAGACTTCGATCCAATCACAGCTTTCGTGTCCAGCAATCTTTGCCTCCTAGCCCAGCTCCTTAGATGGTGTTCCATGATCCCCCTCCCCTCCCCACCATCGCCCCCTGAACTTTTCGGTCGGCGTAATGGATAGAGAACATGAGAAGATGCGCCCACTGATTTAGGTTGCCGGTGCAATGCGCGCCACTTTTTTACCTGTATGCGGGGTTATTATGAAACCTCGAGCGTGGCTGGGACTATAAAACTAACGCCTTAAAAGAAAAGAAGCCACTTTATGACCCAAGATTGCTGGAGTTTCATTCCCATGCAGGGGCGGATTTAGAGGGGGGGTCCGGATGTCCTGATCCCCCTCTTGATTTCGGCATCTGTAAAAATGTAGGGCGTGAAACGAGGGAGAGGGGGAGGGGGTTCCTAAACATATGGTACGCTGACCAACACCTGACCCCCCCCCCCCTCAGGAAATTCCTGCATCCGCCCCTGTTCCCACGTTCCTGGTGAACATAGGAAGAATAGACCATTTTCTAAACCTAAGCAAGCAACATTGACGGTCGCCATTTCTTGGACACGAAAGCTGTGATTGGATCGAAGTCTACGTAGAACGCTGACGTTGCGCTCACGTCTATCCACGCCAATCACTGACACGGCGCTTGTTTCCATCGCGTACTCGGGATCCGCGTTGAAGAAATGGCGACCTTGGACATGCACACTTCTGGAAAGGGTTTATTGCATGGGCCAAAGGTAATTAATGGGGAATATGATGCTCCAAGTCTTTCTGCCCTATGCACTCAAAATTTTGAGCACAATGTTAGAGATGCAGGTCTAAACTTTCGACAAAGAGATATCGCCTTAGATATGTTTTTCAAGACATTATAAACTTGGTTCTTACACCACTGCTGGTGAAGTGATGCAACACCAAAAAACAATAATTTGTGGCTATGGTGCTGAAAGAGAGATCTCATTTGAGCAACATTTATCGAGATCTACATGGTCAATGACAAATTGTCAAGGCCTTTTTATCTTGAAGACATTGTGCAAGCATAGAAATGCTTTCTATCCAGAGGTATCCCCAGTAAAGCAAACAATTACGAAATTAACTTACCATATCACGTTCTAGGAAGTTTAGGATCCGATATGGAACCACCTCAGCGGGTGGTTTAGCAGCTGCCTCAGCGGATGCAGGTCCGACTGTACCAGCTGCTCCATCTAAGATTGCAGGTATTGCAGCTGCACCACCCAAGGCTGCACCTGTGTGGCACACGCTCTGCACCACAGGAGCTGGTGCTGCTGCCACTTGTTCTGTGAAAAATATAAAAAAATATATGACATGCGTCAGAACAGTGTGCAGCACTGCCACAAGATGAGCGTGGTGCTACACTTAAAGCTGAGAGTGGGGTGGCAAGTATATACCGAATCAATAAACCACCCACCAGCTTGGAGCAATGCGGCTGCACTCCTTCCCCTGTGTATACAGGGAGAGCAGTGCCACATAACACAAGGCTGATTGCAGTTTGGTTCAGCCCATACACAGCTTCTATGACACCGTCAGCCAAAAACCTAATAGGTATAGTAAGGGTCGTGGCCATGACATTTATGATGCTGTAGCTTGTCAAAGAGAGTATGTCAAACGCGTACCATGCTCTTGCAGTCAAGTATTTGTGGTTAGGAAATAGCACAGAATATTTTCATAAAAAGCTACCGCAAAGCTTCGCAACTCAGGAGTGTTCTGGGGAGTTTTACACATCATAGCTTCTTGACTACACAGCTTGATAGACCAAGTAAAATGTTTTCGGACATATGTGAGGGAGAGATGTACAAGAATCTATGCAAAAAGTCCGCAGTTCGTGGAGATCAGAGTTCGGAACAGGTATGACAGAATCCGGCACGACAAATATGCCAATGTCATTTTTTTATTTTTGCAACATTAAAATGACTCTGAAAGTGCGACCAGCTACAGGGTGTATTCACGCAAGTCTTGCGAGTGTTGAATTGTAGGTACAGCGCCCTGGTTGTGTTCATGTGCTATATATGACAAAATATCATAGAGACCAATACTGGAAACTTCTCCGAAAATCAATGGGCACGGAGGTGAAGGACGAGAGTGGCACTGTTCACCGCTCACGCCGTTCGTTTGTGTTTGCATGTTGCTACTAACAAGCGCACCAATGGGAAGGCTTTAGCCATTATTGGGAACACGAAATAAACAAATACAAAATACAAATACAACACACACAGCAACACTGCATGCAAGTTGTGATGCACTTCTGTTGTGAACTCTGCATTCCGCTTACAAATGAAATGCGGAATTTCCCTACAGGCTTTTATTCCAAGCGAGTGGCATCAGAATTGCTAAAGGCCAGCCCATAAACACATTCGGTGTTAAAAACAATCCTAGCAGCAATAAGTTGCTATTATATTGCCCAATATGTAGAGCACCTTACCATAAACAGCCTTGGCAGTCTTTCATGAAGCCTGGACTTTAGCAGAGGAGACTGTCATCCTGTGTCGTCTCAGGACACTCACATCAGGATGTCGAAAGTGAATGCCAACTTCGGCTTGGCAAGGGCTGCAGTAAGTATAAAGATGAAAACACAGAGTAGAATATACAATAAAAATATCATGGACCAACTTGAAAAAAGTGCACAAAAAGACGAGGACAAAAGGACAGGAACACGTAGGACACAGACAGGTGCACACTAGCAACACAGTCTATTGAACACAAAAGAAAAGAAGAGAGGATCAGATAATTTAGAAAGGCTGTGCTTGGAGAACTGAGCTTCAGGAACCGGGGCGCGAGGCAAAGATGTCAGGTAGATTGTTTTACAGACACTCTAGAATTAACAACAGCCTTTCCATGTAGTCAAGTGGTGAGTTCATTCTAAATGAACATCTTAAAAGATAGTACACAAAAAAACAAGGAATAACGGGGAGGACTACATACACTACATACAAGTGCAGACTTTCAAGTCACATAAATTAGAGAAGAAAAAAATAAAGAATGCGGAAGGAGCTTTAGCAAAAGTTCAAACAGGTCCAAGTGGAACGTGCTAATTCACCCATATGCACAAGACTAAAAACAATTTCCTTGGTAGCTTAGATAACAGAAAAATGTGCGGACACATTGGTTGCCCATACTACGGATAATAAAGGCCTAGAATAATCCTCTTGTATGTTTTTTTATAGTATATGCTAATTATTCACGTTTTTTCTAAGGACGACATACACGAGCAGTGTAAACAATGCATAGATAGCTGACAGTTCATCATGAATTTTGGAGAGAGATTGAGCTGTTTTGATGTATTAGCCATTCATCTGTTACCTTAACTGACGAGGAAATTATGTTTTTAAAATCTGCTCTTGCTAATGGGTGAATCAGCGCGGTTCACTTGGGTCTCTGCTCGAGCTCCTTCCGCATTCTTTATTTCCTTCTTCTCTGTTTATGCGAGCTGAGAGTCTGCGCTTGCATGTAGTCTATGTGTTACTCTCCTTGTCTCCTTAACTTTTTGTGAACTATTTTTCGAGGTGTTCAATTAGTAGCAGCTCACCGCCTTACTAGAATCATGCAACAACCAAAAACAATTACAACCTACACCGTTCGCTAAAGGCAGTACCAAAGGGGGAAAAAACAGGGATCGAGTGAGGTATGAACACTATAATCTTACAATGAACAAAATATACCTCCCATAAACAGGCGAGACACTACCTTAATTAAGAACATGCTTGTAAATTACCATAGAAGCGGCGTCAAAAATTATTTCGCGGGCAAATATTTTTGCGATCGGGAGCGGTATGCTATGCAATAATAACCATGGGGTGAATTTACCGGGGCACCAATTTTTTGCAATTCTTTCCTGATTACGAATCGCGAAAATAAAGTCGTTTGCAGACGACTGGGCGGCGGAAGCTACGGGCCTGCTCGATCAATCAATCGCTGCCTTTTGCCTGGCCCAGCTGTCCGGAAGCAAATACGCACACAGAATCCCCCCGTAGTGTCAAACCTAGAGCTTCGGCGATAGAGGGGCACCGCGCTCTTCCAGACATTCTAGTTTACCAGTAAACAATACGGTGGAGGGAGGCAATCAAACCCCCCCCCCTTCCTTTTCCGCCTTTGCCTGCCTGCCTGCCTGCCTGCCTGCCTGCCTGCCTGCCTGCCCGCCCACCCGCCTGCCCGCCCGTTCCCATGAGCCAAAAATTTCCGTCTCTACTGAGTACGCAGTGTAAGCGCTCATCTGCGACCGATAATTAGCGCGAGGATTGAGTGCTCTGCATCGGGAAAAAAAAGAAGGAAAACAGCCTCGCATAACACCATTTGCGCACAATTAGTAATAATGGTAAAAGCGAGTGATCTAAAGACAATAACAAGCATTTTGAACGGAGGAAAGAATAATCTAACCCTAACGAACAAACAAAGGAACTTACTTTGGAACGACCGTGCCACGATCTTTGCTGTTGAGCAGATTCGACGTAGTTCCATGGCTCACAGTCGCTTCCTTCTTTTTTGGACACTGTTGAAACTAAGGTGAACTCCACACATCACGACTAATCGGTAAATTTACCTTAAACCAGAGATATGAAACACACGGCCAACACGACCGGCGAAACGCGCAAAACAAGGTTGTGGATTGGATTGCATTCGTCGGCTATTATGGATGCCTAGCGACTTTACGGAGGCTATGTTCGCGTATCTTCAACCCGCTTGCAATAGAATGATTAGCAAAGCGCATTAAAAACGTATTAGGAGACGCAGTAATAATAAATTATTCAGCATGTCAATATTGCTAAAATATTAAAAATACGATCCTGAACAAGTATCAAAAAATTCAATACGAGACTAACCACACAATGTATCCAAACGAATTTAGCAAACATATAAACATTCAAAAAACGGCCCCATCCCGTTGGGCGAACGGCCTAGGATTCTTTCTTCAAACGCCGAGGCGCGCGGTCAAGGAATCATGAGCTCCAGCGGAGCGCGTTCTACGGCTTACCCTAGCCGGGTTCCAACAGGTATTTCAGAATATTTGACTCCCCAGGACTACCGTGTCATCCTGCCTACGTTGCCAACAGGTCGTTATTCTTTTAATTCAGTCTATCTACATGGCGACCCATCAGCGAGACCGTATCGCATCGACGACCTTCGCGACGTTCTGAAGGACGTCGTTGACATGAATGACGTGGCCGGCTTCGGTGCCTTCCTGTACAACCACGTTTGGATGCTCATCCTGCACAACGCGGCAGCGAAGGAGAAACTGCTACATGCGGCAGTGCTCAACGTCAAGGGCAAGACCTGCCTGGTCATCGATCCGAATGTGAGTGAGAAATCATTCAAAGTTCATTGGGCTCCCGTCTGCGTTCCCGACGAAGCTGTGCAAAAGACGTTCAAGTCACGCGGTAAAGTGAAATCAATCGTGCGCGAGAAGTGGAGGCAACCAGGCTTTGAGAATGTGGAGACAACAACGCGAACAGTCACGATGGTGCTCAAGGAAGGCATCACAGTGGACGCTATCCCGCATCAAATCAACATCCTTGGAATGCCAGCGTTGGTGTCCATTCCAGGCCGCCCACCTCAGTGCTTACTGTGCAAGAAGGTAGGACACATGCGCAAGCAGTGTCGCACACCGTGGTGCAGGACATGCCGCACTTACGGACTTGAGGAGGACAACTGTACCCAGACGTACGCGACAAAAACGAGGCCTCCAACTGAACTGCAGGACGTCGATAACCTGATGGACCAAGATGAAATGGAGGACACCATTGCCGCGACTCTGACAGGGAAGGCGTCTGGATTGTCGACTGACGTCGTCGGAGCATCCGATTCAGCACCACCAGCAAGCAACGACGCAGATGTCAAGATGACAGAGACGCCGTCGCCGAAGACGGGGAAGAACTCGCAAGCAGGACAAGTCACACCAGAATCGGTAGAGATGAAGGACGAGGAAAACAGAAAGGCCAGCGGGGCAGATGGCAACCCGGATCAAGAAGTCACCGGAGTGGAAGCGCCAATTAAAAGGAAGGGAGAGCGATCAACGGAAAAAACTGCAGCGCGTGCGACTGCGGCTGACCAACGATTTACTCTTGTGACCCGGAAGCGTTGGAAGAATGGCACCGAACCTCAATGCCAACCATGGTTGACAGAGCGGGTTGCTTCAGCACTTGAAGAAACAGCCTTCGAAGATTGACAACGTTCTGCCAAACGTGTAAGCCATCCCAACTCGAACACTTTATTGAATGACTAAAAACTCGACTCCTTTGAATACTGTAACCTTTAACGCTGTTAGTAATGTTGCAAGGAAACGTAAGGAGTGGCTACTCAGTCTGCTGCTAGAAAAACGCATAGATATTGCTTTCATTCAAGAAACAAGAATCTCCACGCATGAGCAGGCAAAAGACTTCGTGCAGTACTTTGGACACGTGTTTTGGTGTTTTCACACATTGACTCTTGGCAATGCGTCTGGAGGAACGGCGGTGCTTATCAAAAAAATTACACCATCTTCCCGAGGGGAACCATGGGGTGATGCGGAGCATCGGGGTGGTGCTGACGCTTGCTTGCGTCAACCCACTAACTGACGGGACTGTTGCTTCCATCACACTTCATCGGAAGAACGGAGTGAAGTGGAGTCAACAGCGGTGATCTGATGTAGCACGAGTAACTTTGAAAGTCTAATCAGACCACACGGTAAGGCGGCGCAAAATGCCCTAACAGCGCTTGCTGGTTTCCTCGTCGAGACCGGGCTGGCCGGCGAGATCTAGGCTGCAACGGACGCGAGCGGTCGGGAAATGCTAGCAGACGACAGCCGCGGAGTTGCGGGGAAAGCTCACCCCACTAGAAAGGCCTGGCCTGGCGCTGCGACCCGCGCGCCGAAAACTTTCCTCCTTTCCCTCCTCCGGGGAAACACGGTTTCGCCTCAGACCCTGCCCCGGTCACGTGATGGGGAACACGCGCAGCGCGCTACCGCTCACACTTGAAGGAGAGGAGACTAGAGGAGGAGAGTTGCGCATGCGCAGTGTGAGTGCGGACTACGACGCCGACGCCACGGGACATAGACCCGAGCAAGAGATGCTCCGCATCTAAAAGAAAAAGTGTTTTTCTGTTGTTGATTGTGAGCTTAGCGCGGACGGTTGCGTCAGCAGAGTTGACTGCCTCGTTAAAAATGAACTAGTTCGTCTAGTGTCGGTTTATGCACCGAATGATGCTGCTGAACGCTGTCTTTTTTTCAAGTCTTTGATCTGAATCTTGGACACGCCTGGAAAGGTCATTCTAGGCGGAGACTTTAACTGCGTGTTATCTAACCGTGACCGCTCTAACCACGCTACGATAAGCGACTCGAGTGCAACTAAGCTGAAAAGCATGCTAGAGCAGTTTGACCTGGTCGACGTCATAAGCCCGCTGAAAGATCTTTCTCCTCGCTTCACGCATTGGCAGGGAGCATCTCACGCCCGCCTTGACAGACTTTACCTGGCAAGCGAGATGCTGAATCAGGTGGAGGAGTACGGGGCTGACGTGGTCTCGTTCTCTGATCATGCGCTGGTTTCCTTTTCTCTCAAGTCTGGAGCAAAAACTCGCAGCAAGGCACGTGATGGAAGCTGGAAAATGAACATGAGCATTTTACAAGACGAAGAATTTGCTTCGATGGTGAAAGAAAAGATTGAGGTACTTGGCAATCAAACTCCGCTAGATGCCTGCTTGTGGGAGAACTTCAAATTGGAATTGAAGGAACTCGCAACTGACTTTTCGCAGAAGTGACAGCTCGAGCGCACGCGAGAGAAAAGGGCGTTGGTCCAGTCCCTCAAGACACTAATTGTCGAAGAAGAACGAAGCCCTGGAGTTTTTCAGGATGACATAAAAGAATGTAAAGCAAAACTTCTCAAGTTACTGGAAGAAAAGCTAAATGGTGCTGCTGTCCGGAGCCGCACTCGTATGTTAAACGAAGAAGAGGTGCCGACAAAAATTTTTGCTATGCTGGAAAGAACAAGAGGGGAAAAAAAATACAATTCTGAAAGTAAGAAACGGTGATGTCATGTCGGAAGGACAAACAGAAGTTTAAGAAATGTTTGCAGCCATCTACAGTGAGTTCTTTCGAAGAGAAGATATCGATAATAACATCACCGATAGTTTTCTCAACGATCTGCCGCAAGTGTCGGAGGAGCATAAAGACCGCATGGATCAACCGATAAGAACAGCAGAAGTCAACTGGGCAATCAAGAATCTGCCAGCAAACAAGGCCCCGGGCCCGGGCGGAATAGGCTCCGAGTTTTATAAGATGTTTATAATCCTCCTCTGCCCCATTCTGCTGACAATCTTTCAAGACATACAAAAAAGACAGCTACTTCCCCAATCGATGAAAGAGAGCTTCACTGTTTTGATTTCAAAAGTACAAACCTGCGGAAAAATCCCCGAAGTAACAAACTTCCGTCCTATAAGTTTGTTAAGCACAGACTACAAGATAATGGCGAAAATATTGGCACGGCGTCTGGACATTGGACTGAAAAACATCATGGGAGAGCACCAAACCTATGGCTTGAAAGGACGGTCCATTTATCGCAACATTCACGTCATGCGTTTTGTCTGTGAAGCGACAGCCGTAGGTCATCAACCATTAGCGGTGCTGCAGACGGATCTTAGTCAAGCGTTTGATCGAGTGTCCCACGAGTTTCTCATGAAGGCTTTGGAACGATGTGGGGAGGGCGAAGTGATGAGAGATTCGATAGCGCTGTGCTACAAAGGCATCATCATGCGGCTTTTAATAAATGGGAAGAAAGGAAAGCCAGTTTCGGTTCAAGGTTCTGTCCGGCAAGGCTGCCCCATGTCACCAATATTGTTCGCTCTACAGCTGGAGCCACTGTGCCTCAAGGTGCAGCGCAACAAGTCGATCTCCGGTCTCAACATGGAGGGAGCATCTGTAAAACTCCTGGAGTACGCAGACGTTGTTTCTTTTGTATGCTCTTCCAAGCGAGAAATCGAAACAGTCTTGGATGAGATAGAAAGCTACGGTCGGCGTTCCGGAGCAAGACTCAATAAGAACAAGTCGAAAGTGGGCCACAAAGCCATCGGAGTTCATGGGCGTCAAATGGTCTACAGGCGTGGAAAAGTACCTCGGCGTGCCCATGGATCTGTCAGTACCTAGCTCACAACAGTGGAAGCAAAAACTGGCGGCAATACCAGTTAAACTTTCTTCTTGGACAGCAAGACGTTTGTCAATGTTCTCCAGAAGCTATGTCTGCAACGCGGTGTCATACCCTGCGATCCTCTATGTGGCGCAAGTGGTTTGTTGCGGTGCAGGCACAGTGAACGCCATCCACAGACATTGGGCTACGTTAATTTGGCAATCGTGAATGGAAAGGATGCGAAGGAGCAACCTGTTTTGGAGTCTGGAAAGCGGTGGCTTCGGGCTCGTGAATGTGACCCTCAAACTTTATGTGCAGCGCTTTCTATTCTTTAGAGATCAAAGAGATCCAATTTTTACGACCGCATTCCACTGCTTAGGATATGTAAACCTGCAACAATGGATGATGAGCACCACGAGTCGGGCGACTACGTCGAGACATCTCAGATATTACAAGGAAGTTGCTGACTCAATTAGGTTTTTCTTGGTTCACTTCTCTTGAGAGTATCTTTTGACGGTGAAACGGAAGACACTTTACAGGGACACTGTCTCCGCAGTTTTACCAGTGCCGTTGTATCGACAGTGCGTCAACACTCCCAACTCATCCGATGTCTTTAAGCAGCTGAGAAAGCTGCCTGTGCCTACAAGCAGCAAAGATTTCTTTGTTCGTTTTCATGTTGAAGTGCTCCCTGTGAAAGTGTAGCTTGATAAGAAAGGATTCTTTGTTCCGTGGTCGCTAAACTGTGCTTTCTGCGGGGCGACTGAAACCTTACATCACGTGTTTGTGGAGTGTAGCAACGCTTACCTTTTTTGAGCGGAACTGAAGTGCCTCTTTACTGTAGAGTTTGAAATTGTCTGGAACGTGTTCAAATGGTTGTGTCTCGAGAGCGAGGAGCACTCGCCAACTGTGCTGCGTGTTTTAGTGGTGCTCGGACTGCACGCCAATTGGCGGTCCCGAACGGCGTATCTCGAGTGCGACATCCGTGCCAAGCGAACATGGTGGTATTTTGCGACCAAGTTGAGGTGGACTCGCAGTGTTGCGGCAAAAAGATTTCCAGAATACAAGGAGCAGTGGGACTTAATCGAAAGACGTCTCCAGAAATTGTGTATGTGAAGTGTCAGCGTATAATGATATAACGTTCATAACACGCCGGCTGTCTGGTATATGATATAACCAGACAGCCGGCGTGTCGGCTGTCTGGTTTTGTTCAAAATAAGCTTCCAAACGTTCAATAAACTTGCTGTTTCAAAAAATAAAAAATAAAAAAGGGCGAACGGCCTACTGTGTTAACGCACGGTGCTGCTGATCGTATGGTCAGTGGTTCGAGTCCCAGTAGAGTGAAGCTTTTTTTAATTTTTTTTTTTGTTATGTTTTTATTAGTTTTTATTGTTTTACATATTTCCTATGTTTTTTTCAGTCGCAGGCCCCCTTCTTTAGGGTAAAAATCACGCAGAATGTGAAAATAGAAAGTGCAAGTCCAAAAAAGTTTTTTTTATTCCCGTTCCTTGGTGCGGTATGTCGTATAACATAAGCTATCGGGGGACAGATCGTCTGGCTATGTGAACATTTGAAATATCTCTGTTAGATGATCATAACTACCACAGAAGACAGTCAATTCCTGCCTGAAATAGCATATTTCAACACTCAAATAAAATCACCAATAACATGATCTGAGGAGAGTTATGTACCTCTCGTGGCGTCGTAAGCAATAAACACGTCTCTTACTTTTTCTAGTTTCTGGAGAGTAATGTTTATTATTGTTTTTGGAGCTCAAAGCGCGTGCTCATTCCTGCCATGTGTTTCTTTTTATTCGGAGGCTCCACTATACCGTTTTTATTTTTTATCTGAGCCAAACACGTTCGTATACCGCCGGACGTTATGTATAGTACATCAAATTAAACTAGAATCCTGAAAAAGTAATGTTCGGTGTTGTAAAATTTATTTTTCGTGGCGTACGTATTCAGATTCTCAATATCCTGAATGTTTTTTCCTCACCGCATTGTTTTTTTTCTCGTTTTCGCGGTAAAACACGCCAGCCTTGGCACGCTGGGATCAAATTCGCCAGCGTCGGCAGTCATTTACGAAGGATTTATCAACGCAAACATTTCCCCTCGTTATTCATGCTATTCATTCCGCAGTTCGTCAGAATCTCTATGACTTGGCTGCATAGCGAAAACACGATTCCGGCCAGTCACTGTAACCTCTGCTGAACTGGCCAGTGTGTAAGACGAAACGCCGACGCCGGCCAGGGCCGGTAGCTCACCGGCGCCCATGGCCGGGCGCCGCCATCCTGTTACAGGACCGGCCGAAGTAGTCCCGATACCGGCCGACGCGGTGTGCTACCTGGGACATGCATTTCACTCAAGAAAAACTGCTTGCTTTTTGTTTTTCAGTCTGGCTCCATATTTTGTCATTTTAAAACTTGCCTTTCTTTTAGACTTAATCACTATTCTGCTGCAAGATGATTGCATTTGTTCATGTATACTCGTCAGTGCACTAGCTTTTTTTCTTGCTTTGGTTGCGGTTCATTGGATATCTGTAAAATAAACCTAATAAGAGTCCACATAAGTCATGTCCTGCATCTAATTTGTGTGTTGCCTATAAACATATACATTTATTGCTCTGCATTTTGGCAATACGCTTTTTTGCTAAAATACAGATAACCAAGACTGATAAGGTCAGAGCACAGAACACGAAACTGACAACTTTGGAACAATGTTTACATAACGTATTAATGCGTGAGCATTAGAAGCCCCATTTCGAAGAAAAACCCGCGTGGTCGGCGTCGTCGGCGTATTGTTCTGCGCACCGGGGTGAGTGGTGTAATTAAAAAAAAAAGACTTACACAAAATTTATATTTTGCATGACTTCTGTAGAATATATCTTGAGGCGCACATCCACGGGCTTTCTATAGGCCTCACACATGTCCCGTGTAGCAACACAGAGCGCTCCCCTAGCGTGTGGCATCCCTACAGCAGCCCGCACAATGTCGTACTTGTCCTATGGGATCCTAGGCTCTATCCCCCCAGGCTGCGGGGTACCTACAGCAACCCATAAAATTTCTTACATGTCCCATAAAAGCCAGGGTTCTATCCCCACAGACTTTGGGGATTACCTAAAGCACCCCCACAGGCTGTGTGGGTTACCCAAAATAGAGTGCCTCAATGTCCTTCAGTTTAGGGTGATGCCATCGTTTATAGTACCCGATGCCGACAGCACACGCTCACAGGGAAAATACAAAGAAATCGCAGGAAACAAAATGTCGCCGTAGCACAGTCAGCGCCACGAGCGCGTGCAGGGACACGCTCTTTCACGCGCTTCAGAACAAAAAATAAAAATAAGCGTTCGAAACAAAATGGCCAGATGTCATCACCCCAAGCAAAGCGCACATGAAGGCACCCTAACCCAAAAGATCCCCCACAGGCTGTGTAGGTTACCCAAAGGAGCCCTTACAGGTTGTGCGGGTTACCCAAAGGACCCCACACAGTAACCCACATGTTCCATAGGCCCACAGGACTGACCCCACAGAGATTTTAGGACACCCATACAACCCCATGGGTGCCCCATAGAAACCTCTAGGACCCCAGACAAATTTTCTGTGGGTGCTCTGTGGGCATTTGGACCAGGGGTGGCACCGGCCATTTATTTTGGTTTTGTTTACGATCGGAGTTGCCAATTAAACACACCACTGAACTTGTCATTTGCAAGTGATAAAAAGTGCCGTCACTGCACTCATTCGCCACGAACGCGAATGGACCTCTTGGCGAATATGTGCTGCCACCTAGACACGCGAATCGGTTCGAGACTAGGTGACTGGAAAACAACGCGCGCCCAAGGCCTCTCCCACCCGTTCCACACCCAAAACGTCAGCTACATCCTGTTCATCCATTGAGGCGATGTGACCGAGATACGGCTCCCCCAAGCTGACCTTTGTCCCCATCGTGCGTAATCTTCCGCCCCGAGGTTGACACAACGAAACCGCTCAAAGGCGAGAAATGCAAGATGGCGGATTGTTTGGAACTAGATACTCTCGAACCCAGGCGCATGAAATACTCCGCGCATACGCACCGCGTATTTCTACAAAATGTCCATTCAAATATTCGTTGACAGATTGATTGTTGACGAGCGCATGTCCGTGTGACGCAGTGCTCGTGTTCAACGTGGCTCCCTTGCTCGGCTGGGAGAACTTCTGTTTTCCGGCAGAAATGTATACTTTGCGTCACGGCACGTGATTACTTATGTTGGTGGCCGAGTCTCGTCGAGTCGAGAAGGAAAGCAGACGTGACTGTTCAACTTTTTTGTGTGCAAAACTGGAGGCAGTACAATGAAAACCAATTCCTCCTCTGGGTTTTATGAACATTGAAGATTTATTGGGTTCTTCATTTGAAAAAATCTGAAGAATAATGTTATGGTCACTATAAACAAAAGCGGAAGAGCAGTGAAAAATCGCTGCCGCGAAGAAGAACACTTT
This sequence comes from Ixodes persulcatus, assembly GCA_013358835.2. Lineage (NCBI taxonomy): Eukaryota > Metazoa > Arthropoda > Arachnida > Ixodida > Ixodidae > Ixodes > Ixodes persulcatus. The sequence continues at coordinate 23,593 of JABSTQ010010778.1, forward strand.
GTCGTCTTTTCATATATTCTCATGATTATTATAGTGTCCAGGAATGAACCATTGGTACGGTGAACTAGAACATAGGTGTAGTGGAAAAAGCGTCGGCGGCGCCCCATCGGCCGTGTGAAGCCAAACTTGTAGACTGCCGCGAGTGGAACTGTTGTCGAATTCCGGAGGATATGGCTACTTTAACACAGCTGTGACCCGGCATATAGAGTCGCGTACGTTCTCGGATAGTTTCTGTGGTGACTATGATGGTATTGGCGATTTGTTTTTGTGAATTTCAAATGCTTGGCATTTTGCTTATTCATAGGTTCGAGGCTTGTCGCTATGCAAATAAAATGAAGGGAAAGAAGACGTACGCGCACAGCTGCGCGCGAGAATGCAAGACTGCATGGATTGATGAAAACGTTTATTGAAAAACAAACTTAAAAGAGCTCCGATGACCGAAATCACATCAACGCGGTGACCATATGGTCTGGCGTCATCTTGTGAGGGAATTAGGGAAATGGTTTTAAATGCAGGATGTCAGGCCGCCTGTAGATATATACTCTAAGAGCGATCTGAGCACCCGAGTCTTTCGTTGGGAATCACCCTCCGCGCGCGTCCATTCCTGGAGATTGCTCGGCCGGTCGGTTTGCTCCATCTCGCCAAAGATTGTACGTTTTTAGACCTTCGCAGTCCCACAGCATGTGGCGTAAACTGGGGCATGAGTCCTCCTCCCTGCAAAGTTTGCACCGGGGTTCAGGTGGTACAGCGTAGGGGTGTTCTTTCTTTAATGCATAAATTTCTCATTTGTATTGGAAGCTGGGAGTCACCACTGCACCAAGGGCGAATGCGCCGTAGCAGCACCATTTCTTTTCTTCGAAATGTGTCCTATAGGGTGTTCCTTTGGGTACCAGGATCTTCCTAGGAGGCGTTTCCTTGTTCATTGGTCTCGTCACAGTTCTTCAACGGGATTGTACGTATCCTGGTTTTAATGAGGATTGTCGTTGGAATAGCTTGGTTGTAGGCGTGACGCGCTGACGTCCGAAGGCCAGGGCTGCAGGGACGAGTGTGAGAGGTTTCTTATCACCTGCTGCTCGGCTTCGTGTACAAGCTCGTTGCCGGGTATTCCCCCATGTCCGGGGACCCACCTGACGCTGATCTTGGCCCCCTTGTTTCGGTATAGTTGGATTACGGAGTCAAAGATTGCTCTTATAGTGGGACTTGCAGAGTACTCGTGTTGTTTAAGTGCTCTAACTACTTCTTAGGAGTCTGTGCAGAGACCTAGCAGCTGGTCAGTTACTAAGTGGGGTGTAGCCCCTTCAATCGCTTGCAGGACGGCCTTGTACTCTGCATATTCTGGTGTGTGATGGCCTGGGGGACTGCCTTGGGTCACTGTCCAGGTTAGAGCACTACACGGGCTTGAGCCAGTCCGAACGCCCGAGCCCGGCCCGGCCCGCGGGCCGAGCTCAAGTCGTGTAACACGTATTTTCTCGGGCCCGGGCCAGGCTCGACCTTGAACAAAAATGTTTTCGGGCCGCGTCGGCTCGGGCCGGCCCGGGCTGTGCCTGGGCAGTCGTGTACCGTAAATTTCAAATTGTTCATAACAAAACGTTTCCCATTCATCTTCTTGGTTTATTAAAACAAAAGAAGCGAGGTAAAAAGTCTTACAGCGCCGTTGAAATATTAACAAAAAGGCGTCTTGCAATTAGAAAGCCTTCAAACGGATAAAAGGAAACATATGGACTCCACCAGGATAGTGGGAGAGTGCGGGCAAGAAAGCAAGGGCACTCCGCTCGCAGGGTACAACATGATTGCCTTTTTCCTCTGCTTTTCAAACTAAAAAAGAAAGAGAAACGTGACCGCGACTTTGCACTTTGTGCGGGGACCTTACAATGCTACCAAGGATAAGCTAACACATCCTAGGTAATTATTTTAGTTTATGCAGCCTTTTGAAGATGCACTAGCGAGATTGTGACTGTCTCTTCTTTTCTTATAGAATTTTTCCAGGTTCGAAATGACCAATAAATCGACCTATGTCCTGCCCGGGTTACCAACGTCCAATAAGAAATAGACGCTTTACGAATCCTTGTTTCTAAGGAAACTTTTCTTGTATTATAATTTATTTTCTATACTGCCACTCTCTGTCCCAGTGGCATATTCTAACGGCGCAGGCACAGACGTTCTGGAGTTCACGACTGTGAGAAATTTGGTCCATACAAAGCTTTTATAGAGTTGGCCTTCTCAACAAGTTTGTAAAGTCCGCAGGTAATGCCATGCTTAGGCTCGCCAATCGTCGATGTTCACGTACCACCTTCCATTGCTGCCCCCGGGACGTATATGGCGCAGGCGATCCCTCACAAAAATCTGTAGTTAAATCCTTTTGAATATCTGTTGAAAATTTTCTGGAATCGTATTGAATTTATTTTTAAACTTTTTTGTTTTTTAGATTTTATTTTGACACCTTATTTCACTCCTAGTTAAATTGGCCACTTAAATGTTTTAGAATTCCTTCTTACATACATTTTTTAGAATTCCTTCTTACATAAATTTTGTTGAATTCCTTCTGACGGAACCGAAGATTGCCGTTTAAAACAAAGACACTCAATTTTTTTAATATATATATTTTGAGTTTTGTTAGGAAGTAGTGTCCCTTTGGTACATACACATCTCACAAATAAGCATCGGAAACAAACACAAACACCATGAAGCACACAACACCAGAATCACAGTCCCGTTAACTGCTCCAGAGCCTTATATAGCCTACATATTGCGGGTAGTCATTTGGCCGGTGACCACCTCATCACTTACTAAGGTTCCAAGTGTCCGATCTCCTTCTCGAAAGTCTGTCAAAGGGAATACAGTGTTTCGAAGTTCGTGGACTCCATCTCTTACTAAAAAGCATTGGTACAACTAATAATAATTCCGCGTAGTCGCTAAAACAACATCCACAAAAACGGCTCCTAGAACATATGTCATCGCTTCTCTGCACTAGGGAGCCTTCATGTGCGCTTTGCTAGGGTGATGCCACCCTTTGTAATACTGCTCGCCGACAAACCAGCAGCCATTTTGGTTCTCGGCGATAATCCGTGGGACTTATAACCCTCCCGGAAACAAGCACCTTATCTCACAAGTTCGGAGCAGCGTTGTGGAACCCACGGAGGGAGGATTAGCATTTTCCCCCTCGGACGGGAGGATCGATGAACACAAAGGCCACTTTCCGGCGCAGGCGGAAACAATGAGAGGAACAAAATGGCGGTGGAAGAGGGTGTGGGAAAGGGAAACAGGCAGTTGGCATCACTCTATGCGAAGCGCACATGAAGGCACCCTACTCTGCACAGCACCACTCAGGACGAAGCCAGTCAAGGCGGTTGCTCCACTTTAAAATAGTTGTTTTGCTTTACTTTACTTGTTGACTAGTTGCACGATAGTCACTTACAAAGTGAGAACGGCAGGGCGTGTTTTTCGAACATCTGGCTTCCAGCACGCGCCCCATGCTTTCCGTCGTGCTTAGACTGCGCGCTCGAGCTCGAGGGGCGCGAGACGTCGAAGCGCTGTCAATGTAGAAGGCTCGCGCTGGAGGCAGGAGAACTGAAGCTCCTCCCTGCGGTTCTCAACTTGTCAGAGACTATATAGAAACTTACCGCCGAATTCAGAAACCTCACTCAAACTACACTCACACTTAAGGGCCGCTCCACTTCCTCGAGGAAGGCGCGAGGGCCGGCGCTGGCCAATCGCGAGGACGGACCCGCCGTCGCGATTGGCCAGCGCCGGCCCTCGCGCCTTCCTCGAGGAAGTGGAGGGGCCCTTAAGTGTGAGTGTAGTTTGAGTGAGGTTTCTGAATTCGGCGGTTAGTGACTTTTGACATTTAGTCAAGATGTACCATGTTCAATAAAAAAGTCAACAGAAAGTCTGTAACGTTTCTAATGACACTGGCTACAGAACGTCAACTGAATATTTTCAACACGAAGTAAACAGAACGTCTGCAGTGTTTCTGATGACACTTTCAACAGGAAGTCAGCAGAAAAAGATCAACGTAGAGTTAATAGAAAGTCAACAATTTTTCTTTTGACTCAGGCAGAAGAAAATCATCAAAAAAGTTTCAACACAAAATCAACAAACTTTCTGTTGACCATGTCAACAGGAAGTCAAAGTCTAAAGAAAGTAATCAGAGTGAACAAGTCAACACATTTTCAATAAAAAGTCAAAAACATTTTTATAGGGGTTTGTAGAACCATATATCCATCGCCGTCATGCCGGACCCCGCACACGACCGCAGACCACATAAAAAAGAATGATCTTTTTATAAAATAATATAAAGAAATAATGTCAATAAGTTTTATTTTTTAGAAAATAACCTACAAGAAAAGTCGTTAGAACTCTTTTTATTTTTTTTATAAATAGGTCTACAAAACAAAATCTGTTTTTTTCCTTTTGAAGTTTTTAGAAAATAACCTACAGAAAAACGTCATTAAAACTTCTTTTTCATTTTTTTTATAAGTAAGTCTACAAAAAAATTTAGTATTATTTCTTTTGAAAGTTTTTTGACAATAATCAAAACAAAGTACGTTTAAAAAGGAATTCAGTAGGATCCCGGAAGGTCAATAAGAAGTCTAAAAAAATGAAAAAGAATGTTGAGACCTGTTTTTGTAAGGGATAGACCCCCTAGCAACGGCGCTCACACCGGATTGGCTGCTCGTGGAGATGGACGCTGCCGCCGTCATAGATAGCAACGCGCGGTTGCGATGCGAACTTGAATTTCGACATAGTTGTAAACCCGAGACTGGGTATACGGACAAGGGACAAAAGCGTCCGTGTCGTTCTGTGTTTGTCCCCTGTTTGTATCCCTCGGGTTTACAACTATGCTCAATTTACACCAGCTAGCCTGCACCCTCACCATTGCTTGAATTTCGAATTCGGATGCGCGTCCGCCCCCCCCCCCCCCTTCCCTCCCGCCTGCGTTCGCGCCGTTTCGTGGCGACAGTCTGCGGCTGCTCATTACAGAACTATTAACCCACTGGGCTCCCCCGTACACGCCGCTTCGTGGTGTCCAGCCGCCAACACAAGCCCCGCAGTCCCCCATTGCAACTTTGGAAAGGGAGTTCCATACCATTTAGTTCAGCGAAGTTTCGTCGACAACATTCATTTTCTTTTTTTAGTGGTAATTGCTAAAAATAAATGTCGTAAGTATTGCCAAATGCCTCAACAAAACAAAATGTTGGAGAAAGAAAAATATAAGCCCACACTGCGGATCGAACCCGAATCCGCTTGCGTATAAGGCAGACTTCTTACGCCTACGCTAAGCTACCGCTCCGGAAACTCGTTGTAACCGCTACTTACGTTGACGGCGGCAGCGTCTATCTCCACGAGCTAGCCGATCCGGCGTGAGCGCCGTTTTTAGGGGGTCTATCGCCTCCGCCATATACGTCCCGGTGGCAGCAATGGAAGGTGGTACGTCAACATCGACGATCGGCGAGCTTAAGCATGGCATCACCTGAGGACTTTACAAACTTGTTCAGAAGGCAAACTCTAAAAGCTTTGTATGGGAAAACGTTCTCACAGTTGTGGACTCCAGAACGTTGGTGCCCAAAGGACATGTTCAGTGTCGTTTGTGCAAATCCTTCTTTGTCTACGATTCTTCAAAGACCGGGACGTCTCATCTCTATCGTCACAAGCACAAGGTTTCATCAAACAGCGCAAGTATTTCTTATTTTTTATCACCTCAATGCCCTAAACCTCCCGTGCCCACGGACGTTAAAGAGAAATTGACTGCCACGTGCGCGCGTCTTTGTGCGAAAGACTTTCGACCCTTCGATGTCGTCAGCGGCAGCAGCTCCAAGGCCGTTGCAGAAGAGCTGATTCAGATCGGTGCCAAATACGGAAAGGTCAACGCTCAGGATATTCTACCGCATCCCACAACTGTGTCGCGAAAAGTCGCCGAAGTTGCTGCCGCTTTAAAAGGAAGCATCATGCCCGAAATCCAACTTGCGCTCAATGAAGGCCGGTGCGCCATTACGACTTACATTTGGAAGGATGATTTCAAGAAGATCGCGTACGCAACAGCTATCGCGCATGATATCGACTCTAACTGGAGCATGCACTGCCGTGTTGTGTTCACGTGCGACTTTCCCAATGAACGAAAAATCGGGGACAACATTCGGAGGGAACTAGTACGGAGGTTCGTGAAGCTGGGAGTGTGTGATGCCACTTTGAAAAAAGCAACGTTCGTAACCGATCAAGGAGCAAATATTATGTGCGCACTGCAGAATTATGAGTGAATTGATTTCAGTACACACGTGCTGAACACTGTTCTGTGGAACACGTTTGCAGAGGACTTTGTTTCCAACAAGGTTCTTTTGGTTAGCAAAACGGTCCAGGCGACCAAGGCCGTTGGAACTTTTTTAAAGAAAAGTGGCTTAGCCAGCCAGCTAAAGCAAACTGTCAGTCAGGAAGTCCACACCAGATAGAATTCAAAGGTATCCAAGCTAAAGTCTGTCTGCTCTCAGTTCAAGGAGATAGAAGCTCTACTGGAGTCAAGGAACAATCTAGTGATGGAAAGCGTGGACAAGACAACACTCAACGAGTCAATCGAGTTCCTGCAACTTTTCAAAGATGCTAGTGACGCGCTCAAAAACGAAAAACGTCTAACAATTCCTCTGGTTGTCCTTTACGCTTCCGCGTTGAAGAAACATATTGAACCTGGTGCGGCGGTGTCTGCTATAGAGGCAGTAGAAAACGAGAAGATCAAGTCCCGTGCTCGTCATTTCCTTGACACGAAGCTGTAAATTTCCCTCCTCCAGAAACCCGCCACATTTCTTTTACCTCAGTTCCGCCAACTCCGCATGTTGGCCGAGGACGAGCGCCTTGATGTCTACGCGCAGGTCAGAAAGCTACTTTTCAGGCGAAGGGTATATTCCTACATCGTTGAGATATGATTCGATGGTGTTGAGTCCTCTTTCCAGAGCGTTTGCTAGCAGTTCGGGGTTCCCTTTGTGTGTCCATATACTCGCATCGTCTGCGTACGCAGTGACTTTGAGGTGGGGAATTTTATGCGGGTTCCGTAAGAGCGGTGCCATTACTATATTGAATAGGGTTGGGGATATTACTGCTCCCTGCGGAACGCCAATGTTGTTATCGCATCTGGGTCCCTCCCTGCCGTCTTTGCCACAGCCAGCTTTAACCTTGTAAGTGCGTCCTAAGAGGAAGGATTTGACGAAGTCAAGTTGTTTTCCGTCAAGACCCTGTTGTTCCATCGTGTCGATTATGGACTCGTGGGTGGCAGTATCAAAGCCCATTTTTTTATATCTATGCATGCAATCACCCGCATTTGTTTTTTGTCTGGGTGAATGTCGACGACATCTTTATCGATCATAGATAAGCTGGCATGAATGCTAAGATTTTCCCTACAGCCTGTTTCCGTGGGATGGAAGATTCCTAGCTTTTATGCATTGTATTAGATTCTAGCAAGCACCATGCGCTCAAGGGGTTTACCCATGATTAATGTAAGCGAAATTGGTCGTACGTTTTTGGATTTCGTCGCTGGTTTCCCATGCTTGGGTATGGGAGTGACAAGGAAGACCTTCCATTCTTCGAGCAACTGCCCTGATTTCCATACGTCATTGAACCATTTTACGATAACGAGTTTCGCTGTATGGGGGGTATTTCTAAGCATTGAGACCATGATGCCATCGTGGCTTGGTGCACTTTTCGTTCGGCATTAGTGAATCGCAGCTCCATGTTCCTACTCGGTAAAGGGGAGGTCTTGAGGTTTGTCCAATGGTCCTGTGTGGTCGGGTAGATATACCTCGGCTTTTGGTTTGGTGGTGGGTTGCGGGAAGAACTTTTCCCCCAGTTTGTCTAGGATGTCCTCTGTTACTTCGTGGGAGATAGGGCAACTACAGGAATGGGGCTGACTCCCTTTCCTTTGCTCAGCATATAGTTGAAAGTTTTCCATACATCCCCAAAGCTGGTCGTCTTGTTGAGTGTTTCGCAATAATCCAACCATCGTTCGGTGGCAAGTGGTCGTGCATACTCGTCTGCTTCCTCGGTTTGTCGGTTAACTTTGTCGAGATGTTTCTTTTATTTTCCTTTACGGTACTTTTCCAGAGCTCTGGTCCTCTAGTCTCAAAGAGCCAATAGGCCCTAGTTTGTTTCGGGTGTGTAATCCCTGACTTTTCTTAGTTCAGTAGCCAGGTTGGTGGCTGCCGTTAGCAGTGCGGCGACCTGGAGTGGCTGCAGGTCGTCCCTTTGCTCTTCGAGGGTTTCTCTAAACTTGTCCCAGATTATGGTTTGAGTTTGATGTTTGGGTTTGAGGTTACTGCTTCCGATTGCCGCGTCAATATTAATCGGAAAGGGATCACTACCACACGCATCGTTCATCGTGTCCCAGCTAAGCTTGAGAGCTGCGGCTGAAGTTGCTAAAGTGACGTCGATGATGAAGTCAGTTTGATTGCTTGCTGTAGCATGCCTCGTTATTTCGAGTTTATTATGCTCTATTAATTCAAGGAGTCTTCTGGTTTTCTGGTTAAGCTGGTTAACGTTCCAGTCTTCAAGTTTGGTGTTAATATCTCCACCCAGAATGAGGTAGCCAACCGGGTATTCCTTCTTTAAGTCAGTGATCCATTCAAAGTTCCATTGAATGGAAAAGCATGTATATGCTCACGCTACAACGAGTCGTTTCTTGGTTGTGTGGAGAGAAATGATAACTGCAGTAATTTCTTCGTAGTCATAACACCCCTGGGATGTATCCAGCTGAAGGCACGGCAGGTTCTTGCTTACAAACAGGTGGACTTGTGTTCTGACCCACCGTTTCCCGGGTCTGACACGTTTAGTTGCGAGATTCTGTCGTTTGATGGAAATACTTAAGAATTTCGCGTACCCTGACAGTTCGATGTCATTTGTTTTTGTCTCTTGTAGCAGGAGGATATCAAACTTGTAATCTTCGATGTGCACAAGCAGTTCGGCTTTGCGTCATGGGAGGCTGCGGCAATTCCATTGTAGGATTCTCAGCGAGCCTGTCTGATTGTGGTCAGCAGACATGTTCAGGCATGGCCTGGCTTTCCGCAGGCGCTGATCCGAGCTTCTGCACTCTTAAAAAAAAGGTTCCCCAAAAATTACCAAAAGGGTGGAACAAGCAACTTTTACACCAGATTGAGAGTGTAAAAGTTGGTTGTTACACCCTTTTGGTAACCTTTTGGGAACCTTTTTTTAAGAGTGTGGAGGATTGTTTGTTGGAATTGCTGCATGTGTTGCTGTGTTTGTTGCATTTCTTGCTGCATTTGTTGTTGTGTTTGCTGCATTTGTTAATTCATCTGTTGTTGGATCTGACGTTGAAATTGGAGGAACATATGTTGCCAGTCTATCTGATTCGTTGGTGCCGCTTACTTTGGCGGAGTGGGCTCTTCGGTGGAGATTGCTCGCCGTTCCTGCGAAGCTTCTTGGCAGGTTTGCTCCCGTGCTTGCTCAATAGCATCATGGATTGCCTTGCGGGTTTTCATTGCTTCCTTGAGACGTCTGGCGATAGTTGCCTTGCGGGCTTCTCGCTTTTGTTTATCCTCTTCGATCTTCCTCTCATATTTAAGGTGATCGGCTTTTATTTGTTTCAGGATATCTGTGTTTGATTTGTCTTCGGCTTCGATGGCGTGAAGTTACTTCCGCCAAGCCTTGATTTCGGCTTTGTCGTTAGCGTAGTAACCCTTGTTCCCATCTTTGCGGGCCGTGTGTGCGTTGCTGCGGGCTCGGTTCTTTCTGCGGCGCGGAGATGATGAACGGTGGCGGGAATCGGTTTTCACGACATTTTCCCGCGACTGGCTTCTATAATTTCTTTGAGCGGTGCGCGCTCTGTGGTAAGCGTCGCTTTTAATCCTATCAGTGTTCGAGGAAGTGCCTGGTTGCTTTAGTGTCGGATTGTCTTTCAGTGTTACCCTCGGCGGTTTCTTCGTGGTTGAGGTGCCTCCTCCTTTTTTCTTGCTTCCACTGGCTCGTCCTCCCTGAGCTTTCGCTTGAAGTATCAGATCGACGCGCTGGCGTGCGAGCTGGTTTTGTCTGCGGCCAAGTGGGTTGATGTTTTGCAGTTGGCGCAATATTGACGTTCGCAAACGTGTCCTTCTAAGAAGATACAACCGCAATCCCTGCATCGGTGTTTTCGCGTGCATACATTTTCCTTATGTCCGAGTCCTTGACACCTTTGGCACATAGTCGTTAGTTTGTAGAGTGTGACTCGTATAACGTGGCCATGACACACAATGCTTCTCGGTGGTCGTTTGCCCACGAACGTGACAAGAGCGAGGCCTCGTCTGCCGAGAGGCCTAGCATGTATGATTTTGTGGAATCAGCTTGAAAGAGCTTCTTCTAGCTGTTTCGATGTCTCTTGCTGGTCTATTCCATGCGCAACTCCTCTGCACGTGTCCCCTGGTGGTGTTTCGTGTCCGATGACCTCAACTGCTTTCTCGGGCGCTTTGATCGACGTTACCTTAAGTAGTATAGTGCAGCGTGATTTCGGTCTGGTACCATTACGGTAATTGGGTTCGCTGCCTTCTCCGCGCGGAATGTCAATACCTCTGTTTTCTTGCACGTGGCCAGGTTTAGGCCTAGCTTCGTTAGAAAGCTTTTGTAGAAATGATGCGGAAAGGCTTGTGAGATTCTACGGCTCCTTCGAGTGGAAGACGACATTGAAGCGTTCTTCTAGTTGCTCGGTATTTGGGTTCATAGCCGCGGCAGTAAGAAAATTGGAAAGATTCTTACTTGCCCTTTGCTTCTTCTTTCCATAATGAACTACTTGCCACGTCTGCTCACAGTCATCGTTCGTATCTTCGGGCCCTTGGCTCGTTTCGTTGGTGTCCATATTGGTTCCAACTTGGAGCTCTGATAATTCAGATAATTCAGCATGTGCTGCTTCTGCTCGGTTTTCTTGATGTCTTGATAGAGACATTATCGTCGTCTTCAGTCAATGAAAAAATGTCGGTGGCAGCGCGCCGCCTGTTAGGCTTGGCGATAGTGTGTCGTGAAGTTGCCGGCTTCATGTACCGGTGCTCAGCGAAAATATTCGCCTCAACGTTAGAGTTGGATTCAGAGGGGGTCTGAACGATTCCAGTTCCCTGCTGGGCTTCGGAGGTTATGATTGCCGGCTGGGTTGGTACCAATGTCGTGGGGCTTAGCGACGCCAAGCCACGCTAAGCCCAGCGTTGGGCTTATCGTTCGGCTGGCCTGCCGCTCTCAAACAGATTTGAAAGTTTCGAAGAAAGTTGTGTTTCTTCACAAGAAAACTCACTTGGCGTATTCCCGTGATGTTCTGGAATGTCAAGGAGCCATTTTCTCACCATAATTGACTCCCAAAATCGGAATATTGAAGTTATTCGGCGGAGCTCGAAGAAACACGGCCGCTCTCAGCACAAATATTCTTCAATATGCAAGACTGGGTACCACGGTTTTCACTACATTGCCCAAGTAAGCATTAAAACAATAATTCACAGACGTTGCAACATCCATACAGCGTACATGGGCCACACTAATGAACCGCTAAGATCGAAAACAGTTACGCTTGACACGAAGAGAGCCCCAGCGCTACCTGGTAGTTTCTACACGAAGCGCGTCACCCGGAAGCCGCCGATTTTTTCACTACTATTCTAGTTTACTGTACCATTGGTCTTTGTTCTGGCACACTTCAATGATGATGATGATGATGACGGCGACGACGGCGATGATGATGATGATGGTGGTGGTGATGATGACGACGACGGCGACGACAATGACGATGATGATGATGATGATGACGATGGCGACAACGACAATGATGATGGTGATTATTATGATGATGATATTAGTATTAATAAGGATAACACTTATAATAAAAATTATATACGTGGTTTTAAAACGTCCACTAAAACAGCGCATGTTTCCGTTCATCAAAATTGCATAATATATTTTAGACGAATATTGTAAGTTACTGCCGACTTTCTGAACGACACACGTTTTATGATATCACAATTTAAAATATGATTTTGAGCACGGTGATTTTACAACGATTATTTATATCATACCACATTAGTACAAAGCAATCTCTAACTTTTTTTACCATTTTACACTCTATAAGTTGATGTTCCTATGCGAATGTACGTTTTAGAGTAGACTTCATCGAGAAAATACACTACAAACAGGCGAAAATTTTCAGCCGAGAGGTGCTTGCTCTGCGCGTGATTTCAAGGAGAGAAAAATTGGTCCATTGAAAAGACGAAGAGGATAATCGAATTGAATGATGCAGGCGAGGCGTGGCGATTGCACAATAGAGATATATCTCACATTATAATGCCTACAAAGCACAGTATAATCTGTTTGCAAGCAGTCGTATACGTTGCATTTCAGGGGTAGAAAGGATTATACTAACAAAAATGTGCCGATTGAGCATTTTATTGTAAACTCCAGGGTTATTGTTCATTCGTACGATGACCGAGGAGTTACTGGAGCGCTAGAAAGATCATGCAAACAATGTGATATGTGAACTGCTTATAAAGTGTTGACTTCCTTGTATTATAATTTTAAGTCCCGTGCCACTTTTTAACGCGATAGCGGTAAGGAGCTCCTGTCGCGTCGGCCTCGGTGGTGTGGCAGGAAAGCCGGCGTCGGTGGCCTGACGCGAAAATCCTGATTTGTTGATAGGGTCACGACGTCACAGCCGGATGTCCTCGTACAGGAATAGACCATTTGCAGTATTCCCAAGCGCCCCGGCCCGCGCTCAAGGAATCATGGGAACGCAGCTCCCTAGTGATCACTAATTTTGGATGAACTCCGTGGTTACACAGATTTTGAGCGTAATTCAAGGTCACCCTGAACAAGCGCCTGATATACCCCAAGGACTTGTCATATCACTTTTAAAATTGCTCGTCAACTAAAGTTGAAGCCTGGGCGAGTTGGTATGACATTTTAAAAGGTTAAAACAGCGCAAAAAACAACGGACAGGGTAAAGAAGGACACAGACAGAGCGCTGACTCACAACTAAATTTTATTGAACGCAACGGTGCAATATATATACGCACAATTGAGAACAAAAAAGAAGAAAATCAGCCTAAAAAACACACACAAACCAAAAGCACGAAAAAAAACGAAGTACCGAATCTTAAAAAGACATAAAAAGGACACCCGCTAAGACCAAGCTAATCAAGCGGCCAGAAAATTAATCTCCTTCCTAGATAAGGCAACGGAAGGGCTGCTGACACACATGACACCCAATCTTTCTATTTCTAGAGCCTCCAGAATTTCACTTGTCAGCTGGTCCCGATGACGTTTAACGACCTCGCACTGTTGGAACTGAGCAGCTCAGCATGATAATAATGTAAGAGACTTCTGCAGCCCATCCAGGTTGAAAGGTGGACAGCATGCACAGTATCAAAAACGCTGAAAATGAGGAGAAAGTTTAAAAGCGATATGACAGGTCATTGGGTATATCAAGCGCTTATTCAGGGTGACTCTGAATTACGCTCAAAACCCGTGTAACCAAGAATAGGCCTGAAATTACAGGTCACTAAGGAGCTGAAGGCAAACCGTTCCCATGATTCTTTTAGCGCGGGCCGGGGTACTTGGGGGATATAGCAAATGGTCTATTTCAGACCACCCCCGACTCTCACTTGAAACGTGACGCCACGCGTGGAATAAAGGTGACTAAAAATGACGTAATGCGAATTAAAGGTCGCTGCATGTCTCAAATGTTTTTTCTTCATAAAGTTATTAATTTGCTTTAAAGACAAATTTGAGGAATTCTAGGCGGGATTTGAAACTACGACCTTCGGTTGCGAGTCAGACACGCTACTGACTAAACCATGTACGCCGCACTTCCTGCTCACTGGCAGGAAGAGCATGAGGAGCGAATGAGAAGGTGATGCGAACGGGGCCTGATAACGCTATCGTGTTTGACTCTTGAAGGCGAAGCTTAAGCGTCCTTCAAGTTTTACACCACTACAAGACAAACATAAGGTCCACGTATAATTTTCAAACAAGCCTGTTTATGACGCTATAAAAATAAATAAGTACACCGAAATGACGTAGCACAAAACTGCTCTTCATCAGCAAAAAAAAAAAAACGAGCCTCTCTAATAAAACATGCATCTTTTTTTGCAAATTACAGAGCAGACTGTGCCGCTTTAACTTCTTACTGTCATGAGCGTGTAGCGAAAGTGTAATGGTGTAGCAGGTTCAGCAACACCCCTACAATAGAACTGCACTTGCAGTACTATAATAGACCCCTTTAAAAAATCACGTGCCGATTATTAGAGGGTCGGAACCACTTCACAATGGCGGAGCGACTGCATCAAGGAACGTGCAAGTCATTCCATAAGATAGCGAACGTCGGGGCGCGGTCAACACTACGAGTCGACCATCCAACCAAACAGCGTCGAAAGTGCAACGTCACTGCGATCATCACCTTTTTTAATGGGTGTTTTTTTTTTAGTGTGCCGTGACGTTGAGGTTTTAGTCCGCCATTGTACAGGGATTTCACAGCTGCGAACAGAGTACCGTATTTTGAAAGGGGTCTATTGACACTGAAAGCTCGTTTATGAAACGCGTTTTCTGATTTATTCATACTCAAGGGCAACACAACTTGCCTATCTCCAAGTCTGTGTGTATACGTGGGTGTGCTATATTGAACCCCAGCCTTCCTCCGCGTTTTTAGAGGCGAAGCTCCTTATGGGGTATCCACACGAAGGAGAGATCCGCCACTTTCCTCCGCGGAGCGCGCATCACGTGAGACATACGTCATCCCTTTTTGACGCCTCGCGGCGCCGTTCTCCTCCGTGGCGGAGACGCGGAGGCTTCGTGCTGTCAGCACGAAAGCTCCGCAGGTGCACGCGGCGGAGCCGGGGACGGAGTTTCCCGGGTTGTTGACGTCACGACATCCGTCCGCGGAGTTCTCCTTCGTGTGGATACCCCTTTAGGGGCTAGCCATGTCCGTATTTCCGTCTGGCGTCCGGCGTCCGGTGCTCGTGCTCCTGCTCGTGAGCTCACGTGCTTGTGTAGGTCAAAAGAAAAAGATGAAAAAAAATGATGAAAAAATTATGAAAAAATATGTTTGCGCAGTCGACAGGATTCGAACCTGTGCGGAGAGACCCCAATGGATTTCTAGTCCTTCGCCTTAACCACTCAGCTATGACTGCGGGACGAGTAGGGGGTTCTGAGATGTGATAGTAACTCAAGAGCTGGGAATGTCATGAATGAAACGTTGCATGTAGCCGCTCAACATCTATACAGGAGAGGGCGCTGCGGTCAAATGCGTATATAATCGCGTTAAACTTCGCATGCATTGGCTCAACGTTTATAGACGAGAGGGCGCTGCGGTCAAATGCTCCAATGCGTATATAACCACGTTCCATACCACACATTCTCTTTCCGACATGGATGAAAACGAACGAAAGGCTTGGCATGCTGCGGCTCAGCGTCTACGCAGACAAGCACCACCAGAGCTTCTTTAGACGAAGCTATTCCGCAAAAAACGAGCCATCTGCATTTTTAATACCTTCTCTTTTTTATGAAGAAAGGTGTGTCTTTTTCATCCAACACGCAGTTTATGAATATAATACTCCTCCAGCTTATCTAGAGCAAATCTCGAGATAACTCGTAGTAAATCTAAAATAAAATATAAAGTGGAAAGAATAATTTGCCAAGTCATGCCCGCACCCACAGGAGATCACGTTAGGCGGCTCTAACGACAACGCAGCAACACATTGGTATTGAGACGCCCAAAGTTGGCAACATTGTAATGAGAATTAGTGGCCCAATCCGTATCGTCTTCGGGAACATCACCTAGAACTGCTTATCTATACAAGCAAAACATGGTTGAAGTCAGCGTCGTCTGCTAGAGCTTAAATAATATTCGATACTTAAAACAAATAGTTAGCTTTTGAAAAGTTATAATCTTGGAAAGTAATCCTAAACAGATTTAGGAAAATTCTCGCAACAAATTCACTTTCAAAATAACTCTCCTTTCTTCTGGATTTCGTTTTTCGCATACGTAGTCAAGCTTCCAAAAATTATCATAGCAAATTCACTTTCAACATAACTCTCCTTTTCTCTGAATTGCGTTTTCGCAAACAGTCAAGGTTCAAACTATTGCTTTATTGGGAAATTAGTTTAAGCTACTTTGAACACAAATGCAAAAAAAAAAAATAGCGTTATAGACGACCAATCCAGTTCCGATAGCACAAAATTAAATATGTCATATCAGCTATAGTTGATTGCAAGCTAAGAAAAAACCGGAAATGCCTCTCAGAGGAAAATGTATTCCTACGCCGAGAAACGCCAGCCAGTCGTTCTCATGACATCACGATTCCGTGGACCAATCGCGATCCTTTTGAAAAAAAAAAAAAGCTCAACATGGCTGCTGGCCTTAGCAACGCGACGCTAGTTTCTCGTGACAATTATTCTGCTTTTTTGCACCGTATTTTACGTGCCCGAGGTTACGCCACGAAATCTTAATGGTATCGGCTTGCGTTTGCAGCAGTGTTTGCGCGACAACGTGAGAATCCAGCGACGCTATCGCCAACGAAAATTTCGAAGCGGGCGCGAGGCTTAGCACTGCTGAGAGGTGAGAAGCTACGCCGGACGTCGTCTGCTTCGTTGGATTTCTGTCGCCTCTGCCCCACGTTGCTACTCAACATAGTACCGGCACCACTGCCTCAATTCGTTGTGGTTTCCGCGGGGTGAGCTGAGATTGCCGTGCACCTCAGTGGGATCCATGACGGAAGACAAAGAGAGCGGGGCGTAGCGGGGCGCGGTGGTGGTGTCGATTACTTGGGAGGGTGCCGATTTGTCAAAACCCGAAAAGTATAATTATTCTTGTTTTCTATTTATCCAACAAAATAAAGGCACACATTTCGTGCGCAAAGCCCACAAAACTAAGTAAATCACTAAATATTTATTATTTGCAGGAACTATAAGTGCTTTGTTATTTATAATTTTGGCGAGAGAAAGGTTGGTTTCGTTTTCGCCACTTTCCCTCAATCGAAGGCGCTGGAAGACGGTATGTTAGACAGTATCTTGGACAGAAAATGAATTGGGAAGACGGTACATTGGACATGACTTTCTTTTTTTACTAAACAGCTATTTCGTTGACAAAAACGTATTCTAACTTATTTAAACGTCCTGAATGAATTAAATAAATATTGTAGTAGTTTAAGACACGTTTACTGGAGGAAGAAAAAGCAACGTTGCTAGCGAACTACTTTCTCGACGGCGGAGGCATTTCAGATGGGCGCAATGCGCTTGTGGGTGGAGCTAAAAGATTGTTCTTAGGTTGCATCCGACTATAGTAAGGTCCTATCCCAGAAAACTTAAATTACCTAGGATGAAATTTTGAAATTCAAGCTTACTAAAGGTGCGGTGCAACAATTGTTGTACTTTGCGCGAATATCGCTTCCAACGAATCCATGATGTTTATAACTGCAATGAAACACGCATTTGTTTTTCTCCCCACGCCATAAAAGGAAAACAAAAACGAGCATCGATCGTGCACTTTTTGAACTCGCAGTTAGAACAAGCGGTCACGTGATCTGGAGCCGATTATAGGTCGCCAATGTTGATCATAGCCAAGCAATGGGGTTGGCAAGGCACAGGACACGCCCCGAGTTCCAGATATTGTTAGGGTTCGTGTATTGTCGTCATTGCCGCGATTGGACACGAGTCACTACCCGAATTCTTGTCGAGCTATTGATTGTCATGAGCCCAAATCGAGTGCTCACGCAATGCTCGAGTCTAATTTATGAGCCGCATCCATATATCGTCATTGGGAGACTATGCCGACACCAAAACTCCCCCGCTACGTCATTAAGTTTTGCTAAAACGACGCAGAAAGTAAACGCGCGCTTTTATCCTTGAAATTACACAGCAACAAGGAGGTTTCTTGATCAATAGTGTTGTGCGCGAGTATACTTGGGTCCTATAGTGCCAGTAAACTCGTTTAAAGTGAAAAACATTTCATTTGAATATCGTTGCACCGCCCCTTTAAGGCACAGTTTACGATTAGACTGGTGGAGTTGCGCTCATCATATTTTTTTATGCTGAGTTGCCATGTTCATTATAAATAAGCCATCAAAGTTTGTAGCTCAATTACATGGCTACACTGAGTTTAAGGCACTTCTAATTTGTATAAAAAAGACACTTAAAATATATAAAAATATGTGTGCACTAATTAAAAAAATGACTTAAATATGAAACTGCACGTATCCTTTATCTATTCATTATTAAAATCATAACGCGACTTGGTCGCATCACAGGTCAATAAACCTTCATCTCATAAAGGCATGTCTCCGAAAGTATCACAACCTGCGACTTTTTTTTATTACTAGTTACGTTTGCGAAGATATATATCACATTTTGTCCTGACGTATAGAAGATGAATGGTCCATTCATTTGCTATCAGAAGGAATTGCGTTACTCCCGCACAAAGGCGAAATTCGCACCGCTAACATGAGCCGACGTACAGCCAGCACCGGCAGTATTATTGCGGCCGTGAGACCGCCGCCTTAAAAGGGTACGGAAATGAAATGACGTGAGCGCGAGCTCTTTACCCCTTGCTTTAAAGGGCCACTGAAAGGAGAAAAACAATGTTTTATGACAGTCCGGTTGGGACAAGTGTGTCAAAAAATAAATTTTTCACGAAAAACGTTTTTAGAGCAATATTGACGGCGCGAGAGTAAGTTTAAATTCTGCGCGTAAAGTCCATGACGTCACGGAATGGTCATACACTCTTTCCACCTTAACACGATGGTCATACACTCTCTCTCCACCTCAACGTGATGGCCAAGCCGATCCACCTCTCCTCCACGTGCCCGAAATGCCAAGAGAAAACAAGTGTAAAGGAGGTGACTACCGACGAAATCGTGCCTCGCGTTGTCAATATTGCACTAAAAAAAAATTTTCGCGTAAAATTTATTTCTTGACAAAGTTGACATGCATATCCCAACCAGACTCTTAAAAAAACATTTTTTTTTCAGTGTTTTTTTTTTCAAAAAACACTGCCACAAAAAAAAATCTTTTTTTTGCCAGGCGTTTTATTATGGGTCAGAAGACTACCCAATCAATTTTTCGCTACAGCTTCACGTATATTTTTAAGAAAGTAAAAAAGCGCAACTGCTCGAAACCGAAACCGAAACTGGAACGAATAAATTTACCGGAAGCGACGTAACTGTGCAGTTTTTTTTTTTTTTTTTTCGCTTTTTTGCTTTGTTTTTAATTAACGTATTTGCAGCTTTTTAGAAGCCACAAAAAATGGGTATTATATTTTCTGTCTAGTTTTAGTATTCAGTGTGCGCCTTCGATGACCCACGACTTTGATTGTCTATGGTGGTCATGTCTAAAACATGGAAAACGGCATGTGGCCACGGAGAAAAGAGTGAGCCCGACTCAAACTGGCCAGTTCTCGATCAGCAGTTTTCGGGCAGTAAGAAAACGAATTTCGTACCTCAAATTGTTATGTAGGTTGTTGGGCTCTTATATGTCCTGTACAAATAAAAACCTTGGCGAGCATAAATAACCTGTCAGTATCCATCTAATGTCGTCGAGAAGCGCAATGCGTGCCGCGCTCGTGACGTCAATAGTTCTTGCACAGCGAAGCGTGCTGTAGTTGCGAGCGCTGCCGCTTGGTGGCGTCAACGCGTGACAATGCCGTCTAGTAGCAATTTTCGAGGGCTGCACGCCGTATGGCCTAAACATAGCTTGCTCGTAACGCATTTGCGGTTCTGCCATTTTTTTATGTGCCACGAGAGTTAATTTCAATGTGTCACTTTCACGCCGCAGAAGTAGTACCTCGAGTGAAGCAGTCAATATTAATAACCATCAGTACCCTGCAATGGCGACACTTGCAAGCTACACTCCAAAAAAGGGCGTAGCTTACACCCTTTGTCACATACAGTACACCCGAAAACTTCAGTTCGACGTACAGAGCACTGACGTCGAAGTGGCGGCCCCAACTTTTACGAGGGGCTTTATATCGGTGGGATATAATATATTACACAACTAAAGTACGTATCAAAGAATAGGAGAAAAAAAAACACTGAGGCTTTGCAGTAGGGCAAAAAAAAAACGATTACATTACTTGCAGTCAGTCACACGCACAGTAGTTATTTTAATAAGTTGTAGAACTCGGCTATCAAGCCGCTCGTGAAAGTTGGTGGTGTCGGTTTGAAATGTTGGAATGTATGATATGCGACAACGGGTGTAAGGATATAGGTAGACGCTTTAAACACTTGTTGTAAATTGTCGGAGTGTTAGAAATAAAGTGGGCGAGTTGGCTGGCCTAATGAGTTCAATATGTGCTGATGTCGTTATCGAAACGGAGTCTTGGCTCGACGCAACGATAATACACAATGAAGTACTTCCTCGTTCTTTCAATGTGTACCGTCATGATAGAATGACGCACGGTGGCGGAGTTTTTATCTTAATGAGGGATTCATTAAATAGCTGTGAACTTCGTGTTGATAGCAACTCAACTGAATCTGTTTGGTGCCGTGTCATACAGCCTGATGGTTCCAGATTTGGAGTTGGCTCCTTTTATCGTCCACCAGCTTCTGATTTGAGCGTTAAGGTCGGTTCTCACATGCAGCGAAGCGCTGATGTAGCGCTCCTCACGTGCCGTCAGCTACTTATCGTCTGCCATGAGCAACAGTTTTGACGGTGCGATACAAAGCTGGTGAACGCTCCCGTCAGCACGCGCTTAGCGCGAGGTAAGCGCTACGCTTGTAGCGCTCCACTGCATGTGTGAACAGGCCTTTAAGGCCGGTTCTCACATGAAGCGAAGCGCTGATGTAGCGCTCCTCACGTGCCGTCAGCTACTTATCGCCTACCACGAGCAACAGTTTTGGCGGTGCGATACAAAGCTGCTGAACGCTGCGGTCAGCACGCGCTTAGCGCGAGGTTAGCGCTATGCTTGTAGCGCTCCGGGCAGATTGATACTTTAGACCCATGTTGCGGATAAAAAAAACAGGACGCGGGATGGCCAAAGAAACGTGCTTTCGTGTAAGGCTCGTCAAATTATGAGGCGCTGGAGAAATTCAGCCTTCTGCGTTAAGTCCTTATTTCGAACTCTTTTTGTTCGCCTTCCGCCCATTGAAAAGCATGCGGGAAGGGCCTTAGAACGCACCTGGTATCGCTGCGCCGCAGCGTTCTTCCGCACGTCTGCTTTCCTCGCCGTCACCATGGCAACGAACGCCGAATGAATGGAAGCACGCACGGTACCGCCGCGTGAAGCCAGCAACAGCTGACGCCATTTTACGAACGCCGTCTGCTAGCCAAAGCCGAACGCGGTATGCCAGATCAACCGCCTCCGCCGGTGCTCGATCGCCGTCGGCGATCGAGCACCAGCAGACGGCGTTCGTAAAATGGCGTCAGCTGTTGCTGGCTTCACGCGGCGGTACCGTGCGTGAAGCCAGCTTATGAGAGATGTTAAACGAATTGAATCATGGTGTAGAAAAAATAAGATGTCATTGAATGCTAGCAAGTGTGTTCATGTGTGCTTCACAAGAAAACAAAATAAATTAACTCATCAGTATTTCATTAACAATGAAAACATTAGAATGGAACCATCTTATAAATATTTAGGTGTTATATTTGCCGAAGACGGAACATGGGCAGCACAAGTGAACAGTGTCGTTTCCAGGACAGGCAAGGCTCTAAGTTTTTTACAGCGCAACCTTAAACATGTAAGCAAAGAGCTTAAGTAAACTGCGTATAAAGCGTATGTTAGACCGATATTAGAGTATGCCTGTCATGTGTGGGATCCGTCTTACCAGGGTCGTATCAGTGCTATAGAACGTATTCAATCTGTTGCTGCTCGGTTTGTCCTGGGAAGATACGATCGTTTCAGTAGCACAACTGAAATGAAAAAGTATCTGGGATGGGTGCATTTAAACGAACGTCGTACAAGGCTGCGCCTCAAATTGTTTTACTCGATTTATCACAACCAAACAGGAATTTGTGCTGCAAAGTTTCTGCATTCACCATCTTACCGTTCTGCTCGTACAGACCATTGTTATAAGGTTCAGCCGTATTTCTCCAGGACAAACATTTTGAAACACTTTTTTTGCACGAACCATCGCAGAATGGAATTCATTACCGGCGGAACTGGTGTGCCGCGAGACTGTGGATCTTTTTTAAGGCATTGTGCCCCCCTGCAATAATGCCTGTATAGGCGCTGCGAGTTTCTCATGAATAAAGAATAAAAAGATATAGGTGCCCTAGCCGACCTTTTCTTGTTTTACCAAGATGCCGAGCCACTGAAGCGGGCGTTTACGAGCCTTCACAGAGGCGTATGCTGGGGAGAAGGACGCAGTAGCAACTAAACTGGCGATAACCTGTCCTGCTTTGGTAATAACGAAGTTAAGCGAACGGAATAAAAGTAAAAAAAAGTGAAGGTCAGTTAATTATGGCGGCGCCCATGCACATGAGCCTGAAAGCGTCTATACCTTTTTTTTTTAGAGTTTATGTACATAAGGTATTTACTGGGCACCATATTTGAGCGCGCTATAGGCATCCTGCGTTGCCCAGGAGGCGCTGCAAAAAATGACTTGTTAGGACTTGTTTTGGGTAGTACAAACTTGAGCGACTCAAACTGCCACACATATAGAAGCGTGCCTGCTCTGGCGCTGAACACGATCACGAGGAAAAAAGAAAAAAACGAAGAATGCAACGCCGTCGAAGCACAGACCAAAGCTAGGACGATAAGAGCGTGAACCAAGAAACGCCGTATCACGCGTCCCAAAGAAACATAAAGGGGAAGAAAAAAATGAAAGCTGTTTACAACTCCCTGTAACGCCGAATTAGAGCGCAGCTTTTGAGGAGGAGGGGAAGGCACGGGGGGGGGGACACGTGACCTGGGCGTCACGTGACCTGGGGGTCACGTGGCCTGGGGTCACGTGATCTTGGAGTCACGTGGCCTGGGGGTCATGTGACCTCGGGGGGTCAAGTGACATGGGAGTGACGTGACCTTGGGGGGTGACGTGACCTGGAGGGGTCACGTGAACTTATGGTTACGCCGACGGCGACGCCGACGCCGACGCCGACGCTGCTCAAGCCGGAAACGGGCGCCTAAGAGCTGCGCTCTAAAAACAAAAACGGCGGGACGCCAGATGCTCTAACGTCACCACTTAGAGATACGAGACGCGTACCCTAGCGGTGGTGTCATGAATTCGGAACTTTCGATTGTCTTGCGCCGTTGAATTTAGCCGATTTCGGACGTCCAAAGGTGTTTTTCCGTTCTTCTACACTACACAGAAGGAAAAAAAATCAGGGCGAAGGCGCCACAATAGTAGGAGCCCCAACCAGGTGAGGTTGTACTACCCAATACGAGGGCGCCACAGTTTGTTCAAAGCTTCAGCGCAGGAGGCCCATTCACAGCGCATTTGGGAAAGGGGGGGAGTTCTATTGTGTACCCGGCAGGGGTTCCCGCATCCTCAAATCATGCCCTTACCCAACGTCCGCAAAGAACGGCGATCTTGATGGCGTAAAATGCACGT
Source organism: Ixodes persulcatus (assembly GCA_013358835.2). NCBI lineage: Eukaryota > Metazoa > Arthropoda > Arachnida > Ixodida > Ixodidae > Ixodes > Ixodes persulcatus. Next base: position 47,061 of record JABSTQ010010778.1, read on the forward strand.
TGAGGAAGCACTGTAGAAGCTTCAACAGATACAACGCTGTAAACGCGTTATCGTTCTCCGCCAAGTCACATTCAGGGAATTTCGAGAAATTCATAGTGCCGCTAACTGGCGCTGCTTTTAGGAACTCATGACGAGGCGGTATTTCAACGGAGGTTCACATACCGCCACCAAGCGCAATTTTGAAATCTGTTAATTGGTTTTAATACTAGTTTTCTTGACTTTTCTGACGGCAGGCCAAGAACACTAGTCTAGATTAGTGTTTCTGGGCTACCGGCACAACATAGACCTCATCCAAACAAAGCAATAAGTGCAAACATTTCGTTTCTGTACTCGTTTAAAGCATAGCTTTTCGTCATGACGTTACGTCTCTTTACCCAATAAGGTTGCAAATAAACGGGTTTGTAATCCATCATGATTATGATTGAAATAACAGCTACAAAAATGAGGACCAGGCAAAGAACACCTGCGACAGAGCGGCTGCACTCGCAACTGAACTTTATTTCTTTGAAAGGAAAAAAAGGGAAAAAAAAGTAACCCGTCGCCATCAGATTACAAAGTGTGCACAGAACAAAACGCCCTACACGCTGGCCTTTTCCTCAAGGGAGGTGCCGATCATGGTTCGTAACCATTTGAAGTAATTTATTTCGTCCCGGTGCACGATGGAGTCGGCACACCGCTACAGCCAGAAGTGGTGGACATTGGGTATGAGCTTGAGCCACACAAAGATGTAAATTGTGTTTCACAACTCGAATCGGAGGACCCAAGTTCTTTACTGAGCAAATCACACGCTCTGCGGTTGCCTTGGGCTGCAAAAGAAAATGTGTTAATTAGTGTAATATATTATGAAGATGTACAAATAAAATAAATCTAAAGCATATGGAATTAGGTGCTCATTCTTCACATTAGGAGCCTGCCCAGAGAAAGGGGACTTCCGGTGCTTCAGCACCCCTTCCCTTATACAGCAGTGGACCCTATATGTAGATGCACAGCGACCTCCCAACCCCCACACCCGTTCAAAAAAAAAAAAAAAGATGCTTTCTATGTACATAATTGCATCGCAAGCTTACTAAACGAGGGAACCATATTTGTTCTCTTTTGTGGAGCGCCCTAAAATTATACACAGGTGTTGAAGCAAACTTGGAATATTATATTAACCTACTAGTTAGAAATATATTTTTTTATATATTTCTATCGAAGGCAGTTTTACGAATCGTGTGAAGCGGAGACAGAGTGTAGGTCCGCGAGGGGAGTTGTTGGTGTCTATCGCGGGTATATGAGCAGCGAGAGAAAAAAAAAAACAATTTAGCTGCGTTTGAGACGTCTTCCCCTGTGCCTTTTTTTTTAACTTCAGTTTCCTTTTTTTTCTCACTACAGTGACGGTTTTTAAACATCACGGAGGTATTTATTCACACATAAAATAACGTTAAAATAAACAAAAGAGGTAAGGCTATAATTTTTAAGCAGTCTTAAGGTATCGGGTATTCTTGTATCATATGCTTCGTGATTCATCAATCATAAATTGTACAGTCTGTACATTAATCATAAACTGTACGTCAACATTTGGCACATCCGCTCAGTCACATATATTGTTTTCTTTGATTAAGTAAGTTTGCCATTTCCGTTAAAAATAAAAGTTCAAGCCTCCTCCGTTTAATTTAGTCTCTCCTGCACCAGAAACAGGTATAGGCGATTCCGTCTTTATGTGAAGTTTTACAATAAATAATTAACTTTAAAGTCAAGATTACCATCTTATAACAAGCACGTGCTCATCTAAATTAGATTCTTTGCAGCAATTGTGAGCTTATACTCATATAAAGCTCGCCCAATAGGGCGGGAGAAGACGCATCTATTGGAACTTCAATTTTATACCTTACTCTTGGCATTATAACAAACTGTCTTTTTTTAGTTTAACTGGAAATGTTTTTACAGAATTAATTATTAAGAGTACGTCATTCCGTCGGAAAGTATATTAAACATATAATTGTTCTTCGACAAAATTTTTACTAAATAACTAAGAATACCGTTTTCTTCGGTTTTTTTGTTTTTTTTTTTCAGAATGTAACGACAGTTACTTTATTGTTACTAAAATTCGAAAAACAAAACACACATTATTTTAGGGTATGTGCGCCGGAAGTCCTGATCAACTGAGAGACGCAATTAAAAACACCATGTGACTGCAACGGCACCTAAAGTAAGTATCAGACTCTTGTGTTGGGATCTTTATACCTCTGCCTACGAAAATCTCATAAAGAGCTTGCGCCACAAGTTTAAGACAAAACGAACAAGATCTTGGCGGAAAGTTTCAAAAACATCCAGAATCAAGAAAGCTTTATCTGCGGCTTCTCTGTCGAAATGTATATGCAACGGGTTTGTATACTCTCCCAAAGATCCGTAACCCTAATGTTCCTTTCCGGCCCATTGAGAAGTTCACGACCTTACCGCTTCGAGCTCTGTCCAACTATCTTTACCGCAATCTTTCTCCCCTCTTAGGAAAAACGACGACCTTTGTGCACAACTCCAGCGACTTTGTGGACCACGATTTGTAGTTGAAGGTGAGCGCTAAGGAGATCATGGCTTCTTTCGACGTCATTGCGCTTTTTACGAGTGTTTTGGTTCCTCAGTCAGTTTCCACCACAAGGAACGCCCTCGAGAAAGGAAGATTTGAAGGACCGGACTAGCCTGAGCGTGGATGAACTCTGCCGCGTCCTTGAGTTTTGCCTCAGTTACACCTATTTCAGCTTCTATGGGGAATTCTTCGAACAGACAGCGGAACCGCGATGTGGGCGTCCACTCCCATCACCATGGCAAACCTTTCCATGGAAGCCATTAAACAAATAGCGCGGCAGTCGTTCGCTGCAAGTCTCAAGATGTTCTTGCGGTATGTAGACGACTGCTTCTGTATACTAAAAAAAAACTGAAGTGGACAGGTTCCTGACGCGCCTCAGCTCTATCAAGCCGGCCATTCAGTTTACCTTGAACGCGAAAAGGAAAACACCTCGCCTTTTTTCGATGTGCTGATAAAGAGAGAAAAGGAAGAGTGGACATTTTTTGTATACAGAAAACCGACGCACACTTGGCACTACCTCCAGCTTGATTCATACCATCCTAGTAGTCACAAGACGTCGGCAGTCAGGACACACTTGCCCAGGTCAAAAACTATTTGCGAGACTGATGCTGACAGAAGAAAAGATGAAACCGTCGTTGCTGACCTCAAGAAGAACAGAACACGAGCAGTTTTATCCACCGCACTGCCCGTCGTATGAACAAACATCTTCAGGATCCTGCAACCACAGGCAAGTACGCAGTCCTGGCCACGCAAGCTCTTCATCATGTCATGTTTATGTTTATTTTATGTTTACCAGCGAAGTTTTTTTATTAAAACAATTTACAACCCCCAAACACTTTCCTGACACTAAATCTTAATTGAATGGCAACCAATCAAATCTCCTAGATAACAGAAAGTATAAAACATAGAGAGGACGAAACACAGACGAGTACATTCTTTCAGTATGAAAGAATGTACTCGTCTGCGTTTCGTCCTCTCTATCTTTTATACTTTCTGTTATCTAGTACATCTTACCAACACGCTTGTTAGGAATATAATCAAATCTCAATAATGCGAACAGAAGGCACGCTTCATTCATGCAAAGTAAACGCTAAAAGAATACATAATTTATGCTTATGGCTGCCAGCAGTCATTTAAATAAATTTAAAATTGCTATGGAACAGCATCACTGGATTGCAGCGATTTCCCAAGTAACTGTAAAAAACCTTTATTTCTCAGATGGCCACAAAGCACTTGACCTCAAGTTTGAACATTATGATCAAAATATGAAAATATAATGCTTTGTTGTTGCTAAATATTCTTGAGATTGGGTCACTCGGGTGCACCTTTGTAAACGCGCAACTAACCGATTTGCTTCCCCAGGTGTTTCTTTTACAAAGCCCTGTTGCAACCAGACCTTTCCTGCCGAAAAAGATTTATCGACGCTTCTTGTAGTTCTTTTTTAATAATTTGTTTAAACGAGTTTAATTAAAAAATAAGTCGGACAACAGTAATTCAAATACGATATATCCCCTTTTAGAAATCATTAATTACACATTTCATCTTTTCACTAAAAACGTCAGCTATAAAATGTACAATACCTATAGATTTCAAACGGCTAAAATATTTTCACTGCATTTAAATTGCAACGCTAAGTTGTAATTTTTCAGTCATAATTGGCAACATGCTCAGGGTATAGAACTTGTAAGATTTAATTTCAGTTTACCCTTATGCTAGCCGAAAATAATCGTATTTATTAGCAGAATTTTGTGGATGTCAAGTGGCGGGCAATCAATACTGAACACCACAACGCTTAGAACCAACATTAAAAGAGCCCTACAAAGAATAATAAGATGTTTTTTACCCTAACTAGTTGGGACATGTGTGTCAAATAATAAAATTTACGCAAAAAAAAAATTTAGAGCGATATTGTCGGCGCGAGACGCGATTTAGTCGGCAGTCACCTCCTTTCCACTTGTTTTCTCTCTTGGCATTTCGGGCGCGAGGAGGAGAGGCGAATCGGCTTCGCCTTTACGTTGTGTTTGAAAGAGCGAATTACCATCTCGCTGAGCAAATGACCATTCCGTGATGTCATGGACTTTGCACGAATAATTTCAAATAAATCTTTCGCCGTCAATATTGCTCTAAAATGTGTTTTTTTTTTTTTCGCGTAAAACTTATTTTTTGACACGCGTGTCCCTCGCAGACTGTTTAAAAAAACGTTTTTTTTTTTCTTTTTGGGGCCCTTGGAAAGCAGCGTCAAGGCAAAACTAAAGGCCTTTATCAATCCTACGAAAACAAATCCGAACCTTTTCTTTTCAATGTAAGCATACACACAAAACTTTTTTTTTAGCAACTGTAAAAATCATTATTTATTTAATGTTTTTTAAAGCCCCCGCAGCTTCTGCTAAATCAGCATAATTAAGTCACGCGTACCATTTTGCAGTGTTCTGAAAAAAAAACAACACTTTATATGAACTTGCTTATTAAGCTTCGGTTTCCTATAAAACCGAAATTTATAAACCTGTTCTTATGTGGCTACAGCGCTCAACTAACGTGAGCCTCCACGCAGTCTTTACTTCGCATGACAGAGGTGAAGCTTATTCATGGAAGCCCATTCAAGCACCACTGCGTTTCATTTAACCTGATCGCACCACACTTCATTTTCTGCGACGAGGGAGGCCAGGAGGAGCTATTTGCACCTTTTAACCACGGCTGCGCAGTACCGCTGGGGTTTAAAAATTAGTGAAACTTGTAACACGCGGGAAGCGTGGAGATGTGCTAAAGTTACCACTCGATCAACAGGCGCAAAGCCGTCGATGCCAAAATGCGGGTGACAATGTTATCGTTTACGCTTTCGCATCGTCGGCCTTGAGCTACACGAGTGATAACTATATAGCGCACCCCCACGCCTCTCGCGTGCTTTAACGGGGCCCTGCAATCATATTTAAGCGTCTACCTTTTTTTGCGGTTTCCACATCTCTTGGGGTTCGGGCAGGTCAGCGGGCACGGAGAGAGTAACTAAGTATCAGTGCGTCATATTTGAACCGGACGACACGGAAACCTCTTCCACCTACGGGGGCGACCCGCGGTGCGGAAAGCGCGGGATATGTGACGCCTTTGGTCCTGGCCTTACCGGTAAAAGCTTCTTTTTAGTCGAAATACAAAATATATGTGGCGCGAATCGTTTCAATTATGTATGAAAGTAGTTTTTGTTCAATATTTTAGATCAGAAAAGAAACAAATGCAGTTTATAGAGTACTGAAACAAGAAATGACCCGTCGACATACCCGCCACCGAGCGGTAGAAAAGGCGGCGCATACTAGAAAGGGGTAGTGGGATCAGGCACCGACGAACGGCGAGCGTAGAAAGGTCCCGGATGTACGCGGCAGCGCTGCGGTCATATACGGGCTCGAGGATCAGACCGGTTCCGATCGTTCCGAATGCCTTCGACGACCAGGTTTGGCTTGCGGTTTGGCCTTTTGACGGCATGGCAGCGCGAAGTGGCTCCCGTTCTGAACTGATCTTTACCCCGTGTTTGCTGTCGTTTGTGGCCAATGAAGTGTCATGCCGAATTAGTGTTTAATCGTGCAGCAAATGCAATGCGAGCCGCCCTGGCCACCTGCTTCATCCAGCCTATCCAGCACATGCATTAGTGGCGCCCTCTCGAGCCGTCGACACGGAGTGCGGCAGCCGTGAGCGCTCGCTGAGCTCACTACCCTTCCTCTATGTAGTTCACGGCCACTCAAGCAACCAAGGACGTCATAAAGGAGGCTATTTTTTGCTTGATTTTTGTAATTTTAATTTGCCTATAACTTTCTAAAAAAAGCGAAATTCAAGAAAAGAAAGTTTTAAGTTACTACGTTTAGTGCGCTCAGGTTTGGTGTAAATTAAAAACCAGTCAAAAAGTCGTTGCAGGGCCCCTTTAAGCGCCGCAGAAACATTAAGTGAAGTATTAGAAGAAAAAACGTCAACCGTTGCAGTGGCACTAAGAGTAACAACGAAAAAGAAACAATTCGTCGGTTTTGTCACAGTATCAAATAAATTTGTGAAGTTTAAGAGCTAAGTCACGCAACACCAAAAAGTAAAAAAAAAAGTTCTAGATACAAACAGTACGTTTGTTAAGCCGTCACTGACTCTAGACTTACTTTCAACCTCGAAGAATATATATTTTAATAAACGATGTCACTTTCTACAACGAAGTTAGAATGAAAAGCAACAAAATAACAAATCAGGTGATAGGCTGGGATAGAGGGTGGAACAATACGCTTACTACAACAAGAACGCTGACGTTAAGACGTTTCTGTGCGTGATGTATATAGCAGTGCTGTTAAGAAGATTCCAGTTAAATGCTCTTGTGGACCCAAAAAACGTATTAATCGGTTGAATCGATTCATTGTTTCTCGAACGCCACTAATGAATCTGTGGCAGTTACTTCCCTCTACTTACCTAGCTCTCCTATATAGATTCCAGTGTTTTAACATCGTGTTCATGTTGCGAAAATTGTTGCTTAAAGGTATAAGACCACCAGAAAGGTCTTGTTGTGGTGGGGAAAGGCGTCAGTTGTCGAAGGTCCTCTCCCCGATCGCGGCTGGTGGCTTCGCTGGCGAGGCAGTGGCAGCGACAACGATTTGATGCTTTTTAACTATACATTTATTAACAAAGGGCCGGCGGACGACACACGTCCGCGACCGACTTCGGGACCTCTCCGGCTCAAACTTCCTCCACCCCGCTCATCCGGGGGTCGGCCACCGTCCCCAAGGGGACACATCCCTTCCGCGCGGCGGCGCCGCGCTCTCGCGGAGGGACAATGTGCCGCCTCCCGTGCACCTCCAGCCGAGAGGGCCTCCTCTCGAAGAGGGGGCCCTCTCAAAAATGCCGGCGAGCGGCCAAAAATAAACAACTTTTTAAAGAAAACACATTTTCTGATCCTCACACCTCCTAACTAAGAATATTTTTGGGGCTATGTTGCTCCAAATAATATTAAACATCAAAAAAGATCAGAAGGCCTAAAAAACGATCAAGCGCAAATCTGGAGCTGCACACAGCAAAAAGCTCCAGAAATAATGAGCTTGCCTTCGCATACCCAAACCGAAGTAACCTCTCAAAGTTAGATCGCAAGTCACCACAAAGTACAAACCGTTCCCACACAATGAAACACAGCAATAAAACAACTTCGCCGAAACGATGCACGCTACTAAGAGCAGACAGCAATGAAAATAACAACCAGTAATTACCAAAACTGTCGATCGCACGACACCAAAACCTTGATCGAGGCCAACCGCTGCGTTAGCAGCAAGAACGGTGCCAATCAGCCAAAACGGCATAAATCAAGTAAACAAAAACACAACTTGCGCATATCAGCTTCACACATGCATACGGGCACGAAAACTCTCCGAAATTAATGCAGTGCCGTTCACAACACATACAAGAAAAACAAGTGATACAGACAGCGACTTATGTGCCTCAGCGCACCCGCCAACCTACGCTATCACGCCGACGTAAGTGCGACCGCTTCTGTATAGCCATCGTTAGTTCACACAACAGGTCCCCCAACAGGCCGAAGTCCCTTCGCGCCCGACCTCCGAGCCCGCGGCCACCTCTCTCGTGGAAGACTGCTCCAAACTGCCGATGCACCCGTGCCAGCTCCTCCTTGAACCTTGTCTTACGAGATGCCTTGTCCTCGGGATCGGTGTTTCGTCCAGTGAAGTCACCGACCTCGCTCGTCTCGGGAACGTCTCCCTCCTGGGGTCAACCACCGGACACTCGCTGATGAGGTGCCCAACCGCTTTACAGGCGAAACACTTCCGCCGCTTCTTGTCTCTGAATCGCTTCGCTTCAGCTTTCTCGGCTACCTTTGGCTTTTCAGGAACATGTTCGGGCTTTAGGCAAATCCGCTTGGTCTCTACAAAGTGTTCCAGGCACCTAGAAAGCTCCTTCGGCTTCATACAACCGCCGCACTCTGTCCGAACAACGTGCCTTGCCGCCTCTGCTGTCGCCATCACCTTAATGCGATCAGATATCAGAAGCTCCTTGAGCTCCTCGAACGATCTCACGTTCTTGCTGTCCAGATAGGAGTCGAGAAACGTCCTGGCCCGAACAGACGTGGACCACCATGTTTCGTCTGGATGTTTGTCGGCTTCTCCGAACAGCTCGCAGAGACGGTTAGGAGACAAACCCAGGTACTCGAACACATGCCTCTTCACCTCGCTGAATGAACGCCGGCCTTGCGCCATGAGCCTCACGGCCTCCACTGTGTAATTGCGCGACAAAAACTGCAACACTAACCTGCACTCTAGTGCTTCTGGAATACGGTAAACTTTGATTTCGGCACCTCAGGTATTACACTGCGCATTAATTTTAAAAATCCTAACAAATCGTCTAAATCCGCGTCCACACCAGAGTTTTGCTGAACCGCCATTGCGGTCTTGCCATACATTTCGTTCATACAGAGCTAACCTTGACAGTGTCCGGCACTCGCAAGTCGCAACCGCTCCTGAAAACCGCTCAAGCCCACGCCGACCTTGGAGCTGTTCGGTCGTTCCGGTCCCCCGCCGGAACAATGGCGTCACTACGCCACTTGGAGCTTGAGTCGGTCGCCCTCGCCACCACCCGCTCGCGGGTGGAGGTCTCCGGACGATGTCCCGCCACAACGCCGTTAACGTTGTCGCTCCTTCGGCGATCGGGAACAGGCACCGCCCGGATTCTCTGACGCCCACTGTTGGTGGGAGCAGGCCTGCGCTGCGCCCAAGATGGCTGCCGTCCTCCACTTGCTTTTCGCCACCAGGACCAGGTCCAGCCGCGATCCTGTCGACTGCGCCAGTCAACTTTCCAAGGGAGGTACACCGGTCAGGATGGTGACGACCGATGATGAGTTTCGCCCGATGGAAGTCCCCCGGGAAGTCGAATAAAAAATAAAACTAAAAGTTGTTTGATCTCGCTGGACACATTACGACGTTGGTTGGTTTACAGTGGCCAGTGTGGCCTCGTTCATTTCAAAACAAAACGACAAGTCAACGGTAATTTACAATATAAAACTCCCAAAATTAAAACCCATACTTTAGTCCCCAGTCTCGAGAGTCGAATCTCCCTGATCTCAAAAGCCGAATCCCCGAGAACCCTCTCGGCACCCCTTTTCTAGACTCGTAGGGGCCCCCTTTCCCTCCAGAGACGGCCCAATCACTTCAAATTTGCCCATTGTCACGTGGTGCACTCTTACCCAATGATCAGCGAGCTGTCAACGTGACCACCCTCCGACACCTCAACGGTCAAACCCAAATTCTTTGTAGAGTCACCACATGATTTCCTCACCGCCTGGCTGGCGCCACCCAGTTAAGTTATTGCGTCAATTAAAAGCAAAGTTTTACACTAAGCGGCGAAATACACCGGACACAAGCACAGCCGCTTAAAAGCCACAAGTGCGGACATAAGTACCTCTGCCTAAGACAAGGGTGTCCCGGCGCCACAAACTGATACCCAATCCGTTTGTTAACGACCGGGGTCCGACTCGTCTTTGACAAGCCCCGCAGCTGCTCGAAGCCCCCCGCGTGCGGGGGCGGAAGACGACTTCCCGTTCATGCTTCCCGGCGAGCGTACAGCAAAAGCCCAAAAATGCCGACACAAACGTAGGCTGATGAAAAAAAAACAAAAAAAAAAACAATGCCGACGCAACTATAGAAAGATAAACTTTTCTAAAACAAATCTTACTTATTACAAACAAAAGATTTCGTTACTTAACACCACCACCCCTTTATTGCCCACTTGGTCCATCAAAGAAAATAATAAAGGGGATAATGAAATTGTTCCTAAAGTTATATGATACAAAACTGACCACTTTGCTGTGCCGCTTCTTAAATCATGTTTCCGGGGGGGGGGGGGGGGGTAGGGCCGGGGTCGTCCCCCCTCCCCCTCATACAGCATTTAGTCATGGGGTACCCCCCCCCCCCCCCCCCCCCCTGAATCAAAATCCTGGCTACGTGCCTGACTACAAGCTTGTAACTACTGGTCGTTTTCAATAACTCTGAAAGTTTTCTTATATACGCAAGGATTGATCCGTCTGAATTTTTATTTTCTGAAGGTTTTCAGTGTTTTGCAAAATTCGTTTCGCATTACCATGTTCACGCAACGCCACGTTGTAGTGCATACGTCATTACATATGCACTACAATTTTCCACTGTCTTAAGCCCAATCTCGAATGTTTCTCGAATAAAGGTATTTATTATATACCTAGATATTTTACAGCTTCTCTTTTAGCCCACTCAAAAGCCAAAGCTTTTAAGCGAAGCTTTAATTTACTTCTATAGAGCATCCCTGAAATTATTTTTGTGTCGACAGCTCACTCAAAAGATGGTGGAGTATATGTGCTCTAATATAAAGCACTAATCCATGACCATTTTCTTTCCGTTTCAAACTAACATAAGTGCTCAAATTCAATAATCGAAAGTCACATGCTATAATTAGTTTCTCCAATTGCCGACTGTTGCCATTAGACCAACCCAGAATCGTTCATAGTTTCAAGAAATAGTTTGCAATTGTATGTCACAGTATATACGGTGTTTGTTTTGCTCGGCTGCAAAATTCAAGAAACTGTGAAGCGCTCTGTTCTACGCGTAACAAGAGCATTACTAACATTTAAAAAAAAATTACATCAAGATAATGACTAAAATTTCGTGATTTCGGAGGTTTTTTTTTTTTTAGTTTGAGGGTATTTTTTTTACGAGTTAATTTTTTTCTTTTCTTTTTTTACATAATCGGTGTTTTTGTTAATGAAATGCCGTAGCCCTCTAACCCGCCTGATATTTATTTTGCGATGCAGCAATAATGATCGAAATTATTATAGGCACTTACTTTGTCCAGCTATTCCAACTATAAAGCATACATCGGTTAGGTTCATATATAGAACGGGTGTTTTGTATTCTGGTGAACCTGTGGAAAGGAAGACGATTAGTCGGGCAATATTTTGTTTGTATGAACCTAATAAGAAAACGATATGTACTGCCGCTGTAGCATAGTTTGTGTATATATATTCCTGAACTTCTCATTCTTAGCACATAAGCCCACTGACAGAAGTGACAGTCAACATAAAGCTATATGGAGTATAGTTAAAAATACCTATTTGTACCATGCAAATAATATTGCTACGCCGGATTTCGTTTGCATTTGCTGAGCTATTTTTATGTTGTCTCTTGTTCAAGATGTCTTTATGGCATTTCAGTTTTCAAATATTTAAACTTGCGTATGCCTGACTGAAACTATACAACCTATTTCATGTAATAGATATTGAATCGATGGCATAAAGCAATCAACGTGAAGCTTTACCTACTATATCTAAACTCGCAATAACACAGGTGACACGAGACAAAACTGAAAATAAAAGATGACAAATATCTTGCTTCTTTTTAACGAACTAATAAACCGTAATGCAATATATTTACCGCAAAGTGGAAGATCGCCATAGTGGCTGGTATGCTTCCACTGTGTGCGTGTGTTTTAAATTCGGTAACATTTCTTTAAACTTTAAACGCGTAGCTCATTGTACCCAGAGCCAAGTATAGAGAGTTTGGTCAATGGGAGGCGTGGGCAGAGGCAGGACGTCCACCAGACGCAAAAAGAGGGCTTCACCTGCTCTCTTGGCCAACCAGAAGCCGAAAAGATTCCCCTAGTGATGGTAGCGAGAAACAGTTTGAATCATAGGTTTACGGTTCTAATAGGCGCGTAAGAGTTAAATGTAGTAACCCTTCATGGTTAAAAAAAGGGTGGGCATGATGTTTCGGTCATTTTCATGCAGAAGATGTAAGAAACGAATGTGCCGCTCAACTCTCTTTTGCTCGTACAGTGTGTGACCGCTCGGACGGCAGATACCCGGCCCTCAGCGCTTGGCGTACTGATTATGTCGATCGTTCCACCGGTCGCACTCTTCCACCATGAATTTGGGTGACCGTGATTGAAACATCACGTGCACCCTATTTTCAATTATCGAGAGTTACTCCGTTGCACTTCTTAATTTAGTTTCTCGCGACCACCACCTGGTATTATTTCCGGCTTCTAGTTGGCCGCATTAGAATCTGTGAAGACGCCCTGGAACACGCCCAGACCCCTTTCGGCCAATGGCGCCTCCTGATTTGTCTCCTATTCTTCCCATGAATGGCCAAACTCCCTACATATACGGCTCTGATTATGCCTATTGCTAAATTACCCAAGCATGGAGGAGAACGCTGGGAATGTAAGTCCACGCGCCACACGCGCTCACCTTCCCCGTATAAAAGATTCAAAGTAAATCCCCAAGTCAGGTGTTGACGAAAGCGCGCGCAAAATATTTGTTTTAGGCTTTTGCTTAAGAACAGTTACTACTGCAGACGCTAGCACGTGCAGCGCGCGTGACTACTGTGGTAGGAAGCGCTGTGGTGCTTGGGTAATTTAAAGTGTCTTCATGTGTGCTTTGGTGATGACATCTGGCCATTTTGTTCCGAACGGTTATATTTATTTTTTGTTCTGAAGCACGTGAAATAGCGAGTTTCTGCACACGCTCTTGGCGCTGACTGCTACGGCGAGATTTTGTTTTCGACAATTTTTCGTATTTTCTAACGTTTGTATTTTCCTTGTGAACGCGTGCTGTCGTTATGGGGTAATACAAAGGATGGCATCACCCTAACCAGGACGGCATTGAGGCACTTCATTATATAGGCGTGGGAAGGACAATAACCATGACTTCGATGTGACTTAATTTGTTTTAAAAGATAACGTTTTTGTACGTTTATTTCCATAAAACACTGCATCGTTGGGCCGTTACACGTCGGGAAAAGTACTATAAAGCATATAGGCCCATAGGATTCATGAATAAAATATGAATATAAGAATACTCAAGACGTGAATTGAACTTGGCACCAAGTGATTCTCAGCCAGTTGCTTTACCGATTGAGCTATGCAGAGTGCAGCGCAGGTGCATGGGAACAGTCAACAGTTTTCTTTATAAAGTCTAACATTTTTACAAACTCGATCGTGCTGACAAAGATTGGGGAGAAAATAATGTGATTAGCGCCAATCACACACTTCCTGTGAGCTTTGCGGGTGGGGCTGATATGCGCCCCAACACACAAATTATGTGTGTTTTCTGCTCAACACATTATTTTCGCAACGGTCTTTGTTGGCATTCTAAAGCTACTGTAAATCTGTGTTGTTTGTAATGCGTCATTCCTTTGAACATTTCAAGTTGCCACGTTGAAACGCATGCGAATGGGTGGAAGAGCAGAGTAAACATGCTCTGCCGTTCTTCTATTCCAACCACGCGTAAGTCTGGGGTCATGGGAAAGTGAGGTGCTCCCTCCTGGAACATTCAAGACATATTTGCCTATTCAGTTTATACGATGGTGCCTAGCCCATACTGGCCAGAGACACGTTATTTTGAAGGAGGGGATAGAGCAAATGGTAATTTGTTTTATCCTACTAAGAAGCATTGTCCTCGTCAAAGTCAATTACTTCGATCCGCCTTAAACTTCATTGTGAAATGGGTCTTTCATGTTGGAGGAGGCTGTACATGTTCCGTTCTCCTCTCCTTGTTGCGCGCATGCACGGGTCGTGGGATGAGGTTCTAAGTTTGGATGCGCCACGGTCTTCACAACGTCTCACAACGTCTCGCAAGAGGAACGAGCGAACTGAAAGTGAGATAGCAGAATAGAAGCGGTGACGTGCTGAGTAAGACCGTGTTCGACCAACCCCTCCTAGACGCTAAGGCCGTAGCGCTCCGAGACGTGATGTCACAATGGTCGGAGAAGGGAGGCCTCGTCGAGAAAAGGCGCCCGCTCTGGTTCTCCTTGCCCCGGCCGCGTCGTCTGCTCGCTCAGGTCACGTGGTTTGTTCGTGCGCCTTTATTCGGCAATGTTATACGTTTGAAATGGGCAGTCTTGTATAATGTATTATATATATAATATAAACGCAATATTCAATACGTTATCAAAATTGAAAGTACCAAATTTATATTTATGATTATCCCGTAACCGCAGGACCACACTGCAGTCCCGCAGCTCCCCACACTTTTCGAATAACAACCTACTGTGACTACTGACACACGACCCACAGAAGGTCCTGTTTCGATTGAACCAGCTCCGGCAGCGACATTTTCTTCCCTCATACTTGCTCCGATTTTGGTACATTGACGTTGTGTGTGAGCTGCGGACTCTGAGAAGGAACGACGAGACATTTCGGAAGAGAAGGGAAAACGAAAAAAATTCAATCACCGCCGTAGGGAGTGCACACGAGCAAAATATAGGTCAATGACGTTAAACCTTTCGTCCAACGCTTCTAGCCACTGCTCTTGCGTGTGGTTCTTTTGTGTCCTTGAAACTACGGCATTTACGTGGATTCGCGGTCGGCCCTGCTACGGTGTGAGTGACATGTCTAGATACTAGTCAACGATGAATGGGACTGGTCGGTTTTCGATAGACCTCTTTCCGTCGACAGGGAGAAAGAGTTCTTGGAGTTCGTGTTCAAATTCTTTCGTGTCGGATATTGCGGGACATATGAATACGATCGATAGGTGAGAAATAAATTATTTACGGACTTTGTTGGTCATGTTGGACGCGAGTAGAGTGCTGCAGTCGGTTGCTTTAATCTCGTTATAGAATGGAATCTCGTTCTTCGTTGTTATCCTTGTGCAAAAGACCGATCTCACTAAGCGTTCGGCGCATGCGTGACGACGCCATAACTTTAGTTCACAGGAGGTGTGATGTCCAGGCATGCAAGGGCTAGTACCGTCTTGTGCTCCACACGTGCAGAGCTCTAGGAAGGTTATTCCACGCGCAGAAAGACTAAAGTTCCCTCGATGCATTGCGGCAGCGGTGGCATAGTCAAACTGGCTGGTGAGATCGGTCTATTGAGTCGACATTGGTAAAAATGCGTGGTAACATTCAAGTTTTCAGTGCAAGGTGATTTACAATCTTATGCGTTATTATTGAAAGTACGTTGTTTTTGTTTTGTACTTATATGTTTATTTATGCTAATGTTATTTTACTTTCTTTACCGCGTTCATAATGAAATCCTAGCTGTTTTTTATTTATAGTATTATTGAATAAAAATAAATTATATTTTGCTCTAAGGCAGCTTGAGCCCATAGAGAGAAGTGGATCAGTTCATGGTAAATAGTAAGGAAGTTTAGTACCCCTGCATCACGCAAAAGTTCATCTCTTTTCGTTAAATTATATATATATGATTGAATCAGCTCGCTATCCTGATTGACTATACGAGAGTCGCGAGCTGATTTGCCGACCATATAATGAAATTCGATGTAAATTACATTAGAGAGTTTTAGAATAGGGGGCTCCAAACCTTGGGGGCCCCCAAAAAATAGAGGCTCACCACTGCACATGCGCAGAACCCAAATTCCGTTTGGGGTTTTGGGTTGGCGCTCGCCCCCAACGTGAAATTCGAAAAATAGCATGAGGCCCCTATTTGCTTGGGGCCGGGTTGCGTCGGCAAACATGGTGGCGCCCTTTCCGCTCGCTTCGGAGCAAATTCGTCGTGGTCGCTGCAGTATTCGCCAATTTTATTGCGAATGAATGGCGCAACCGGCTTTCGCTTTGCTTTATCTCGCTTGCTATTGCCTATTGTCTCTCCCGGACAGCCGACAATTCCCCAGGCACAGTCATCTCTTACTCAAGATTCCGCTGAGGCGCGCTCGCCAACGTAGGATTTGTCGAGGGGTAGAGCTAGGCTGTCACAGTTTTCCGACGTCTCTGTTTTATTCACTAAAATAAGAAGTGTAGTAAAAAAACGTGATGAATTGTGCTCCATTATTGATACTACCGATGCTGATGTTGTGGTTCTAATCGAAACATGACTTTCTTGGAAGGTACGGAACAATGAACTCTTTGATGGTTCAAAAAAGTTCAATGTGTATCGCAACGATAGACAGGACAGGTGTGGCGGTGGCGTCCTGATTGCAATTGCTGACCATATTAAATCTTTTTCATTAAACATTGCGTCCGATATAGAACTAACCTGTGTCGGCCTTTTTTTGAACCATAAGAAGTGGATTATGGGAGTATGTTATCGGCCACCCTCATCTTCGTCATCATTGCTATTGATGGAAACTGTTGTTCATAGGCATTTTTGGGATAGCCAATTTAATGTTCTATATCTACCTTCTCGTATTCTTAGACCCAAAGAGCGTTACCGGATACCTCGATGTTCGACAAGATTTGGAAAAAGAGCTCGGAGTTACTACGTACCAGCATTTATGAACAAATTACCTTCTAGTATTTTAAATTTAAGAACAAAATACAAGCTCAAGAAAGCGCTGAGAAATTTTAGTTCGTAAAGTGCTCACTAGTTTGCTTTTGTTGTTCTATTTTTTTTTTGTGTGGATTTTATTTTACATGTTTCCTTTTGCAAACGGCTGGTTTCACAGATTGTAAGATGCTGCCAGTCAAGCCCAATGTGGCTTAGGCAGGTCTGATTTAACATACGTTTTGTTCATTTGCAATAAAATATGATTATTATTATTATTATTATTATTTGTTGAGACTTTGCATAACGCCATTAACACCCTAGTGATGTGGTATCCCAGCGCACCCATCTTCCTTCTGGGTGACTTCAATTTTCCCGCTATATCATGGTCGGATGACGTTCATTGTATGAATGCGCACACTACAGAGTGTAATTCGTTCATTAACTTGGGTCTGGATTTTAACCTTTCGAAACTAATTCTTCATCCCACCAGAGTGTCTCCGACGACAGCAAGTGTTTTAGATCTAATATTGACTACTCACCCTGAGCATGCAAGTGACATAGCTTATCTTCAAGGGATCAGTGATCACTGTATGCTACATTTTATTTTCAAAATGTCGGTATTTAAGCCGACTGTCCAACGAAAGAAAATACGCGATTATAATAGACCGAATTTTGATCAGATCAACAATGATCTTGCAGTTTTTTTTACCAATATTTGACAGACTTTTCGGGCGCTCTGTTGATGAAAACTGGGATTTGTATAAAGATAAGATAATCTCTCTTATCGACAAATACGTACCGCTACGAAATGTACTTGAAAATAATCAGTCACCTTGGTTCACGAAAGCCCTGAAGAGACTGTCAAATTAGAGAAAAAACGTTTGTACCGTGCAGCCGAGTTTTCCTCGTGTGAGTGTCGCTGGGCCGTGTATCACAGTTCTGTAGAAGTGTCCAAAAAAGCGATTGAAGACGCTAAATCTCACTTTTTCACAGATAGCCTTCCAAACATATTCGTAAATAACCCAATTAAATTTTGGAATACTGTTAACAAAAAGGACCGTTTTTCAATTTCTCTTAAAACTTCAAGTGGTGATAGCGTGCCCAGTGACGAATGTGCTAATGTCCTAAATAGTATATTTATTGAATCGTTCTCCAATATTAGCAACATAAGTTTCCCTTCCATGAACTGCTGCTGTTATCTGCCAATGGATGCTATCTTTGTTGATCCCACTGGTATTGCAAAAATTATAGATAAACTGAAGTTATCATCCTCATCAGGAGTAGACGATATTAATTGCAAGTTTTTGAAAAACACTAAATTATACTCGTCTCTTATTCTTTCCAAATTGTTTAAACAGTCGCTGCAAGATGGTATTTTACCTTGTCATTGGTGAGTGGGGAAGGTGGTTCCAACTCCGAAAGGTGACGATAAACATTCCTCTAACAATTATCGTCCCATTTCATTAACAAGCATACCATGTAAACTTCTGGAACACGTTATCATTTCACAACTCGTACATATCCTAGAGTCGAATAATTTCTTCACTGAAGCACAGCACGGATTTCGTAAATCATTATCTTTTGAAACTCAGCTGCTATCCTTCACTCATGGCATTATTCTATTCTTGACCGAGGCTCCCAGGTCAACTGCATTTTCTTAGATTTCGACAAGGCGTTCGATAAAGTGTATCACGAGCTATTACTGTTACAACTTTCAAAACTTAACATTGACCCTAACGTTCAAGTTCTGTCTTTTCTGAATAACCGTTCCCAATTTGTAACAAATAACAACTAAAACACTCTTTTGTCTGTGAATTCTGAAGTTCCTCAAGGGTCTGTTTTACGCCCACTGCTATTTTTCTTTGTTTGTTGTATATTTAATATTGTCGACCTGTTACTATATAAACTATCTTTGCTTATGTATGTGCTCTCCCCCTCTGTAATTCC
Organism: Ixodes persulcatus; assembly: GCA_013358835.2. Taxonomy (NCBI): domain Eukaryota; kingdom Metazoa; phylum Arthropoda; class Arachnida; order Ixodida; family Ixodidae; genus Ixodes; species Ixodes persulcatus. Next base: position 65,776 of record JABSTQ010010778.1, read on the forward strand.
TTCGGGCCCTGAGGGTACTTTCAATATAATAATAAATATAAATAATAAAGCCACAAAGAATGAGCGGTGGGCTCTCCCCACTTTAAAGATCGTCCCTGATTCTGGCCGTTCCTAATCGTAAAGAGACGCGGTAACCGCTGACATGGCAACGTATTGCTACTCCGTAACAGGATAGCTTGCTGGGCTACTCCGTGGCTCCGAGTGGATTTCGTTCGAGGCACGATACCTGCCCCTTAAAAAAAGTACTTCAAGGCTTCAAAGTCGCTTCAGCTCAGATCTAAATGGAGCAGCTACTCGCAGAGTATGCTCGCTCGCGTTCGTCTTAGTTTTGGCATAGTTGAAGGCCTAAATTTTCGGCAACAGACGGTCAAAGCGCACACGAACGCCCAAAAAATCCGAGAACGAGCGGCGAATTAGGGCGCTACGGATTGGATTCTTTCGGCTGAATTCAGCCAACAACATTTATACTGATTTTAGATTGTCTCTTGTTTTAGCCGGCTTGATTGGGATCTACCTTAACTATTATTTGTAAACAAAAAGTACGTGCTAAATGCACATGTTTGACGTGTTTTTTTTTTAAATATTACGCTAGTTAGCCGCATTGGCGCTGCAAGCGGGAAACGTAAGCGCGTCGCGCCGCGTTGCGAAACCTCTATTCTATAAGCGGACGACACCAACCTTTTTGAGTTTTGGTACCCCCAAGTTCTTAGGGAAACCCAAACGTTGGGGTCCCCTATTCTAAAACTCTCTATTAACTTTGCTATGTGTCCTGGGTATAATGCGAGAATTCAGTGACTGCAAGCATTAACATCACTTGACATGATTGTGAGTGACACCTGTCTTGCTGTGTCCATGTTGGCTACGTCTACCTGATTTTTAACTGTGGTCCGTTTTGCTGCCTCCAGTCCCAGCTTTTCTTGCCATTTTGTCGAAGTATTTCTTATAAATTATGCACTCCGACAGCAATAATTGCGTGACTCAATGTTTTCGATTTCAAACAATCACATTTTTCTCTAGACGTCGTGTACGCATACCTCGTGCCATTTCATACCAATTACTGAACGATGTAATATTTACCGTGTAATAATACATTTTCTAGCCCAGTTGCCATGTGCAGCTTTCATTTTCGCTAATAAGACACGCGTATGTGACTAAAAGCGCCTTGTTACGACAGTCGATCCAAGCGCGTTGTCTTCGCTTCGGCGCTACGGCCTAAGCATCTAGGACGGGTCGGCTCGACGTGCCAGAAGCACCGGGGGAGGGAGAGCGACGTTTGGCTCGAGAGAGAGAAGCAAGCATTTCAACGTAGTCTGCTTGGAAACATCCTAGAAACACAGCCCCATTTTTATTCATATATATGCATGCGTTTGTGTTGAGTGTGTTTCTTGCTTGTGTCTGTGTGTGCGCACGTTATGTACGTGTGTATGCGCGCATATGTGTGTCTATGTATGCCCGGAAGCGTACCACGTATGACAATATGCCTATATAACATCATGTTAAATGTCAGATATTGAGTCAAACACTAAATATACGTGCCATGTGCAATTTTATATGGCACTTAAATGCAAGTAATATTTGGGCGATCGGTTGATGAGATCGTGATTCTGGCTACGTCGAGCGTGGAAGCGCCACGCTGGGAGTGGCGCTCTGTGTGGTGCGTGCAGGTTTGCAGGTTCCCAAGAGTATATTCAGCTAAATGTCATTTGGCATTATCGGGTGTCACGCTTATATACTCTGTTTCATACTTAGCGTGCAACGCTGTCAAAGCTACTGGCGCGAGCATGGGGCTTGATCTTGTTGATCATTTGCACGCGGTCTCGCGGAAACAAAACCATAGATGAAGCCACGCGCTCGCACCAGTATAGCTTTGACAGCGTTGCACGCTAAGTATAAAACAGAGTATAGGTCAGAGGCACCCTATGTTGAGTCGTTTGTAGCTGTAAAGAGTCCTTAGTGAATAAAAAGAAACAAGCTTGTAAAGAGGGAGATTCTCCGGGGTCGTCCCATCTTCATCTATATATATGTATGGACGCTTAAAAGCAGCTGTGCATGGGTGCCGCCATTACCGACGTTCAGTTCTTGTATCCTCATATTCCGTTTACTTCACTCCATCATTATCCGTGCAGGTCACGTTATTGCCGTTTTAGATTCTGTTGTGTCCTTTCCAACATTGGTCTTTGTGGAGGCTCTACAACGGCCGTTTCAGTAGCTCGTTATCTCGGTAATACCTCTGTCAGACGGCCACCTAAAAGGACCTTTACGCCAAAGGCCTTTACGATTTTCAAATGACCTTTACATATTGCAGTGCCAGACAGCGCAAATAAATGTCATTTAGACTATGTTTACAGCGATTGAAGTCTCGTAGCTCGGTTCAAACGCATACATCCCGTTCACGCCAGAAAAATATTGTTTTGTCGATATAAATAATTTTTTTTTTGTTTTTCTTAAGCAAACAATATATTAACAACGACAAAATGACGAGTTCAGTCGAGTGATTACAACAAAGTCAATTTTAAGCCAAAGCAAAGGTTTTTTTTTGGCAATTGGCGGCAACCTTGAGCGTCCCCCGCTCATTCAGTTTTAGTCCTAACGTTGCTCCGCGCTCCCGTTCCTTTCCGTGCTTCTGCTACGCTTTTGCCCTGCCCTGTTCAGTTGGGCGTCGTGATCGTGCTTGAGTTTCATCGAAAGCGTCGGAGGTCCTTCAGCCGATCCTCACAAAGTAGTATCAGCGCCCAGGTCGCCTCAACGCTCCGACGGATGCGCGGCGTCCCCTTCCTAGTCGTGGACGCTCCTCGTAGTTCGACATATCGCATCACGCGAGAGTGAGATACATAAATATATATGTACAAAAAATATTAAATATACAGGGTACAGTTAGCAATACACTATTAAAAGATGATAAATTATAAAGTAGAGAAATAAAAGCTAGATAACTATGGTTGTAAGGAAAATCGAGAGGAGGAAAACCGAAGTGCCGAACGGACGACGCGAGCAGGCGACGACGAGGCCTACTAGATAGCTGGGATCGTGAGTACAGAAAACTATTAGTAGAGCGAGGTTTGTACAGAATATACGTGAAACACGTTCTTTTTCAATAATAAAAATGCAAAAGCATCGATTTAGATATCGGTGCGATTTTTTATTTCAATTCGCTTCTCTAGTGTAGACCGCTGCTGACGAGAGTAGGCCTTTAGCAGCCGTAAAGGAGTTGCGGGAACTCAGGTTCTCAAAAAGGACCTTTACGCTGAATGCCATTTGAGTAGCCGTGTGGCACTGCCTAAATGACATTTACACTAAAGGTCCTTTGGCGTAAAGGTCCTTTTAGGTGCCCGTCTGGCAGTTGTATTAAACAAGAGAAGGTCATCAATGGCGGCTGTAATCTAATATGTGCTTAAATTGGGGACGGAAATTAACGAAATTTTTGCACTTATTTTTTTATTTATCTGTAGTCTATGTTGTGCCGACAACCCAGAAACACTAGCCTACACTAGTGTTTCTGGGCTGCCGGCAGGAAAGTCGAGAAAACTAATGTTGAAACAAATTCACAGATTTCGACATTGCGTCTGGTGGTGGTCTGTGAAGCTGCGTTGGAATACCGCCAGTACGCGGCAGTATGGCTCGCTCGTGGAATTACTTAGTCCTGAATGTTACTTGGCGAAGAACGCTAATGAGGTTAATGCGTTGTATATGTTAAAGCTTCCACAGTGCTTCCGCAACGTGCATTCTACACCATCAAGATCGCCGTTCTTTGCAGACGTTAGGTACACTCTAATGAAAAATGGAGGAAAAAAGTAGCAACGGCGCGTCTTCCTCCCTTCTACTGACGCGCCCCCAAGCGGACACGAGAAGAAGGGAGGAACGAAACGTTTTTCTCCTTCTCCAGGCAGACGGGAGAAAGCTTTCGCCTTCCCGACTCATCTTCTTTCGGTTTCGTTTTTCGAGCAGGTCGTGCACGTTGTTTAATAAATGCTGTTGAGTTGATTGACGTCATGATGGCGCTTAAGACGAGGACAAAAGGGAGACTAGACAACACGGAGCGCTACTTCAATTGTTTATTTTTTGAAAAAAAGGGGGGACATATATACACTCAAACCGCTTCACCTCAGCCAATCCCGGGCCTCACCGTCGCACGCAAAAACGCTATCTCTTTGTCTAACAGGTCAATGGAGGCAACGCTGACACATTGTGCTCCAGACTGTTTTATCAAGTCTGCTTCTATTATTTCCCTGACCGTCTTATCCTTGTGTCTGGCTAGAATCGCGCACGTGTTGAATAAGGACCTGCATCCACAATCGTGACAATGAACTGAAAGATGACCGTCACGGTGGTTATTAACATTCAAATTGTGCTCCCGTAACCTATCATTTAGGCATCTGCCTGTTTGCCCGATGTACTTTTTACCGCATGACAACGGAATCACGTACACGACTCCCTCTGCGCAACCGACAAACGGGTTTCTATGCTTCTTGCCACAGCACAGGGGGCCACCGCGAAAGGGGTTCGTTAATCTGCACAACCTGGCTAGCTTCTCCAGAGCCGAGAAAACAACCTTCGTATTCACACGGTTAGCTATTTTCTTAAGATTGTGCGCGGCTTTGTGCATATAGGGGACAACCGCTATCTTTTGTTTAACTAGTTTTTCTTTGACTGGACAAGGGTTATCTTGAACACTCAGCCCCCTGAAAACGACTTCCGCAACAGACACCAGCACACTCTTGGGATAACCGGCTGATAACAGGCGCTCTGACTGCTTCTCCAGACTCGAAAGTGTCACATGGTTACACGATCTGCGTAGGGCATTCATAAAACACAACTTCACAATCCCTCTTTTGACGAGTTTAGAATGGGATGACTTATACGGCAACAGGGGCTTATTGGCCCTGGGCTGGTAGGCCCAACAAACATGATGAACAGACAGAGTTAGCTTGAGGTCTAGAAACTGTATGACGTTGTCTATTGGAAGCTCATGCGTGAGCTGGAGGGAGGATAGGGCATCTCCAAAAGTGGACAAGAGACAGTCCACGACCGAGTGAAACCGGGACGTATCGTGGTCAAGAAAGACTAAAAAATCATCTACATACCTAAAAACTTTCCTTGCATTAAAACCACTCAGGCGGTCCAAAAGGACGTTGTCTTGATAGGCTAACAATATATCAGTCAGAATAGGCGCTAAACATGAACCGATACATATGCCTCGTTTTTGGAGATACACACCGTTATTCCGCTCCACAAACGTCAAATTGAGATAAAATGAAAGCAAATCCAAAGGGTTTTCCACAGTCATGCCAGCTTCATTTTGGAAAGCCACTGGCCCGTAACTGTTAATACATTCTTCCACGCAACCTAACAGTTAGTCATGGGGTAAGGAATAATACAGATCCTTGATGTCAAAAGAACAGGCTAAAAAACCTTTGTTAGTGTTCGTCTTCAAAATATCAACGACCTCGTAAGAGCTCCTGACCATAAAAGGGTCGTCAATGCTTAGGATTTTTAGTTTTTTCTAGGAGAAAGGTAGCAATCTACTTCTGCCATGTGCCTTGCTCCGAAACTATCACCCTCAACGGGCAATTTACTTTGTGGGTTTTAGCACTGAATAAAATTTGCAGGCACCCGCTCTTGCTATTATCAATGCTCTTTACCAAACGGCCAAGCTCTAACCGATTGCACTGATTCCTTCCTTCTACTTTAAGCTTCCTCAGCGACACATCCTGCCGCTGAGTGAACACGGAGGAGATGGCTTCGAGGGCTTTGCTACTAAACTCGCCCTCCGTTAACACAACAAAACCTCCTTCTTCGTCGGCGGGGAGGACTGACAACCGCCGTTCTTTCAGAATGGAGGCCACGCGTTTAACCGGCACGCAAGACAATGTCTGATTCTTATGAGGGACACATCAACGCCCTCGGAAATGCACCTCTCAACCGCGTCCACCGGAGCGCTCCTAGAGACCGCCCGGACAAGGCCGAGTAATTCCGGTCCACTCATCCTTGGCTCAACGGCAAACTTTGGCCCTAAAGAGAGCACCCGTCTAGCGTCATCAGGGAGGTCCACTTCACTCACGGTCTTGACGTCTCCAGTAGACGCAGGACACTTCTTGGGTACGCTGCTGCGAAGTCGCTGTAACGACAGCTGCCAAAGAAACTCCGTGGTTCGGTGCACGATGATGAGGAATTCCCGCCGTCGTCCGTTGTCCGGGAGGGGCTTGCTGGGGAATTTGACGCCATCATGACGTCAAATTCCCAGTACCAACTAGCCCAACAATCTGCATTGAGTTGATTGAGCTTCAGCGGCAGCGAAGGCCGCCTGTAATTTCGTCTTCTAGTCCAAACGTGCAGAACGTTTCGGTTACATTGACGTTTTTATCACTACTTTTATTAAACGAGCAAACGAAGCCGCTAGAAACAGCGAAGTTCCGGAGCAGCGCCAGCAGCGCTACGCACACTGGGTAAGATGGACTACAGTAGCGGAACCACGCGGAACTGTGTGGACGTTTTCGACGTTAAGGAAATCACAGGGACTGCGTCGAAGACAGGCATGTTTTGCTGCCGGCTGCCTGGGTGCCTTCCGGGCTGAGTTCGGTTCTGTTTTCCGATGCCGAGTGCCAACCGGCGTTCAACGCGGTTCTGTATTTCTGCATGTCAGCAATATAGCAGCAACATCGTGATGGCAGTGTTGTGGGTTGTGAACAGAAGACTGGAATTATCGCGATGTGACCGTGTGTTCGCGTATCAGTGGTGTAACAACAAGATGAGATGACGTAAACTGTCGGGCATTGATGCCGCTGGTCCGGCCGTGATCGGAGGGGGCGGGGTGTCGCAGGTTGACATTCCGCTTTACATCAAAAAGTTTAATACCACTTGAGAGATTAGGTGCAATCGATCGACGTGCGGAGTGCGGATAGTCATGTTGGAACGCTGGTCTGAACTGTAAGCTCCTATCGTACAGTGGCCAATGTGACTGTCACTTGTCTCGTCCCCAAGAGCGATTGCGCTCTGGGGAAAGGACTGAACAGTACGAAATTGTGACAGAAAGTACGTATATTTACAGTGTGGAATTTTAGCATTAAAAAAGAATAGGTAAAATCGAAAAAAAAAGCTACCCTTTATTTTGCTGTTTAAATATATTATGGTTCCTGGAGAAACTGCCCTCCAAGTGGCGCGCTGGGATGAGCGCTAGAAGTTTTCGAGCTAGCCACGGCGTAGCTCCGTACACTTAACCCCTGCCGCAAATCGCGGCTTTGACTGCATTCAAGTTGATCGAAAACCGATTTCTCAGCCCGTGAAGCATCACTTCCAGCTGAGTGGATATCCGCTCTACAGAGATTAATTCAAGACGGCAATTGCAGCGTTGCGCGAACAGCACAAATAGAAAAACAAACACTACAATAGAAATACAGGCTACGACGTGCCGTGCGGGGAAACAAACTCATGGCTGTGAACCGCATTGGAGTGGCTTGATTTATTGGCTTTCAAATAATTACGGCATGATCGAGCGTTTGCTTTTTAATAAGAGATTCATCCCCTGAGCCATTCAAAATACTCTCAGATGTATGACATTGCTGGAAAAAGATCAACATGCTGGAAATATTTTTTATTGCTTATTCAGTCACCGAGAAATTCCGTACGTTCAAAACGACCACTATAAAAGACGGAAACGCAGAGCTCGGGTGTAGTGTTCGGGTTAGCGTGCCGTTGTATTGATGTTTGTATGTGCCATGTATGTGTATGTGCTCAATGTATGTTCACCTGGTGCTTGTAGTATGCGCAATGAGTATAGATGAAGTTCCCGAAGATCCCGAAGCGCAATAGTGGCGTGAGAAAATCAAAATATTTTTTGTAAAACATGAATTGGGCAGTACCTAGCGCCACCTAGCCTAGCTACTTGCAATTACTCTGCTTGACCCTGCCATCTGGTGGCAAGCGATTTAACCTTCTTTCACGCTACGCGATAAACAGCGGCTTCGAGTTTGTTCTTCTGAGCGCGGCTTTTGGTTTCGCGGATTGAGTTTGCCATTCCTCCGTGATGTACGGTTGGCGAAGGAATTGTGACTTGAGGAACACCAAAGGTAAGACGTAAAGTGCGCGAAGTAACTGGGTATCGGTTGTCTCCGTTTAACATCGCAGTGCTGACGATGAGAAGACTGAGTAACTGCTTTCGAAACGAAAGTTTCTGTACCTGCGGGGGGAATCTGGCTTCGGAAATAAACACAGTTCGCGGAGAGCTCGTGTTACGCTTTCATTTGCTGCTCCTCTTGTCCCGTTCAAGAGACGCAGCGTCCTCGTTAAGCCTTATTGAGCTCGATTTGCTTGATTCGGGGCCGCCATAATGAGATGCAGGCGACGGAGGAACTTTGCTTCCCTCCTTCAGGGACGAAAGTTTCTCCCTTTCTAAAGGAACATAGGTTACAAGACCGTTCCTCCCCTAAGAGAGGACTATCGATATCCTTTTTTCTAAGAGTGTAGGGGCTTGATCTGAGGATGCGGGTACCACTGCCAAACCAACCATGCCTCCCCCCCCCCCCCTCCCCCTACCGGATGTACTGTGAATAGCGCGCTCAAATATGGCCCCCATAGCTTGCAGGTGTCGCCACTGTTGGATACACACGGTTATTTTTATTTACTGGTTCCCTCGAGCTACTACTTTTGCAATGTGAAACTAACACGGTGAACTGAATGCTCGTGGCACATAAAATACCGGCATGGCCACGATCGACGTTACAGGCAAGCTAGGACGTACAGTCCTCGGATATTAGTCCTAGGCCAGAGCCGTTTATACTGAGAGAGTTTGGCCTTTTTAAGGAGATTTTGACAGCCTGGCAGCCACAGCAGAGTATTCTGACAACCGGGGGATGACTACTTCCGTCCGCCATTTTGTGGCTCTGGTTCATAGGAACTCTATGCGATTTCTCAGGAATAAAAAGACAAAGAGGTAACGCCATCTTGTGTAATCGCGAAATCCGCTGGTTCTAGCGGGCAACAAGCTCCGCCCATTTGCCAAACTCTCTCAGTATAAACGGCTCTCTCCTAGGCGAGATTGTCACGCCACCAAGCGGTAACGCTCGCAACTACAGTATACCTTGGCAGTGCAGTAATTATTGACATCACGAGCGCGATACGCATTCCGCTTCTCGCTGGCCGAGTTTGAAGCGAGAAATAGAGAGCTTCCGGTCACGTCATTTCGTTTCCGTACCCCTTTAAAGCGTCTATGCATATTTTTCTAAACGCATAAGGGCGGTTCGCTGCTGTGTTCAAAAGTTTTCCCCGAGCATTTTCTGGCTTCTTACTGTTGCGAGCGCGAGCTAGTTCGACTGCGATCTAGCGCGTGGAGACTACGAATTTTACGAATGGCGTAATTGAAGATTGTCTGCTCTGCCTTATAATGGACAGCGAAGGCTGCAACACGCGATCGAGGCTTAAAGGCTGGTTCACGCATGCAGTGCATCGCAGAATTAGCCCAAAGTCAGGGCTGCATTCATCACTGACTCACCGTTGAGTTAGCGCTGCATTGTGGGTGTAAACAAGCTAAAGCCGGGTCACATGCAGCGGAGCCCTGCTACAGCGCTGAATTAGCACCAAGCGTGATCGCTGCGTCTAAAGGCTGAATTTGCGCTGCACAGTTTGTGTGAAGAGGCGTTAAACGTAAGCGAAGTATAGCAATTGCGGACCTTGGGCTGCTCGGTTCGAGCCTGTGACTGTGCCTTGTTTGCTGCTCGTCTTGCGTCAATATTTGCTGTTCGTATTACTATACTAGCGCCAGCCTGTACACTTTAACGCTTAGGTACTAGAGGCGCTGTAAAGGTTCATTCACACTGCCCCATTTTCTTACGTTAAGTTACGTTACGAAATATTAGGTTGAAGTCACCGGGACCTCTGTGCTTCGTATTAATTGAGGCTACCAGTTCAAGGAGAAAGCATGACACGCGACATTCGAGACATGAATGTTTCGGTGACTTATACGTAACGTAACTTAACGTAAGACAATGGGGCAGTGTGAAGGAGCCTTAAGAGACCGATGTACTCTCTTTGCTCATGACACTTTGCTGGGGTGATATCGTTTCTGGTTCTGATGACAGTTACCCAGAAATGTTGCATGTCAGAGAGTGGTAACGACCCAAGAGGATGATCCTTCAGGAGATCGAAGGAGATAGGGCCGCGCTGCTCGTGGAAACCACCCCGGAAGGCCTTTTCTTTAACGGCGCCGCCATCTTGAGAATTGCGGCGCCGACGACGCCGTCTAGCGGTTTAGAAAAAGAAATACCGGCTAGCTCTGGCAGCACAGCTATCTGGGTAGGCAACGGTGTGGGTATGGGGGAACTTGGCTAGACTTGGCTATGGTGGGCTGCAATTACTTTTTTGGAGCGTGCCGTGTTCAACCAGAGTGGTTTATAGCATTCCCCTTTCTTGTGGTAGGTCCTATGTAGGAAAAACAGGACGGTGCATTAATGACCGGTTAAGGGAGCACAATCTTTCTCTAAATTCCACGGTGGGGGGCCACCTACCTCTGCATTGTCAAGCGTGTAAGTGTACACCTTCTTTACAAAAAACCTCGATAATTGGCAGATTTCAAGAAAAATATACTAGGGAAATTTTTGAAGCTTTTAGTATACTCCGCCTAGGCGAGCGTTGCGTCAGCCAACCTTCTGTGGCTTTAACTGACAAGGAAATTGCCTTTCTACAATCGTTTGAGTGTGGTTGATGGTGAGTGTCCTCCACGTGCTCGGGTGCCCCCGTGCGATTGTGGCCTCGGCTCGAGCTGATACCGCCGGCTGTTCTTTTTTCTTCTTCAATACATCGAGTTGTGAGTTTGCGCTTGTCTCTTCTCTCTTCCCTCTTTTCTGTTCCTTTCTGTCTGTGCGCAATTTTAACCATGTTCTACTTTTTTGGAGCTTGTCCGGTTGAATCCAGCTGGCTACTCACAGGGCATCACCTTGCCTCCTCGAGAGAACGACGACGAAGACGGTGGGGTGTTTTGATTGAGTTTCCACAGCGAAATATAGATGAGTAGTTTAATGTAGTCTATGCAGGTAAGCTCTCGGCATTTGATAGCTCCATCTTGAGTGGTGGCATGTAGACTTTTTCATACCTTTCACATACCATGGGGCTTGCAGTGATAACCTAGTTGGACCACCTGCACCGGGAATTAAAATCAGTCCTCTTGTCGTAGACGAAGTGGTCGTGAGCTTAAACGTGACGTTGACTCTGATACGAATCTCTCGAGATTCAAGCTCGCAATCGACTGACTTCATAAATAAGAATTCTTGGGAAAATGCGAAGCTCGATAACATTGCAGCCACACTCGCGCTGCATCTTCTTGTGCTCATGGCACACTTTCTGCTATGGTTCTTATGCTTTTTAAAATTATTTATCCATCCGACGACCACGCAGTGGTAGCCAGACAACTGTAGATTTTCGAAAATTGCAGCACGGTAAAAAGGAGCACTCGGAACTAACTCATGCACGACGTCCGTTTTTAAGCCTTTTCGCCCATACCCTTGGCGGTTGCAAACCCTGTGTCAGCGGGCAATCCAAAAATTTACCAGGTCGAGGGTACGTCACTTACTGGCTGGTTTGAGGTTATGCGAAAAAGGTCTATATGCGCTGCTTTTAGATATATTGACAAAAAAGGCGAATGAACGCAATTTTTTATAACTCTGGTATAACATGACTTAATGTGCACTTCTACATCCCGTTAATAAGCGCGAGGATATGGTTTCACCTAAGCACACAAAAGGGCAGATACGATTTTTTTGGCTTCTGATTAGAAGCATATTTATAAGAACACATGTAAATATAATCAAAATCAAGGATTCACATATTACTTTTGCTACGAGAGTTTTCTTTTTTTTTACGTCTGTCCTTTAAATCCGACAATAAAAGAGCAGACCGTCGACCACCGACAACTTTCTGCGGACCTCATAGTATGGTACCAGGTCTCCAATCAGCTTTTTCCGAGCAGGCCGTGCCGTCTGGACACAGTGCATGACGTTTTGTAACGTGCCATCCTCCTCTGTGGAGCGTTGCAGGTCCTCACGATGTACAACTGATGTCACCAGCGCCACGACCTCTTCTTCGGCCTGCTCTCCACCTTCGGTGCCTGGCGCTAGTAGTCGAAACAGGGCATCCACCACTTTGTTGTCAGAGCCGCGACGGTACTCGACCTTGAAGTTGTAGCAGAGCAACCGTGCTGTCCACCGTGCGATGCGAAGAGGACGCTGTCCGGTGCTTCGTGCAGAGAGCAGGGCCACTAAGGCCTGGTGATCCGTGAGAAGAGTGAAGGGCCGTCCCCACAAGTATGTGTGCCACCTTTCACAGGCCCACAAGAGGCGAAGGCCTGTTTGTGGAGAGCCAATAAAGGAACGTTGCCCGCCGAGAACGGAAGTACTCGGCGGGCATTCGCCTGCCGAGTACTTCCGTTCGGCTGCAGTCAAAATCTGTGATGCGAAGGACACAGTGCGAGTACGAGGCCCGTCGACCTGCTGCAGGACGGCACCCAGACCATATGCAGAAGCATCTGTGGCAGTGATGACAGGGAGCGCTGGGTCGAACATGCTCAGCACTTTGTGCGAGGCGAGGAGTCTCTTCACCCTGGTGAAGCTGGCGTCCGCGGCGGCACCCAGACGAAAGGAACACCTTTCCGTAGTAGACGACGCATCGGCTCTACTCCCTCGGCCAACCTGGGGACGAACCTGACGTAATACTCAACGAGGCCCATGAAAGAGCACAGCATGCCAGGCTCAGATGGAACGGCTGCATGAACAATCGCGTCGACCTTGGCCTGAAGGGCTGCCATGCCTTCAGCGCTAACACGATGTACAAGAAGTGAGGGCTCAGATGCGTTGAAGGCGCACTTTTCATTGAGCTTGAGTTCAGCCTTGGAGATTCGACGAAGACCTTCGCAGACGTTCTCGGTGCACTCTTGCAGAGTCGTTCTGAAGACGATTGTATCGTCTATACAGCAGAGGACGCCACTGTTGTCATGCAGAATCCTTGTCATCAGCTGCTGGAACGCAGCTGGGGCCGACGCAAGTCCAAAGCAGATCCTCCTAAAACGGAAAAGCCCCTCATGTGTTATAAATGCCGTGAGGTCTCTACTGTCTGGATGAAGCAGGACTTGGTGATATGCAGCTGCCAGGTGCAGTTTGGAGAAGCGGCGGTCTCCAATGTGGGCGTTCAGCAGTTCTTCCGTATGCGGCAAGGGAAAGTTGTCGACGACGAAGACGGTGGGGTGTTTTGATTGAGTTTCCACAGCGAAATATAGATGAGTAGTTTAATGTAGTCTATGCAGGTAAGCTCTCGGCATTTGATAGCTCCATCTTGAGTGGTGGCATGTAGACTTTTTCATACCTTTCACATACCATGGGCTTGCAGTGATACCTAATCCTCTTGTAGTAGGACCGCAAAGTGGTAGTGAGCTTAAACGTGACGTGAGTCTGATACGAATCTATCGGAGATTCAAGCTCGCAAATTCGGGACTGAATTCATAAATACGACTTCTTGGGAAAAATGCGAAGCTCGATAAACATTGCAGCCACACTCGCGTGCAAATACTTCTTGGATGCTCATGGCCACACTTCTGCTTATTGTTCTTATGCTTTTAAAATTAATTTATCCATCCGACGACCACGCAGTGGTAGCCAGACAACTGTAGATTTTCGGAAATTGCAGCACGGTAAAAAAGGAGCACTCGGAACTAACTCATGCACGACGTCCGTTTTTTAAGCCTTTTCGCCCATACCCTTGGCGGTTGCAAACCCTGTGTCAGCGGGCAATCCAAAAATTTACCAGGTCGAGGGTACGTCCACTTACTGGCTGGTTTGAGGTTATGCGGAAAAAGGTCTATATGCGCTGCTTTTAGATATATTGACAAAAAAGGCGAATGAACGCAATTTTTTATAACTCTGGTATAACATGACTTAATGTGCACTTCTACATCCCGTTAATAAGCGCGAGGATATGGTTTCACCTAAGCACACAAAAGGGCAGATACGATTTTTTTGGCTTCTGATTAGAAGCATATTTATAAGAACACATGTAAATATAATCAAAATCAAGGATTCACATATTACTTTTGCTACGAGAGTTTTCTTTTTTTTTACGTCTGTCCTTTAAATCCGACAATAAAAGAGCAGACCGTCGACCACCGACAACTTTCTGCGGACCTCATAGTATGGTACCAGGTCTCCAATCAGCTTTTTCCGAGCAGGCCGTGCCGTCTGGACACAGTGCATGACGTTTTGTAACGTGCCATCCTCCTCTGTGGAGCGTTGCAGGTCCTCACGATGTACAACTGATGTCACCAGCGCCACGACCTCTTCTTCGGCCTGCTCTCCACCTTCGGTGCCTGGCGCTAGTAGTCGAAACAGGGCATCCACCACTTTGTTGTCAGAGCCGCGACGGTACTCGACCTTGAAGTTGTAGCAGAGCAACCGTGCTGTCCACCGTGCGATGCGAAGAGGACGCTGTCCGGTGCTTCGTGCAGAGAGCAGGGCCACTAAGGCCTGGTGATCCGTGAGAAGAGTGAAGGGCCGTCCCCACAAGTATGTGTGCCACCTTTCACAGGCCCACAAGAGGCGAAGGCCTGTTTGTGGAGAGCCAATAAAGGAACGTTGCCCGCCGAGAACGGAAGTACTCGGCGGGCATTCGCCTGCCGAGTACTTCCGTTCGGCTGCAGTCAAAATCTGTGATGCGAAGGACACAGTGCGAGTACGAGGCCCGTCGACCTGCTGCAGGACGGCACCCAGACCATATGCAGAAGCATCTGTGGCAGTGATGACAGGGAGCGCTGGGTCGAACATGCTCAGCACTTTGTGCGAGGCGAGGAGTCTCTTCACCCTGGTGAAGCTGGCGTCCGCGGCGGCACCCAGACGAAAGGAACACCTTTCCGTAGTAGACGACGCATCGGCTCTACTCCCTCGGCCAACCTGGGGACGAACCTGACGTAATACTCAACGAGGCCCATGAAAGAGCACAGCATGCCAGGCTCAGATGGAACGGCTGCATGAACAATCGCGTCGACCTTGGCCTGAAGGGCTGCCATGCCTTCAGCGCTAACACGATGTACAAGAAGTGAGGGCTCAGATGCGTTGAAGGCGCACTTTTCATTGAGCTTGAGTTCAGCCTTGGAGATTCGACGAAGACCTTCGCAGACGTTCTCGGTGCACTCTTGCAGAGTCGTTCTGAAGACGATTGTATCGTCTATACAGCAGAGGACGCCACTGTTGTCATGCAGAATCCTTGTCATCAGCTGCTGGAACGCAGCTGGGGCCGACGCAAGTCCAAAGCAGATCCTCCTAAAACGGAAAAGCCCCTCATGTGTTATAAATGCCGTGAGGTCTCTACTGTCTGGATGAAGCAGGACTTGGTGATATGCAGCTGCCAGGTGCAGTTTGGAGAAGCGGCGGTCTCCAATGTGGGCGTTCAGCAGTTCTTCCGTATGCGGCAAGGGAAAGTTGTCGACGACTACTGCCTTGTTGGGTTCTCTGAGGTCGACGCAAAGACGGATGCTGCCGTCTTTCTTGCGGAGGACGACGACTGGAGAAACCCATTCGGATGCACTGGTACTTTCCATAATGTCGGCAGCTTCAAGACGCTTCAGCTCGTCGGTAACTTGCTGCCACAAGGCAAGCGGTAAGCGCCTCAACTTCAGCGCGACTGGAACAACAGACTGCTTGATATTGACCTTGTGCTGCACCCCCTTGGCAAGTCCCAAACCTGGTGAGAAAAGGTGACCAAACTCGGTCGAGAGGGGCGCTGGTAAACCAAGGCTCGGAGCAACCAAGGTCGGCTTCATGGTGTCTGAAGGACAACTGGAAGGGGTGGAGGCAAGCGTGTCTGTAGTTGGTTCTGCAGTGGTGTAAAAACAGCGAAGCTCGGTGCCCAAAATCTGAAGACCCGTAACTTTTACGGCGTTCAGGCCTAGAAGCGATGTTTCACTGGGTGGGACGTAGAAGATCAGCAGGGCCTCTCCTTTCTCGTGTGCGACACGTGCGCAGAAGGAAACACACACAGGAATCTTTTTCCGTGAATAACTCGAGGGCTGTTCAGCTGTACCTTGTTCTGGAACAGGCTCCGGAAATGCTCCTCCCCGATGATGGAAACAGCAGAGCCGGTCTCAATAAGGAACGCGACGACACGCGGCGGCGACGTCGAGGCAAGTGGCGTCACTCGGACGTCAACGTAGACTCCTGTACGTTCGTCGATGTGGACGGAAAGAATGCTGAAGACGCTCACTGCACCCTCGTCCGGCACCACTTCATGAACTCGAACTGAACTTCCCCCTCGGTTGTGACGGGTGCGTCGACAGACTTGCTGGAAATGGCCGTGACGTCGGCATTCGAAGCAGGTACGACAACGTGCGGGGCAGCGAGACGAGTCGCACGTTGATGTGCCGCAGTTTCCACGAGCAGCGGGACCGTTGGAGCCGGAGTACGGAACGACGCTGCTGGAGTTTCGTGACGCTGGCGTGCGTGCAGGGCGCCAGCATGGCGAACCGCGTGAGCGGCTGCCAGAACGATGGCTGCCTCGGCCGTTGCGTCTGGTTGACTTCCGTTTCCGTGGAGCTTGCGACGTGACGCGACGGTCAGGGCTGGCGAGGGCTTCGGACTCACGTGCAGCCTGCTCGCGAGGCTGCACAATTTCCACTGCGCGGTCGAAAGTCAGCGTGTCTCCTTCGAGAAGCAGTATCTCACGCAGACGCGGACATGTAACGCCGGCGACGAACTGGTCGCACATGTTTTCGTCAGCTTGAGCACCGAAATTGCAGGACGCTGACAGTTCGCGGAGGGCAAGGTCAAAGTCCGCTGCTAGTTCACCGGAGAATTGACGACGCTCGCGGAACCATTGTCGTTCCACCCGGACGATGTAGCGGGCAGTGAGGTGAAGTAAGGAGGGCGGCGTCGTACGGGTCTGGCTTGTCTGGCTTGCCGCTCTTTCCTGCCTCGTCGGCTGCTGCGGCGGCTGGCGGGCTCGGCATCGGCTGCGGAAGCGCGACGAAAATGTGCTGTCCTTCTGGTCCCAGGCAGTGCAGGAGCAGGGCTTGCCGACGGGCCGGCGGCAGCTCGTTGAAGCCGGAGGTGAGCAGGAAGTTCTCGAAAAGTCGTAACCAGCGGGACCATGGCACAGCTGGCGTGCCGGGCGTGGCGAGGAACGTGATGTTCATCCTCGTCGCCAGTTGTTGTGTTCCGGGCCGGACGGCCGCGGAAGGGTGTGAACACCAGGCAACGACCAGACGGTGTCCCGACCAGAAAGATAATGCCTTTACTCGTCCCGTGCAATACTGTACAGAGTCGGGGTGGTGGTGCCATCTCAAGGACGGCGCCACAACTACAAGTCACCAAAGGGTGTCGCTTCACGACACTACAGTTTTCTTCTCTTTTTTTGAATTTTGAGAAGAGGTAATTTTGTGGCATGCGTGATTTATCTAGTCACATAAAGCAATTTTTTTTGAGGGGGGGGGGGGGGGTTGGCGTACATTCCAGCTGCCATTTATTTTGTTTTACGCTTTTTATGAACAAGAGACACTTACCAGCACAGGAACCCTTAATTGTGTCTTTATCGTCCTTTGTATAAGTACATAAAAATGAACTCCTGTAAAAAAATTAAGGAGATGCATGGGACATTCATCGACTGAGAGTATGTAAAGGCTAACCAAAATATTTAGTTCATTCGGAGTTCAAAATCGTCCAGCTGTTCTGGCGAGTGGCTATCACTGATCAATGGCTGCCATCAGCGAATAAGGGAGTCAGTGGGTGCTATCCCGCACTATCAATCGCGCGTATTTTCGAAACCTGGTTGTTTGGATCCGATATACTCACGTCACATTGCAACACAGAACACAGCGGAACAGCGCTGGACGGGAGGTATAGGTTTTCGAAAGTCATTTGATAAAACACGTTCCTGGCCCGCTAGTGCGGCAAGTTACAAATACAGTCGTCGAAGGGGAGTAAAACGCCGCTGCAGAAGCACATACACCTTCACGCACGTTGCACTCGTGAGATTTTCCGGAAGGGTTAACACATCCACACGGCGTCGAATCTTTATCGGTATCAAAGCGTGCGGAGGCAGAGAGACGCAGTACTTCGGCTTGCCAAGACATGTCCTTTCATCACGCCTCCTGACCGCAAGACTCGTCTTCTACGAGCTGTGCCCTTTTCCGGCGGTCGCGCGCTTTTGTAAAAAAAAAAAAAAATTACGAGTTCTTAAAGGGACCATGAAGGCAATTTAACTTTTTTTTAAAAGAAGGTGTTTTCGGAAGCATTGGGGTCCTGGCATGCCACACAATTTTTTCTAGAACTTTGTGACTCTTATTTCTGTACCTGCAAATACATCTGCGAAACCGAAACAAACATTCAGATTTCTTCCCTTTTTCGCCTCTGGAAAGAGAAGTGACGTCAAGGAGCACTGTCGGCATCGGTAGGATTTAGTGCACACTCAGTGTGGTTCCCGTGGTTCGCTATAGTGCACGGCGGTCTGTGAAGAAAACCTGGAAGAAATGGGCGGCAACGCCGCGCCCGCAAACGAGTTTGAGCTCCCGTTCAGCGTCCTCACGCCGACTGAACGGGAGATGGTGGTAAGGACGCAGAACTCTGGATTGGCGCTTTACGAAGGCGCCCCAGACCTACCACCAGCTCCTCGGTCGCCGCCTCAGAGCGACTCCGGCTGACGTGAAGGTGCTGCTCAAAGTCTTCTGGTCGGAAATGCAACGAACAAATCCTGACACCGCTGTCCACAGCTCTACGCAAGACGACGGCGCGCAACCAAATGCTGCGCATTGCTGCATCGGTCGGCAGTTTATGCAAACTAACGTCGCCCGATCGACCACATGTCTTTAGCCGACCTTTCGCGCAACCTACTACTGCACATAAACGCGGCATGATTGGTGAGACACCAGTTCGCAAAGCGAACACGAGACGACGCACGAAACCAGAACCAAAAGTCCGCCGCCCCCGGCGCTCGTACCTTTTTCTTTTTTTTCCACGGTTGCTCGATGCTTGTTACGCGCCCGAGGTAGCAGTGCGGGATGCATTCAACCAGTGACAAACGGAGGGATCGCTTCAGATTATGCTTTTATACACGGTATGAAACCTATTAATTCCCAACTACAACTTTAAAAGATTATCCAACGTTCAAATGAACTTTTTTCATCACATCTCACCACCGAAATCGAAACCAAGAGCGCGTCTATCGTTTGAACCAATCGCCAGACGAGGAGCCCGTTGTCGTCACGCTTCAACGGCGCACTTTAGTTCACCTTTCTGCCGCCGCCTCGGTGGGGTCTCAGGCATCGTTCCCGGCGCTATTATTACCGCGCCTGTTTGCTCGATTGGTGCGGCACCCAAACTTCTGTTCGGGCTAGAACTTGGTCAACAGTATCTGAGACGTGCCTGACATCCATTTCAATCGTCGAATAAAACTTCGAAACTGCCTTCATGGTCCCTTTAAAGAGCTATGACCGTTTGCACGAGGTTTGTGCAAGCTTCTTCTGCGAATGACGGTGAACGAAAAAAATGAAAGATGTTTACAACACCCTGTAACGCCGAATTAGAGCGCAGCTCTTGAGGAGGAGGAGGGAAGGGTACTGAGGGGAGGGTAAACCCTTCCCCTTCCTCCTCCTTATCTCCTCATCCTCCCTGATACTTCTCCTCCCCTCCTCTCTCCTCTTCCTCTCCTCGTCCTTTCCCTCCCCTCCTCCTCCTCCCCTCCTCCTTCACCTCCCCCTCCCCTCATCCCTCAGGTGCTCCCATCCTCTCCTCCTCCTCCCTCCTACTCCCCTCTTCCACCTCCTTCCTCTCCTCCTCCCCGTCTTCTCCTCCTCCTCCCTCTCCTGCTCCCCTCCCCCTCCTCCTCCACGCGGTTTGCATCATGGGAAATGTCCCATAACGCACCGCGCGGGACCCTCGTGACGACACACGTGGCGTCACGAGTGACGTTACGAGGGTCCCGCGCGGCGCATTATGGGACATTTTCCATAATGCATCGCGCGGTTACGCCGACGGCAACACAACGGCGACGGCGACGGCGACGGCGACGGCGACGCCGCTCAAGCCGGAAATGGGCGCCTAATAACTGCGCTCTGAAAAACAAAGCAAAAAACGATGTGTATTTCAGAAGGCTGCGCTCAGTCTCTGCAACTCCTCGTCCGGCTGACTTTGCGCAGGTCCAAGTTGGCCGCTTCTGAACTTTTGGTGGGCGCGTTCCCGGAGCGGGAAGGCACGATCCAGCATATTGTCATAGCGATCAGTAGGAGCGATGCTCTGCTCCTAGCGATAGCAGACGATAAAAGAACGATCTGGGGTTTTTGAACGCCCCTGCTATCCCAGCCAAAAGTTAGCGCTCTTTTTCTTACTTTTTTTTGTTTCTTACTTGTGTTTTTACGTTTGTACCTCTCAAGAGGAAGCTGCAGTACTGCTGCCTTCACACAGACGTTTGAACTGCAACCGCAAAGCACCATCAGCTCGTTTTCATCATTCATCAAATGCTCGTGTAACTGTACCGATTCTTCCGCGTTCGTAACCGCTTCGCGAATACATTCAACCACCAGTGTGAATGAGGCATATTGCGCGACTCTTCCATCGTTTTCGTTCTGGTATGTATCGGTCCCAGGGTTACCACTGCGCGCTAGAAACGGCGGCGCTGCGATCGAATCTAGCTAAACGCCGGATCACGTGTTCTCTCTTTTTTGCAGTGATAGTGCGGTAAAGGGACGATTTTTTTTTTTATCCGGGATTACCGCGTCGTGGGCAGATATCGGGACATGCGACACACTAAAGGGGGAGCGCCGATTTATATGATGTTAAAGTCCGTCGATAAACTTTACGCTTACAAGTACCGCCAACGGAAACGCGCAAGACACGTGCCACTATTAGCGGCGAGATGTTTTGGTGGCGCCCTTCTGTGGTTCCCCCTTGTGACGTCATTACCTTGCAAACAACAAGTTCGATGGTGTTTGTTATTAGCATGGTGGAAGCTTGAAATCATTGCGCTCTCAAAGGAACACTGCCAACACCGTCAAAATTAAAGTTCTTTCATTCCTCTTATTTCCGTCGATGATAAATCCCCTTTCCGACGTCATAGTTAGCGTTCGGGCTAATCGTGGAAGGCCGACCACAGCGACACTTTCGGTCGCGCACGGGGCTAATACTCCGATCACCCTTGAGCTGAGACTAGAAGCTTCGCCTTCAGCGCGACCTCGCTGGCATCCGCAGTGCTTTGGTTGCGCGTACCTGCTCGTTCACACCTTCGTTAGCAAGGGCAGAAAGCTCCCGCGGAAGGCGGAGCTTCGAGTCTCAGCTTAAGGGTGAAGTATAGCGGCTGCTCCACCGCCATTGGCTTCCAAACACCGCTAGTTCCAGTGCTGCACGGCCCTTTGCTTCCAAGGGCCGCTCGAGACACTGGTTTTGTCGCCTCGTGCATGCTGGCGCATTTGACGCTAATGGACCTTTTGTAGAAATACGCGGTGCGCATGCGCGGAGTATTTCATGCGCCTGGGTTCGAGAGTATCTAGTTCCAAACAATCCGCCATCTTGCATTTCTCGCCTTTGAGCGGTTTCGTTGTGTCGACCTTGGGGCGGTAGATTACGCACGATGGGGACAAAGGTGAGCTTGGGGGAGCCGTATCTTGGTCACATCGCCTCATTGGGTGAACAGGATGTAGCTGACGTTATGGGTGTGGAATGGGTGGGAGAGGCCTTGGGCGGGCGTTGTTTTCCAGTCATCTACCGCCGAATTCAGAAACCTCACTCAAACTACACTCACACTTAAGGGCCGCTCCACTTCCTCGAGGAAGGCGCGAGGGCCGGCGCTGGCCAATCGCGAGGACGGACCCGCCGTCGCGATTGGCCAGCGCCGGCCCTCGCGCCTTCCTCGAGGAAGTGGAGGGGCCCTTAAGTGTGAGTGTAGTTTGAGTGAGGTTTCTGAATTCGGCGGCTAGTCTCGAATCGATTCGCGTGTCTAGGTGGCAGCACATATTCGCCAAGAGGTCCAGACAAACGCAAACACATCGAGGGGCTTTATATGACGTGCACGCCAAATGACTCTGCTGGAAGCCGCACCCAGGTTCCACTGTCTTATGGCACGCTTCCAATTATCACTCAACAGCCAATGAGACTGCGGCGTTACAATATGAAGGCCGAAGTATGAATCGGGCAGCGAGGAGCCGGAATAGAAAAAGCCGTTCTCACTGACAAAGGACGAACGGCAAGGCGTGGCTTATGTTCATGCTTCTCGCTCCCTCATTCGTTCTTCGACCTTCGTAATATCTAACGCCGTGATCTGATTGGCTGCGGAGTGGTCATGGGAAGCGTGCGACAAGACATTGGCGCTGAGGTGGGAGTCACAACAGTCACTTGGCGTGCACATCAGTGGATCGGCTCGCCTCCTTTAGGTGTCGCACACTTCTAAAGCGAGATGCCTGACAGAGCCTACGCCAGCTAAAGTTCAGCAGTATCTAGTGGTCACATTGAATTGTACAAAACAAAATCAATCCTACAAAATAAAGCAAAGTTAAAAGAGCAATTATCTTGAGATTCAAATTATGGATGAGAAGTTATAAATAAACGTGAGTAACTTATATCTCTTTTTAAAATATTACAGTGAAAGTTCATGGCATAAATCAGACACATTGAGAAATTATGAAAGCACTCAAATGTAAAACAACACCCCACTCACGCAACCGCTGAGCTAAAGAGAACATGTTTGACAACCGTCAGATGCAATTATGATTGGGTATCATTTGAAAAAAAAAAATGGTTAGCCTACAATTCTATTTTTGGCATTTGAACAAGAAATGCACGGCTGCCGTTTTTTGCAGTATTTTTTTAAGATTTCGCCACCATTGTGTTGGCGTACGAAAGTGGATATACTCGTATATCATTTCGCAAAACGATGACCGCGTAACCCAATTGGAGCTGCGTACTAAGTTTGGAAATTGCGTTTTACAAGGCGTGTCGAATGAACTGACCTTAACACCGCATCTTGCATGTAGGCGTATTTTACAGTACGCATACATGCAAGATTCACGCATTCACGTCACGCGACCTATATACAATTTAGTTTTCCCGATGAATATAGCGAAGATATTGACGTCACGTGTCCTATATTCCAATCCAGTTTCCACGCTAAATTTAGCGTTACAACTGCCTTCAACTGACGTATATAGAATTTAGTTTCCTCGCTAAACTGAGCAGGGAAAATGACGTCCCATGACCTTTCACGTGAGGTCCTTTATTTCAATTAAAATATTCATTTGTTCATCCAGATGCGCAAATAGGTAAATCCTTTCAACCGAAACAAATGAATATTTCAATCAAAATAAATGAAGTCACGTGAAAAGTCATGGGACGTCATTTTCCCTGCTCAGTTTAGCTAGAAAACAAAATTTTATAAAGGTCAGTTGATATCAATTGTAACGCTAAATTTAGCGTGGAAAGTGGATTGGAATATAGGGCACGTGACGTCAATATCTCCGCTATATTCACCGGGAAAACTAAATGGGTGTATAGGTCACGTGACGTGAATTTCCCCATTAAATATAGTGGGGAAACTTAATCGGCGAGTAATTCCCATGACGCCAATATCCCCACTAAATTTAGTGGAGAAATTCATGGACGAACAGATGAACCTACAGTCGAAGGGACAAATTTACGGGATCAGATTTTGTTACATAGCGCTCAATGCTTTAATCACTTTGCGGGTGATTGGGCCGCTTATTTAATAAAAATCGTTAACAGTAAAAAGAAACGCGTTCGATCGTGCTTTAGGGGAAGGCGAAATGCTCGAACGACCAACTGCATCACTGCTTCAACTTGCCAAAACTCTACGATTTTATAAACGCCTACATAAATTTGTTCCGCAGTTCTCCCCGAATACCCAATAGCCCCTTCAATACGGAAAGATAATTTTATCACATCCCAATGGTCATGCGCTGTCAGTGTCAAAAAGGATGAACAGTCTTTTACTGCAAATCTGCGACAATTAGAGGACGGCTCCACTCGCTTTTCCCGCTGGCTAAGTAAGATCAGTGCAAGGTGCTTCAATTCGCTCCAGGACAATTAGCATGCCGAAGCATTCATTACCTATCAAAGCGCATATCGGCCTGTCGGTGGGAATGGATGCATAGGTTTTCTGTTTGAAATTAAATTGCTTCAGGATTATTTTTACGTATATTCACACAGTGCATCCTCCAGTAAGTCTAGAAGAGCCTGTCGATATCTAGTTTTCTTTTTCTTTCTGTGGGAGTTACTTTATTTTTTAATCTTCTACAACGTAATTTTGACAAATAAGCATACTCTTTTCTAAACTTTTCGCATTATGTTCAAGGCCTAATTTAACTTTCCGAATTGTCACCGTTTTGTATGGTTTTTGGAAACGTGTTGTTTGCATGCTTGCATTACATTACTCCCCTAAACATCATGATTTCATATTAGACAAATGGTGGTGCGGCTCGTGCGTTCACTGAAGTAATCCCTCTGTGCCCACCAGCGAAACTCTCACGTGGTCTTGGAGCGAAATATTAAATCCACAGGAAAAAAAAGGTAATAGTTCAAAGGCTTCCATATTTACACACCAAAGAGTATGCAAAAATAAAATTAAAAAATAGTGAGCCGAACACAACGAACTCTTAATAAAACATTTATCCGAATAGTCAAGTACGAGGCAAGGTGATATAGTGGGGAAAATCCAGTGAAAGCGGCACTTGCTGTCCCAAATGATGCCGGCACTCTAGCAGAAGTGGCCAGCAAAATTGAGGCAGCTTAGTTTTAGCCAGCTCTTGTCTACAATAATAAATGGCTAATTTATTCCGGGACAAGTATCTTCATATTTAAAAACCGAGATCAACGACATCGCTCTCGCTTATTATAGGCAAATGGTGGCGGCGGCTAGCCGGGGGGGGGGGGGGGGGTGGTCGTCTTGTGTTGCGGGATGAAGCTGGCCCTCACTTATTTGTATGACCGTATCAACCCTGCAATAAACGTTATACTTCAAACATAGCAAATGACAAGCGCGAATATTCCTTTTTTACCTTCATTTTGGGGCTTTACTACTGGCTCCTATATCTTAAACTTATTAAATGAACCTGACCATATCTTTTTCTTGATTACAGTCTTCTGTAATACTTACGGTGAATATATGTCTGATTTATATTGCATGCACATCTGTGCCGCTGTGTCGTTACCAAACACTTTAACAGCTTGAACGCATTGTACTCTTCCATCTGCAGGAGCCTTCAAGTTTTCCTCGAAGGAGCGCTTTATGGTGTAAATAGGCGTCTTTTTGTCAAGGCCTTTGAGAAGCTGTAGAAAACCAGAAAAGGGCCCAATTTAAACAAATAACTCTACTACTAGTATTCACCCCAGTAATGTGGGTGGCTTTTACAGATTGCTGAGCACCTTTCGCTTTATACAATTTAGAAGTCACAAATACCATAGATATTCGAACGTTGGTTGAACTAAAGCTAAGAAGAATCAGCTTTATTTAGGGGTCAAAAAGGCAATATACGTTTATTAAATTTAAAAATATATATACTGTGTCTAGCGACTTGTAACAACCAGGGGTTAGACTAAAACAAAGAAACAAAAACTTCTTTCAAAGATGGGCTAACAGCCTACCCCAGCCTAATACGATCAAGCGAAGGACACGCGTGGAATATATTTAAATTAAAAACAGTACCATGAAAGAATGTATATAAATTTCAGTTTGTGTTATTTTAGCCTGACGTAAAACGTGTTTCACAAAAAAAATGTATATCCAACCTCGGCTAGAGTTCGCACTTTTCAGCCTGCTACAAGACTCATTAAGCTTCCATCTTGTTTTTGGAACTCCCCCACAAGAAGGGCCTCATTGCTGCTTTATGTAAACAACACATCTATTCCGGCGTGTCCATACACTCTAAAACCGGTCCCCCTAAAAACGCTGAAACTCTGAT
The DNA here is from genome assembly GCA_013358835.2 of Ixodes persulcatus. Lineage (NCBI taxonomy): Eukaryota > Metazoa > Arthropoda > Arachnida > Ixodida > Ixodidae > Ixodes > Ixodes persulcatus. The sequence continues at coordinate 91,694 of JABSTQ010010778.1, forward strand.
TTTAGAGGGAACGGCGATGCTTTCAGGGGGACAGTCTTTTTTAAGTGGGAAATGGAAAAATAAAATAGCAACATCAAGAGGGACACTAACATATATTAAGAGAGACCAAGAAAACCGTTTCTTTGGTCCCTCTAAGCCGGAAAGACCGGCACGAAAATTCATTCGTGTCCATCTATATTAAGAGGGGACTGGTTCCTCTTAACTGGGCCAATGTAGTTCAGTCAAGAGGAGAGATCGAGGCGCACTGATCCACGGGAAAGATTTCAGACAGATGAAACAAAATAAAAACTGATGTTCATTATAGTCTGTAAGAGTATCAATTCTGAGACATCATAATTTAAATAATATTATAGAAATAACGAAAATGTAATTAGTAAGACAAGGCACAACCTGCGAGCCGTGTTTGGCGGATGGAGACGCTAAAGGTACTGAGGTTTCGTGCCAATTTCCTGAGAGCGGGAAACATTCGCGTCCGGAGAGCCGCAAGCGTCAAGCTGCTCATTTGACTTCCTTCCGGTGATGAATAATTAAATATTGAGGCTTGTGTTTTAGATACATTAGGGGTGGAAATAACGAGCCAGAAATATTTTCAGCCTGTCTGTGAAATGCACGAGCTTTGCATGCAGAGTGAAAAGTTTTCATCTGACTGCAGTCGTCCGCTTATGTCGAAGGTTTCTACAGTGTTAATTCAAGAGAGCCAACCCCAGCCCATTTTTTATTACGGATGTTCTCAGCAGGCGACCGTACCTCTCCTTAACTGAACGAGCAGCAACACACTAAATGCGTCGAAATGCGTCGATCAGAAAATGTAAACCTGATCACACACAGCGATAGCGTATTGAATTACTGGTCTGGTATGTGCATGATCTGCTCCCTAGTTGTTTATATTAGGATTTTGACTAGCACCGATCATGGACCGTTCTCAGTGAATATATTCAGCCCCAAAATATTTAATGTAATGTATGCCTTAATAGCAAAGTCAATAGTTTCACTATTAAGAGAGTACTATAGATATGTTAATTTATCGTGTTTATTTGTGAATCATATGGGAATACATTAAGTGAGGTTAAATCATATGCAACTGTTCCTATGCAACGTTTCAATGCGTTTGAGGGCAACACCAAGCTGTGTGCATTTTGTTTAATCAGCGCTGTAGTGTGCAATAAACAACCCTCTGCTGACAGACTCATTACAGGTTCAATTGGGGACTGCAGACTGATGCAAGCATATTTATCTTAAAAGAATTAAACACATTTCGCTGTACAATACTTTTGCGACCTGTTGTTTATGTTTCTTGTCTTCCCTTTCATGGTTGCTCTAGGAATTATTTGTTCTAGTGTGCCAAAGTAAAAAAGGAACATCAATACGTAGACTTCCATATCTGTTCATTTTACGCTTCAACGCAATAAAGTTCAATGTTTTGTGTATTTTTTTTGTCGTGCATGCCAAATATTTTTAGTTATCTAAGTCAAAGTTTACTTTAATATAGAGTCTAAAAGAAAACCTTATTTTCTGTATACTGGTAATTCACTAAGTCCTTTTAGTCGAGAATGAGCTGACATAAATAAACTCAGCGAACATTAATAAATAGGGACAGGGACACACCATCAAACTGCGTCAAATATTTAGATTTGGTGTAGGAGACAAACACAGCTAATTCTACACTAATCGTCTTTGTTGACTGCTTCGTACAGTGGAGGTGTTATAGCACAAAATAATAAAACTCGAAGGAGAAAGCAGTAATAGTTGTAAGAGGAAGTACATGAAAAATGCAGCCTGATTTTAAGGTTTTGAGGGAATAATTATTTATAAACGCAAACGTACTCGTAACTCTCGTTAAAGATTCAAGGGATACTCACATGTATATCTTATTACATGACCTTACAAACCCCCAGAGCACGTGAGATCAGTTAATCAACAGACGTAGCCGGCTAAAAACACTGGTTATGCTTCAAGTATAAATATTTAAGGGATGTAGTGCGTGTATGGAGTATGGCCACTATGTTAAAAAAAAGCTTAAAACAAACCTCTTCATAGGCATTGTGAAGAAAGGACTATACCTGTTTTCACCTCAAGAAACGAAGTAAAACAAGTCCGGCTCCTCGCGGAACATTACTAATTTCCCCCTTTATGTGGATAATGAAGACATATGTAGGTGAATTTTAGATTTGATATATGTTATCATATCAAGACGTACACGTTCCAAACGCCAAAAGCATCGCTTTTTCCTCCGACAACCGAATCTCGTAAGAACTATTTCGCGCCGCGCAGGAACAATGCGCAAAACGCACTTTTTTTTTTAGGTGAAAACAGGTATTAGCGGCGAGATGTTTCGGCGCCCTCGTATGGTTACCTTTCGTGACGTCATTAACTTGCGAACAACAAGTTCGATGGTGTTTGTAATTAGCATGGCGGAATCTTGAAATCATAGAGTTCCTGAACCAACACTGTCAACACCGTCAAAATTGAAGTCCTCGTGTTCCTCTTATTTCCGTCCATGAGAACTCCTTTGCTGACGTCATAGTCAGCATTCGGCCAATCGTGGAAGGGCGACCACCGCGACGCTTTCGATCGCGCACGTCGCCAATAGACCTTTTGCGAAATTCCCAAGCGCCAGGGAGCATGCTCCGAGTGTAGTTACACGCGCTGCACGTGCTGGCGTCAGCAGTAGTAGCTTTTCTAAAGCAAATGTCTAAAACAAATGGCATTTGCACGCGCGCTTGTCAACGCTTTACTTTGGTGTTTTACTTCGAATCTTTTATACGGGGAAGGCGAGCGCGTGAGGCGCGTGTCCATACATTCCCATCATTCTCCTTGATGCTTGGGTAATTTAGCAATAGGTCTATAGGGAGTATTCACTAGCCGCCATATTTGAGGTCACTGTTTAGAGCGCATGCTCAGAACAAGCTCGCATTAATAGGCTGTCAAGACCGGCAATCTTGATGGTGCGGGGTGCACGTTGCAAAATAACTGTGAAAGCTCGCCATCAGCACGTGCTCAGCATTAGCGCACACAGATATGGCCGCCAGTGAATACACCCTATAGGAAGTATTCACTGGCGGCCATAGCTGTGTGCGCGACTTCTGAGCGCGTGCTGATGGCTAGCTTCCAGGGTTCTTTTGCAACGTGCATTCCATACCGTCGAAATGGCCGGTCTTAGCAGCCTATTAATGGGGGCTCGTTCTGAGCATGCGCTCTAGAGAGCACCCACAAATATGGCGCCCAGTGAATACTCCTTATAGAACCGCTCCGTACCGCTCGCATCCATTTATCTTAGAACGACAGATTCCCCTGGTGCGCTGGCCCACGAGCTCGTGCTCTTATGTGCCCTCGTCTTCTTCTAATATTCAACATCCTCCCCCCTGCGGCAACGAAGGAGATGATCCCGCCTCGAGCACATAAAGGCGCTGAACAGGACGGCGTAGTTCCGAGCTTCTGAAGAATCGTAGTGCGCATGCTCAGGTCACGCCATGTCTACCGGAGAAAATCTTTGTTACCCGACCAAGTTTCCATAGCAGACGAGGCGTGTTGTTGTCTTCTGCGATGACCACGTCGCCGACCTGCAGTCGAGACAGTGTTGCTGTGGTGCCGGACTTTGCCCTCCTTGTACCCTAACATATTGCGGCAGTACTTGGCATCGAGCTCAAGCACCTTGAACGCTATCGCTTCTCAGACTTTCGAAGGCGTGTTGAGTTTCGGGAAAACTGCATAAGACCTCGCGGTGGAGTGGGGCTCCGATATCGTCTCCGGCTCGGCAGTGGTCGACGGGAGCGGCGTACCCTGTTTTGTCACAGCTTGAAGCGTCATCTTTGGAGGCAAAGGCACGAACCTAAAATCTGCTCCTCCTCTCCCAGCCTTAACTGCATGTTCCAACCCAGGCAACTGAAGCTTGCAAACTTTCAGTGATTTCTCTAAAGATGGCGGCGGCTGTTCTGACTTGTCCATTAGCATTTTTTGTAAGACGGGAGTGGAACAGTCGTCCGGTGCAAAAGCCTCGTCTTCGTTTGCATCGCTCTGTCCTTCGTTTTCCGCTCCTCCCTGCAATCCGTCGTCAGCTTCTCCTTGCCCTCTGTCGTCTGCTTCTTTCCGCTGGGCACCGTCTGCTTCCATTTCGACCCAGTGGGATTCATGGGATTCCTTTGGATTCCTTTGGCTCTACGGAAACCTTAAGTGAAACGAAGACGACTGGAAACAGATTGACGGTAGGTTCAATGCTAGCTGCAACTTTGGCCTTCCTTTTCTTTGGGGGCAGCAAGTCGGGCTCCTCTAAATGCCGCTTCACTCCGTCGTTCCGCACGACGCAGTTTGGAGCCGAGCTGATGTTCTCGGAGTCGCACTCCCCCCCAAACAACGCTGATCATGTCGTTGTCCCTCAGAACGCGCATGCATTCTACCGGGTTATCGTGGCTCGGGAAATGGGTCCAAGGAAACCCTTCGGTGAGGCGATGGATTTCGATCACACGGGTGCGCACGAACTGCTGCCATCTTGTTGCGTCACCGGCAATCCAGCATAGGACAACTTCGGAGTCAGTCCAAAATGGAACTTGCAGATGAGCGATCCGTTTTTTCTTTACATAGTCAAAGAGACGTGCGCTTAGCAAGCAAGCGAGCTATTCCAAACAGGGTAGCGTTACTCGTTTAATGGGAGCGATGCGGGAGCGACTGATTAAGATGTTCGTTTTAAACGACCCCTGCTCGACGGGCGTTCGCAGGTAGATGAGCACGTTCACGGTGATCACCACTAGCACGATGAGTACCTTGACCGCCATGTACATGCGCCGCTGCTAGCCAACAGCCGGCGTGGTAGCCGCAGTGTGGCCCGCCATGTCCTCGCCACGTGTTCCCGCTCTGGAACGCAGCGTCATATGGACAGGTGAGCCGGCCTGAGGAAGGCTGCTGCTGCGTGTGCTGTAGGTGAACGAACGCCGACTCGGTTGCACGGCCTCGTTCACGCCGGGGGAGTTGCTGTTGCTCAGGTTGAATCGGACACTCCGGGCACTCAGAGGGGAGAATGTCGTGGGTCCCTTCTGCAGCGGCGTACCACCGTCCTCATCGTCAGAGTTGTCCTCGGGGATGACTTGAGGCTCCTCTTCCTCTGTGGCAGAGAATTCGTCGGTTGGGACGGATGGAGTGGTCGGGACGCTGCCGTTGTTCAGCAGCTGCCGAAGCTGCCTCTCGTACGGGCTCCGAGTCAAGGCTACAACAGGGCCTGCCTGGAAACCAAAGTCGCGGGGCTTGGCAAGCAAGGCGTCGTCTGAAAGCGACGTGAAGCTGTCGGACACTCCCGGGAGCGTGCAGCTGTCGTCGTGTTCCTTGGAGGTATCTCGGACGTCCTCGTCGCTCGAGTAGTCGCCCGATGTGAAACGATCGTCGTTCAAAACGTGCTGCCTGTACAACTTAACGAGAAGCTCTTTCTTCGGCGAGCCGGCTTGCACTGACACGCCTCTCTGGTGAAGCGCTTCGACGAGGTTCGCCTTCGTCAAATTTGCCATTTCTCTTTTACCTACATTTTCCTCGTTTCCCAAAGGAATAGAATAAAACCGTGGACAACAATACGCGTCAGAGAGCGTCGATGCCTCGCTGAACACAACCCCCGCATACACACGCGCGCTGTCGCCGTTTTGCTTTTTAACGAACTGTTCGTTGAATTGAAGTAACGCTGGGTGAGTTGCTGGGTCCGTTGACAGAAGGTCGGAGATGCCGATAGCGTCCAGTCGCCACATCTCAGATGGATTAGGTAGCATTTCGGAGTGCGATGTTTCACAGCTTGTTGTTGAAACGGCGGTGGTGTTACTTCGGTCACTCGTTGGGCACATATAGCGGCCTTGTACCATCCATCCAAGGATGGTATGTACTGCCGTCAGATGCTCACTTAGACGGCGAATTTGTCCAGTTGCTACTTTCCAGTAGACGTCGGAGCCGAGAAGTACACCGACCTCTGTGTCTGCCTGTAAACTAGGGGAGGGACGTCAGCCACAATCAGCCCTTCAGAATGTAGATGATTTAGAATATTTTTGTCGAGAGGCGGTGTCGTTACGGTACATAGTTTGGACACTTCAAGCGCCTCCACGGTAACCTTGCTTGTGCTGTATTGGCTCTGTAGCGTCAATTCGACACGGTGGCAGCGATAATGTGTGGGGCGTTTAGTGTTTCCGAATGTGTAGATGGTAAGCTCTTCGGTACGGAGAACTGGGCACCGAAGCCTCTCCGAGGACTCTCATTTTATAGATGTCCGCTGGCTTCCGGTGTCCAGAAGAACCCTTACGAGTGCGCTGTCGGTGGTGCCTGTAGCCCAGGCCTTCGCGGTTTGAAGTAGAACCGATGACACCCCGTGCTGGCAGTGGGAGCAGTGGTCACGTTGTTTGGAAGGCCTCGGTTCTCGTCTGTACGTGATTCACTGACACCGGTGAAGCTCGGTCTTGACTCGTCTTGAGGGACGCGCCATATGTCGCAGAGGATGGTGATATGGCGTCCGCTGCAGGCACCGCATACCAATCGTGTCGACATACGGCAATTACGGGCTACGTGGTTGACCTGGCCGCATCTGAAACAACACCTAGCAGCTCTCAATCGGTTTCGTTTCATGTCGGAAGATATGTAGGATTACGGACATACTGAAGCGGCAAAATATTTTATGTAAATAATTCCCATAGAACGGCAACACTTCACTCAAATATAAGACATGAGACGTGCACCTGACATGAAATGTTCAACAGACATTACCGTTTTGCTGTTCAAATGTATGTTAATCTTCATATCATTAGACAGAAAACAAATATCATAGTGAGTTAACAAATAAAATTGACCACTAGGTTTTAACTTATCAAGTTTTTTCTCGGTTCAAATATATCTGGTTGGTTACAAAGATAATGTCTCGGAAACCCATCAAATGTTAGTTCATAAAGCTGTACCTTAAAGAGCTGCTCTGCTGGTGCGTCGGAATCGCTGGTACTTTCTGCCGCCGAAGGTATATGCATTACAAGAATCCTACAAACCGCTACAAATGCCAAAGTACGCTGCATGTTCACTCAGTTTGGTGTCTTGACTTTTCCTGGAGTCCTACCCTCTGATACTCACCCTTTTAGTTCATCAAGCCGTGACATGTGACTGCCGTAAAAAAAATCTTCCTTGACCTTCTGCCACGTCAGCTGTTGATGTAAAGACAATAATTCTGTGGGTATTTATATCTTGTTGTTTGAAGTGCCAAGAAATGTTGACAGGTGTCCCTGACATTCTTGCATTGTTCGTTCGTAGGTTTTAAGCACTACAGGTTGTTTTATTTTCATTCGAAAATTTCTTTTTAAAGGCGGTGAAAGACGAGTGCCGCATTCATCCCGTATTTATTAGGCTCGGCCGACATTAGATGTGGGATAATCGTTATGGTAATTTGACTAATTACCTAAAACATGGTAATTCACTTTTTGGATATTGGCTCTATGGTCATGTCTCCAGTGCAGTATTGATGGCAATTAAAATGAAAAATCAGACCAATTGAAGATGTAAAGGCTTTTGAGACATTCATTGCTAACTTTTAACGTTTTGTAGACCGATTTAAAAATTGCGTGCCAAAAGCGCGCCGCAAGCCCTGCCCACAATGAAGCTTAGACGAGTGACGCAAAGTTGTTCCAGTCACATTGTCACTTCCGTCGTCTGCGTACCCACCAAGAACACGCTGCCGAGATACTGACTACATTATTGAAACAACTAAGTCACTATTCGAGTGTCATTGTGGGCATGCAGGGCATGAAAATTAACGGGTTTCAATGGCTCATTGAGCGAATTTTCGAAAACTTTAGTATTATTATTTTTATTGCTGTTCAAAGATTCGACAATTTTGACTTTTTATATAAATAATTTTGGTTCAATGCAAGTAATTTGAACAAAAGGAGAACCCTATTTTTGTTAAAGCTAACAGCGCGTTACATTCTCCGTTAAAACGTTTGAGCTCAAAACGTTATATTAAAATGTGTTAAAATTTCGCAGGAAATATAATGATATAAATGAGTTGCGCAAAAAGCCAAGTTTGTCATTTTATATTTCTTGCAAACATAAAATTCAATAAAAGCAATTTAACTAATTCTTGTACGCAAGTTTGCGTGCGTAATGTATAAAATATTTACGGCATAATTTTTTTTTTAAATTTTTATTCGTATTGCATCGAAGTTTGCGCAATTAAGAAAGTCGTTCGTCAACCTCCTCTCAGACACGATTTTGTCTCCCAAAAAACAAAACAAAGTAACTTGAAAAAAAAAGGCTTCGTCCCGTTGTGTGGGCACGTTTTCCTTCCTTGATAACAATTTAATTGGAAACAAGAATGTCGACATGAGAACCCTTTTGACTATCCTTATTTGAACAATCCCTTAAGACGATGTGCAAGTGTTCAGTTCGTTCATGCCCTTCTCTAACTATTCATAAGCAAAGACCTCCCATATTCTGAAATATCTGTTTCACTTAGATGCACGACTGCTTCGCAACTAAATAGTGCAAACAGTATACGTTTGGTGTCAGTGGTGGCTGCGGTGATCCATCGGCCTGCCGCGCCGCCAATAAAAGACGACGGTCACGTTAAGCGTAGACCGCATGGAGCGTTTTTCTGCACGCGAAAACGCGACGCGCTATGAACGCTCGCGCGGAAGCTGACGCGGGGGCACCCGCATGCAGACAAAGCCAGGCACCGCCGGCCGCGCGTTGTCAGCGTTGCCAGATAACAGAATCCTCAACACGCGATGTAAATGTTGACGCAAATACTACAAAATGAAAATTAAATGAACAAATAAGTAAATAAAACGGGTTTGTTTTCAAAAGAAACACCTTTTCAATTTTTATATGGAAAATAAAAATGCTTTTGAACACTTTGAAATGTGCTGAATACGAAACAGCGTACTGTGCAGGATCACGTGATAGTTCGACCGACCCTCATTGGGCGAGAGCCGCTTCGACGCCTCGCCGCGCGCGTCTTGTTCTGGGTCGGCTAGAAACCAACGCTCCCGCGAAAACGCGAGCCCGCGCGCAGGAAATGACGTCAGTTTGACGCCGACGCGCCTGAATCGCGAGCAAAAACGCGCCATGCGGTTTGCGCTTTACTCGTGAATACGAGCGCGGCGGCAATAGAGAACAAACAGAACGTTCTTCCTAAGCTCGGAGTGGGTCGCACTATACCTTCCTTCCTCAACATCGTACGCGATACAGCGACAAATGATACCAGGGACAGCAAGAACAGCTTGGTAGAAATAAGTAGAAAGTGCTGCCAATCATATACCACTAAAGAGATAAGAAGGATCAAATTTATTTTTACATCTTCCCAATAGCCTGCATGTCTTGTCATATTGAACTTATCATGTTCATTGTGCATCTGTGTTTGCTACGCACTATGCTAAGATATGCAGTAGAATAGCAAAAAAAAATAAAGTGTTTGCCTTTTGTTTCAGAATGCTAGTTTGTCTAAACATTTTGCTGTCCACGCCTGTGAAACACCCATAGTTTCTTTTTTTTTTCTATAATAATATTTATTACGCATATTGTAATTTTTACTTAAAATGGCTTCGGGTGTATTTTTGCAAAAACAAAGGCCAAGTGTATTGAACTTTTTTTTCATAACATACATTATCAAGCAGAATTCTTGAAGGGCAAATAAAATATAATACTGCTTTCAATCCCTGCAAACACATGTACTCAATAGTCTTAAAATGTTACATGTTTCGTTAAAGTGTCGTATTTGTGAAATGCGAAACTCTCGACTTCGAGACAGAGATGAAAAACAAACGAAACGAAACTGCAAATTATTTCGAGCTTGATGTGCATATAGATAACGGCTCAGAATCTTGGCACGGGTGTGGGGTTTCTAGCACTGCGTATATTGTCACTTATTTTTGATTGGTGCAATATACTCTAATAAAATATGTCATATAGTTGGGCAAAATAAGATTGGTTAACATGCAACGTATGTATTATCTGGGTAAAACAAAAAAAATAAAACATTCAAATAAAAATGTAGCGCGCTTCTTTGTGTTTCTAGAAAGGTGACCTTTATACAAAGAACTAACAGAGAAGGGCACGGAGACGCACAATAGAATGGCGGCGACTGAATAGCACACTCCGAAGGTTTTTTGATTGACGTGTTTACAAACTTGTTCTCCGTCGGCGTTTTATAAGTCTCATAATACATCTTTGAGGCGATTTCATTTCTTAAGTTGGAGCTCCTGTGTTGTTTTTTTACTTATCTGAAATAACTACATTTTCAAAATGTTCAGAGGTTACCCTTTCCGGCATGCTATTTATTATGTCAAAATTCCAACTAGGTATTAGGAAAACAGCAAATGATGGAGATGCCAAACCCAACATTCAAGTATTCCCGCTTTTTCAAGTAGAGTGACTTCACGTGTAAAACCTGCAGGTCGAGCGGGCACTCCAGAGAACACAGTGCGTTGAGCGTAGCACTGTTTTCGTTCTGCTGAAGGAAACTGCACCAGCATTCATTTCACACAATCAACTTTTTATAGCGACATCTGTTAGTGGGGATCTCAGGAAAATTACATTGTCGTCCTTCGAGAAATGTCACGGTTACGTCATTATTCGCATGGTCGCTCCCAGCCACTGCCGCAGGCACGTAGCCAGGATTTTGTTTCGGGGGAAAAAGGGCGGGCCCCATGCCCCCCCCCCCCCCCCCCTGACCTTCGTGCCTGCACTGCCGCCGCCGCTGATTTAATAAGAAAACAAAACATTCGGATATCGAGACATATTTGAACCAGTGAGTGAACCCATGAAGTGTAGCAGTTGTTTGACGCTAAGAGGAAGCGCACCTCGGATTCCAAGGAGCAGGGGTCTCAAACACGCTGCCCGAGAACCGCACGCGGCACGCGACTCTCAGGGTAAGCGGCCGGCAAGCATCCCGCGGCAGCGAGCCCCCATTTCCATGCCTCGAGCGCCATAAAAATTTGTTTTATATCGACGATTTATTTCCGCACCAAATGGAACTCTGCTCACATAGCCTGTTCACGTATTTTGCACTATTTTGCTTTTCTTTCGGACAGAGTATTGCTTCGTCTGAATATTGCCTTCTCATTATTTTTTCACCGTAATGGCAATACCACTACTAAGCTACAAGCGCGTCCTCTTTGTAAAATGAGGCACCTCGCCTGCTCGAACTCTTGCTAAGCAGGATAAACTGCCAAATATAAAGCTATATAAGCTTAGGCTTCTAGCTGTGAGACAACACGTTTAAAATGAAGCATTTTCTTATTGCGCTGTCATAAAAATTGTCGGGAACGGAACATCTGCCATATGAACATGTATTTTTGTATACCTCTTTATTCCTAGCGGTTGGTGTGACAGGGAAAAACAGTGTGCTTGCTCTTGTTTTATTGAAAACTGCCAGTATGGTCTTGTGCTAATTCGTTTACTTACACCTTAAGGGCCGGTGAAGGGCATTACATAAAAGGGGGGTATTCAAGATTCATACAATAAAGAAGCGCAAATACTTGAAAAAAACACAAAAGTAAACTAAACACTTAACACACTTAGCACACTCAGGATTGCTCATAATTACACAAATCATAAAACTAGTAAGACGGAAAATGATGTTTAATACAAGATGGAAAAGTATTCCAGCCCAGAGTGGTGACAATAGATGATGGGAGGTTGTTTCAGACGCCGAAGGCCTGGGGAAGGAAGGATCGACTAAATGCGTTCGTACATGAAATAAGTTTGATGGCACATGTGTTGTTTCGGCGCGAAGACGTTAGGCATTTTTTAAATGTTCTTAAAACGTCAAGTTTGGGTCCAAAGTAGACGTGAACGCAAATGAAAGCTGAAGGTGGCAAAGCGGTAAACTTACAAAACACACAAATTTCAAAGTTCCTTGCACGACCCAAGTAAGCGCGAGCGCGCCGCATTTGCTTTTCTTATTAAGTACTTTCTCTAGTTCGCTGAACCGCCACCGCGTTTTCTGGCGCTGTTGCTTAACACACTAGCAGACGCTTTGGCCTGTGTATCTATGTGTGTCCGCTCCACGACCGGCGACGTTTTGAGGATAATCGGCTGTATTTTAAGGACTATTCGCATCATTATTGCGATTGTACCTTCGGTTAAGAGTAGGCCGTATAGTTTCCTGTTTTAACCGAAAAACACCAATAAACATCCGCCGGTGTCGAAAAGAAATCGGTTAAAACCGAAAAATACCTGTTTTTCAACATCTTTGTACAAGCAGCAATTTTTTTTTTTCCTATCTTTTTCCTATCCGAGCAAGTTTTATATAGACGTTCGTGCAAACACGTTCGTTTTTGTTTTCTTTTTTTACGGTTGTTTTGGGGTGAAGTTTAGCAAAGGTCTCCAAGGTTTCTTAGTAATCGAGGTGTGCTTATTTCTATCAGTGCTGGTTTCTTTGACCTTTAGTTCATATCCCCAAAAGTTTGGCCTTGTAGCAGAGCCGACAGGTGCCACAACCACATGGGTTGTAGAAAACATCCAAGTGAATGTACCTCCAGACTAAAAGCAACCAAGGCTCCACTGCGCCGAGCACGGCGGCAGTGAGCGCGCCAGCTCAAGCCACCGCGTGGCCTCGGGAGCCGCGAGAAATTCGCAACTTTCAGCGATGGTGGTACCGCGGTGTGAGAATCGCGCTCCCTAGCTCCTGGATGATCTGCTTCACAGTAAAGGTGCTTGCCTACTCCTTCCTGGCGGGAAAAAATAAAGTAATTCTCCAATACTGCTCGTATATAGTAAAACTAGAATTACTTACGCGTCGCAGACCCCGCCTCGTACCGCTGTTCTACGACGATCATCCAGATGACAGCCATTTTGGTAGGCGCCAGCGCGCCCCCTATAGGTCGTGAAAGTTGCAAATAAAAGAATATATGCCTTTTGTCTAAGCTCTTAGCCGGATGTCCCTTTTCATCTCCGGCGCTTTCGAACACACCACCGACAAATTGGTGACCCGGACGTCCGACTGCAATGAACCAGAGCGCAGGGAACTCCACCGACGACGCAGGCTTGACCACCACCGTCCTGCTCCGCTTTCCAGTCTTCTGGGCGAAAAATCCACGGGCCTGGGTTTCCCAGCTGGGAGCACATTTCCACTTGCGGCACATCACCACCCAGTTATCGCGCTAGTATCATGTCGTGTCGGCCCTCCCCTAGAACTGGCTGATGAGCTGGACGACATACTGGCGGTGCCACCTCCTGACGACGCTTTCGACCACCTCAAGCGCACAATCCTCGCCAGAAAGACGGAGTCAGAGACATCGCGGACTTCAGCCGCTCTTGAACATCGAAAAGGTGGGCGACCGTAGACCATCCCAGCTGCTTCACCGCATGCCGCAACTGCTTGGTGAGCAAGCGCCTGACGCAAGCAATCCCATTTTACGGGAATTGTTCCCCCATCGCTAGCCCCAAGGGATGCGCATGGCCCTCGCCCCAGCCGCAGACTTAAGTCTTGACCGCCTCGCGGAGATGGCCGATCGCGTCGCCGAATACGCTACACCTAGCCTGTCGAGCGTCGCGGACACTTCCCACCAGTGCTCCTCCACCCGAGCCCTCGAAGCCCGCATCGACGCTTTAACAGCAAGCGTCACGGCCCTTAGCACGAGAAGCAAACCGCGTGAACCAAGAAGGCGCAAATTATCTCGACGTCACAGTTCATCGCAACGACAAGAACACGATACCTGTTGGTACCATCAGACATTCGGCAGCAGGACACGCAAGTGCGAACAACCATGCAACTGTCAGGAAAACGCTCCGGCCCGTCACAAGGGGTGGCAAGTGACCAAGGCCCAACAGCAAGCCGTTTGTTTTTCATCACAGAACGTATTCCAGGCCGCCGTTTCTTGGTCGGCACCGGAGCTGAAATGTCCGTCCATCCTCCAACACTAGCTTAAAGACGACACCCAGAGCCCGGATCACACCTCGTTGCGGCAAACGGATCCAACATTCCAACATACGAAATACGCTCGGTGACCCTAGACTTGGGATTACGCCGAGTCTCCCGATGGATTTTTGTCATAGTCGATGTGACCTACCCACTCTTTGGTTTTGACTTCCTTTCCCTTTTTGATTTAGATGTCAGTATGCACCACCGTCGCCTGACTGACTACAGAACTCGCCTTGCGGTCAATGGAGCCTTTACGAACATAACTTCATTTGGCATTCAAAACATCCTGCCTGCTTCCAGTTTTGCCGATATCCTAAAATAATTTCCAGAGATCACAAAGACGTCTAACATATCAGAGCTACCACCACGCGGAGTGACACATCATATCGTCACTTCTGGCCCACCCACTTTTGCTCGCCCTCGTTGTCTATCGGGGGAACGACTCCGCGTTGCCCGACTAGATTTCGAGCACATGCAGGAGCTCGGCATCATCCGACCATCAAAGAGTTCCTGGGCCACACCCCTCCACATGGTTCCCAAGAAAGATCCGGGAGACTGGAGGCCGTGTGGGGGCTACCGAGCACTGAACAATCAGACACAGCCCGATCGGTACCCATTACCTCATATCCACGACTTCACACAGCACCTGGATGGCACATCTATCTACAGCAAGATATACTTGGTGAAGGCGTACCACAACATCCCAACTGAATTTGCGGATATACAGAAGACGGCAATCACCACCCCCTTCGGCCTCTTTGAGTATGTCCGTATGTCCTTCGGGTTGCGCAACTCCGCGCAAACCCTTCAGAGGTTCATCCACGAAATCCTTCATGGACTTCCTTTCATCTTCGCCTACGTGGATGACCTCCTGATTGCGAGCGCATCACCCGAAGAGCACAGCGAAGATCTACGCCTTACCTTCGAGCGCCTCCGCCTATACGGACTCACCATCAATGTGGCAAAATGTACCTTTGGGGCAACGGCTTTGGAATTTCTCGGACACCAAATCACACCTGCTGGCATCGAACCTCTCCAGTCCAAGGTACAAGTGATCCGAGATTTCCCCCAACCAAAATCTTTGCGGAAGCTGTGAGAGTTTCTTTGACTCATAAACTTCCGTCGATGATTTATTTCACACTGCGCACAAGCTATAAAACCTTTTACAGACTTGCTACGTGGCCAACAGAAATCCTCCACGGAAATACCATGGTCAGACAGCACACTAAAGGCTTTCACCGCTGTAAAAAATGTCCTTGCTGAAGCCACACCTTTGGTGCACCCTCGACACAACGCTTCAACGCGCATCATGGTTGATGCTTCAGAAGTTGCAGTAGGAGCAGTGTTGCAACAACAAAACAACAATGAGTGGCTCCCACTGGCATTTTTCTCTCAGAAACTCACCCCGGCGGAGACACGCTAGAGCACGTTCGGACGCGAACTATTTGCAGTTTACGCAACAATTCGCCACTTCCACTACTTCTTGGAAGGCCGAGTGTTTCATGTGCTCACCGACCACAAGCCTCTCACCTACTCATTCGCCGGAAACCACAACTCCTATTCTGCAAGAGAAATTCGCCACCTTGCTTACATCGCAGAATATACTACAGATCTACGCCATGTCGCCGGTATTGCTAACACGCCAGCAGACGCACTATCTCGCATTGGAAATGTATCTCCGTCTCCAGTTGTCAATTTTTCGGAATTGGCCTTGGCCCAATAGGAAGACGCCGAACTGCAATGGCTACGCACGTCATCAACATCTCTCAAGCTGCTGTCCATTACATTGCCACTCGCCACTTGTGATATTATTTGCGATATGTCGACTGACACACCCAGACCCTACATTCCTCTAAAATTTCGTCAGGCCATTTTCCACGCTCTGCATGATCTCAGTCATCCGGGAATTCACGCCACACAACGCCTAGTTACATCAAGATACATCTGGCCCCGGATCAACACAGACATCTGTCTATTGGTGAAGACTTGCTGCAAATGCCAGCGCTCAAATGTGTTTCGACACACAAAGACACCGCTCCACTTATTTCGACCGCCGGATGCCAGATTCGATAATGTACATATAGACATCGTGGGTCCGCTACCATCATCCAACCGATTTCGCTACATTTTGAGATGTGTAGAGAGATTCACGCGATGGCCTGAAGCTGCTCCACTCGCGGACATCACAGCTGAGACCGTCGCCCACACATTCATAACCACCTGAATCTCACGGTTCGGTTGTCCATCTATCATCACGAGCGACCGTGGCCGACAATTTGAATGCGCGTTTTCAAGGCCCTCACCAACATCTTGGGCGCGCTCCACGCTCAACCAAATGGTGTGGTTGAGCGCCTACATCGCCAACAGAAGACGGCGCTCATGACTAGAGAAGATCGAAACCATTGGGTCAACCATCTTCCTCTTGTTCTCCTTGGAATTCGCGGCACCTTCAAGACGGATTTAACTTGCACATCAGCCGTAAACCAGTTCGGCTGAGGTGCAAGTTAAATCCGTTTTGAAGGTGCCGCGCTCAGAGCTTAGACAAAAGGCATATATTCTCTTATTTCTCGCGGCTCTCGAGGCCACGCGGTAGCGTGAGCTGGCGCGCTTACCGGCACCGTGCTCGGCGCAATGGAGCCTCGGTTGCTTTTAGTCTGGGAGGTACATTCACTCGGGTGTTTTCTACAAGCCGTGCGGTTGTGGCACCTGTCGGCTCTGCTACAGAATCCTCCCCCCCCCCCCCCTAGTGCCGTGGAGCAACCCGTGTGATTAGAGAGTTTTAGTAGATCGTTCCGATACCTCCGATAGCCCCGATAACGATACTATGCATGCACAAGGGAGGCAGTGGCGGAGTATCGTGATCGGCAGTATCGGAGGTATCGGAACGATCTACTAAAACTCTCTAATGTGGCCCACGTCACGGTCCTTTTGGGGAGACGGTGATTTGACGTAGTCTTTTACTTGAGTAGGTGTGACGGCTGATGGATGGTGCAGGAGCACAGGGTCCGTCAGAGATGAGTGCAAGTAAGCGGGTTTCACTTTGATCGAGTGTGACAACATCATGACGACAATTGATGTTGACCGTACAAGTTTTGTCGGTGCGTGAAATGGCTTCGAATCGTCCGTCGTACGGGGGAATGAGAGGTGCGCATACCGTCTCAAGAATACGTGAGAGTACGGATCCAGACCTTCACTTATAAAAATCTGTCTGTGTTTGTTGTCTTGGTGGGACCGGCCGTAGAGAACTGAAGAATTTTCTCATCTCTTCAGCCTCGTTGTGCCCTTTTGAAGATTGCCCGTTGAAGGTTGGCCTCCTTCTTTGTTGGGTGGTTTGAAGTGTCTTTTGATATTTTTTGGGTCGAAGCCTGTCTCAACTTAAGCTGAAACGAAGTATATATCACAATATTGATGTATAAGGAACACTTTGTATCAGATGTAAATAAAAGTTAACTCGTTTCTTGTCTTGATTGTTCGTTTCTATTCGCAATTTTTCCGTCGATAAACGCGGTTTTTAGCGTCTTCACCAGACAATTCACCGAAATGCACAGGCATTTTGGAAAGAAATAAACACCGAAAAACACCCACCGATGTTTGACAAATAAACACCGGAAAGTATACGGCCTAGTTAAGAGCTACAAGCTGATCTAGATCGCTTTCTTCTCTGGTCAAAAGATAACAACTTAAACTTATACCAAATGCGCTACCATGCACATCAGTGCCTCGCGCCAACCTTCGACCTCTCCAACGCTTTTCCTGAACCGAGTGGAGATCCCAAGAACAACGCATATCCACCTCCTAGGTGTCATCATCGACCAGCATTTCGATTTCCATCGCTATGTACAAAACGTCGTGTCCGGGCAAAGGTGACTCCTCGGCTTCGTCATTCGGTCCAACAGGAAGAGCCAGTCTCGATGTGCCCAGATCGCTATTCACAGCACTCGAGTTGCCCATCCCGGAGTTTTGCTGCTCGGTGTAGGATTCAGCAACCAGGCAACTTGATGCCTCCCTCGAGTCGGTGCAACGTCTCGCTTCCTACCTTATTAGGAGGCGCCAGCTTAGCCCCCGAACACCATCCTATCGAGCACTGCACCTCCTCCGTTCAGTCGGCAAGGACCCGCTCCAACATCGACGTCAAGTAGCGACCACGCGGCCCCTAGCCACTTTTCTGCTACCGGACTCCTCGCTTCCGTTTGCATCCTCCCTGCGGCGTACTCGCACTGGTGGACTGTAGCCTCTTTTAACCCGTACGCTTCGTCACTAGAACTCCTTCGCACCACGTGCAGTGGAACTTTGAAAGAACCCCCCCCCCCCCCGGCCAGTCACAAGTTCACCACGAATCGGCAGTGTCCCACTTCAAACATTAACCAAGAGCGTCATGGCCTACCTGCGGAGCATCTAACTCGATTTGTGTTCTCTCACAACTCACGGACATTCTTCATTTATGTACCGGCTTTAGTTATTTATTTTTTTTTTCTTTTCTTTTTCTGACATAGAGGCACTGTGGACCCCTTGGTATGGGCTAATGTCCGCTCACCCGCTCACAGTGGCATTACCCTCCTAGGTTGAACCAATAAACAAACAAGCAAACAAACAAAATGTGATGTAAATAATCCCTTTCCCTGCACCTTCGCCTGACGGCTGAAAGTGTACGGTCATGCAAGTATTAAATAGCTCCACGCAAATACGCGTTTTTTTTTTCGTTTTTTTTTTTCTGAAGAACGTTTGACTGGCGGCTTAGGTTAGAATTAATGCTGACGTCAGGACTCGTCCATGAAGCAGACAGGCGGGCGCCCATCAACGGAAATAAACCGCCGTTATCATCTGTGTGTTCGCAACTGTAGTCTCATTGAAACGAGGGAATTTCGGATAACATTTAAGATCGGTGATAGCTTGTGATAGGGCAAGATGGCAAAAACAAATGAAAATAAGTGAGCGCTTTTATACAACGGTTTGGTCTTTTTGTTGTACTGCTATTGATTTTGCCTTTCCTGGTCCGGCTTGCTCGAAACAGCGCCTCAGCTGAGACCGACTTCAGAGAGCACTGTCAAGGTTGGAACATTCGCGCGTGAGACGCGATTTAAGACTGAGTGCGTGATTGAGCGCTGCCTTTGACAGCGCTTTCTTGAAACAGTCTAAGTTGAGACCACGACGCTGCTTCGAGCAAGCCGGCCCAGTTGTTCGCTACAAGGTCGCAAATGATAACGGCTGTTTGTTTGCTTTGATGGATTCCCGCCACATGCATTAGCCCCTGCCTATTAAATGCGACAAAAATAATCTGAAACCAATGTTATTCCACACGCTCCCTTTGCCTTTCATTGCGGCCGCCGCGCTTTTGGTGTTGAGCTAGGGCGGCGCCAAGCGGAACACTCAGTCCCTCCAAGCCGTTCATGTGATATTTCTTGGCCCGCGCGCTCCCATAGGGAAACGCGGAGTGACCTGGTCGCCCCTAATAAAGCCGAATATAGCGCCGAGATGTTTCGGTGGCGCCCTCTTATGTTTTCCCTCCGTGACGTCACGACTGGGATTTGCCTCGCCGTGACGTCACCAGTTGTTATTCTGGCTACTTACCATCGGGTGCGACGACGAGTTCGATGGTGTGTTTAAAAAGCACAGTAGAAGCTAGGGGCCATCGCAATCCGAAACTAACACCGTCAAAGTTGACAATCTGACAGTCCTCATATGCCCATGATTTTGCCAATCGTGGAAAGCTGACCACAGCGACGCCTTTGGCCGCGCACATCGCTAATAGGGTGTATTCACTGGCGGCCATATTTGTGTGCGCTAATGCTGAGCACGTGCTGATGGCGAGCTTCCACAGTTATTTTGCAAAGTACACCCCGCATCATCAAGATTGCCGGTCTAGGCAGCCTATTAATGCGAGCTCGTTGTGAGCATGCGCTCTAAACAGTGACCTCAAATATGGCGGCCAGTGAATACCTCCTATACTCTGCTCACCCTTAAGATGAGACTGCAGCCAAAGCTATATAAAAGCGCGAGCTAGCCAGCGCTCATGGCTTTGAGACATTTTTTCTAGCGCGAGCGCTTGTTCTGCGGAAGAACGCTTCAAAGCAGCGATCTCGAGCTCTCATGCTTGTGGCATTGGTTGCAGTTTTAAGGGTGAACAGAGTATAGACAAGGATCCTCAAGCTATCTGTGTTTTGTAAGTTCACCCTTTTGGCATCTTTAGGTTTTATCTGCTTATAAGACTACATTAGGCCCACCCTTGATCTTATAAAGAGATTTAAACCACCACCATAGCACAGTACAAACAGCGTTGGGAAATAGCGTTCGTTCTTCAAGCACGATAAGAGCACGTGATCACCGACGGGAAGGAAGCGAGGTCGGTGATTGGCTGCTCCCTCAATACGGGCGCCTAACACTCAGTGAGGTTAGCTACGCCACAATCCGGGAGACCAGAAAAGTTGAAAGTATTGAAATTTCGATGCGACCTCAGGAAGACGTAAAAACGGAAGGGTCCCATGAGAAGCGGAAGCGAGACTTTCTACGTGTTCTGGTCACGGTGGTAGAAACAAATTTAGGTGATGACTCTCGCCGCTCTTCCAGCGGGGAGCGAGCGACCAGACGGTGTTCGGAGCTAGCCTCGACCCAGTAGTAGCTAGTTCCGCGCCGCCGCGGAGGACGCTGAGGTATGAGGTCCCTCCTCGGCCGCCACGGTGTCGGCGGAGTAGAGTGCTCGCCTCTTTCGCGGTGTAGTGGTGTGGTGGTGGTGTGCGGACAGTGGCTGGCCTCGTGTTTTGCTTTGGTGCTGCGTCGATCTCAGGTGCCACCATCGTGCACGAAGGTGAGCCTTAACCCAAAGAAGAAAGAGAACACAGATTTACGGAGTCTGGCGACTTCGTGGCAGCGTGGCGGTGGTGATGTACAAGAAGAAGCGGTGAGCGAGGGAATGCGGGACCACCGCTGGGAGAACCCTTACAGAAATGTCATATCTGGACTTATATTAAAAAATACAGATATGAATATAAAAGGAATTGGGCAGATATGGCCAAATATGCATAATCAGGCCGTATCTGGATGGATATAGTCATATCTGCCCAATTCCTTATATACCCATATCTGCCCAATTCCTTATATACCATATATAGACTGCTTAATATGATCTCGTGTTTGGGTCTGGCAGATAGGGTACCCACAACATATAAAGCAATTTCATGTGATGCTCCTTCTGGCATCACATGAAAATTATTGCCATGGGACAGGTACCATACTTTCCAGGTCCAGACATGGGATCATATATTGCATTTCTATGAGTATTCACAAAATATACATTATACTGCTATATCCCACACTGCCCCAAACGTGTCTTTACGTAGATATATCTACAGAATAGGCCACTGACCAATCTTTATTGGCCTGGTTCGGAATTTGTCATTCCGACAAATATGTATGCTACAAAGATAGAATGCAGGCGATCGCTAATTAGAAAACATTCTAACATATCATTCGACGTCGGAAAGTCGCAGCCCTTTGGCGGGATTGGTTGTCGAGAGAGCAGACCGAGAGTATGGTTTGCAAAATAAGTTTTATACATGAAAGCACGAAAACTCCAAACAAGCACTTCCCCGTTCAAGAAAAAATGATAAGGAACAAAACTGTAATATCACACGGACAACCATTAAAATAAACAAAAAATGTAATAGCACACAGACACCGATTAAAATAAAACAAACGGAAGGCGACAATTAAGCTGTAAACTATACGGAAGTTCCAAAGTCGTTGATTCTTACTCACAGAGTCACAGTAGTGATTCAACTCTGGTCGAGCACAGCAGTTTTCATATGGGCTTGCTTGCTTGCCTCGTCGTTGAAGTCCTTCCTTGCACCGTGCGATGTTCAAAGTCCCCCAGTCGCTCCTCGCTGGCCTTGTTTTTCCGTTCCGTCCCCAAATCATCCCTTGTGACCAACACGTCGCACACACACACACAGAGAGACACCATTGTTCGCCGGAAGCAATACAAGATAAAAAGGTCATTACTGCTCCTTGAACACGACGAGGTCACCACTGTTTCCCGGACTAGAAAATGACGAGGGCACCATATCTTTGACTAAAACCTCATTAAAGGAAAAAATGAATAAATAATAAACACATAAGTAACAAAAACAAAAACACAAAGGACTAAATCATGAGAAAAAAAAAAATGAAATAATGAACACACAAGTAAAAAGAATAAAAACACGAAGGACTTACACAGAGAGCCACATTTGTCCAATTAACAATAACGTTTAATTCTGATAAACAATATTCCTGCTGCGCTAAAGATCACCAATATGGTGTGTATACTAGGCGCCCTTGAGCAAATGCAGGATCATAATCAAATCATTGCGAACTCAAAAAGTGTGGCTGCCTGCAAAAGTCTTTCGTATTACTATTCTTCTGAATTCTGTGTGCATTATTGTGTCTGCTCAGGACCAGGCGGAGCTTGGTGGTGCTTTTTCCCTTCTGGCCTTACTTCGGACAGCTTCGTACCCATAGAAAGAAGCACTAGCTTCTCTTCATAATCCCACCCCTTCTCCTTGGAGATACCATTCGTGTATGCTGTAATTGGAAGAAAAAATACAATAATCAGCACACATACACATTATTAACTACATTGTTTTGTAATCATTTTTCTAAATAGGCCCCTGGCCAGGACCAAAACAACACAATACTTTTTTTGTGGGATGCATAGTTTTGGCACAAACGATTTGGCCCGCATTTTGCTGAATATACCCTGTATAACCTTAAAGTGCACCACTACAATTTTGGCGTACTTTACACCACCATTGTGCTTGTTATGTGCATGAAATTTAAAAGACAAATCCGCGAACACTTCACAATAATTGATGCTTATTAAGCCGTGTGCTTTATGTGGGGCCTTTAAGTTCAAAGCATCAAAAGTGTGCGTCCGTCTGCACTTGCACATTATCCAGAAGAGGGGTGAATGCGGCCGGACCGCTGCTTTCACTCCTTGCAGCATATAGCTCAAGGATTCTCTACATATTGCTTATAGAGGGCATTTCACCACGCAGAATGTACAAAGACAAGCTTGAAGGTCGCACAGGCAGTCTAGAAAACCGATTAAATCGCGTTTTCTTTTTCTCTTCGCGCCATAAAACGTTGTGTAACCATAATCATAAGATCAATGGGACTACACAAGATTGCATTAAATTTCCCAGTCGGGTCTGTACACAAGTCAGCTAGCTCTACACATACCGCTCAGCACACCACTGCTAGGATGAATCAGATAAGCGTCATACTTGCCGAGCTTGAAGAACAGTCGTGATCTATACGAAGGTGAACAAGCAATCGTCGACTGCCCAGTACTGGGAACATCATGCATTAGCTGACTTGCTGTCCTTTTCATATGCCTTGCGAACCCAATGTGGTAAGTCATCTAATAAGGAGAGAACGTCACCACGGACAGCACTGAACAGTTGATACTCACCTGTCTACCTTCATATGGATCAAGTCTCTACCTGGCCGAAGTAGCTAGTGTGTGTGCAGCACAAACGGCTGTATTGAAATCTCAAGAAGATGAAAGTTCAGAAGAAGCTTGGTAAGGTTTCACATTGGAAGTATGCCCATGCAAATTTCACTTTCTAAAACATAAAAATGCATTTCAAATTGTCACCCAGGACCAGCTGCTCTTACACAGCTGTATATATAAGGCAGCTTACCATCAACAACCTTTGCAGACTGCCATGGACCCGAACCTCGGCCTAGTTGATGCTTGCTTCTGTTCGGCGAGGGCTGCACTGAGTAGAAAGGTGAAAAATGTTCTGTAGATTATGTGAAACAAACAAACAAAAGCAATCCTAGCATGCACAATTCCCTTGAGGCACTGACAAATAAAAATGAGAGGTTGGGTTAATTATCTTAACGCAATATACGTCAAACGCGTACCATGAGTGCTGGCAAGATATTTGCTGCCTTCAATCTAGATAAGCTTGTAAATGTACGTGCCAAATAACAAATAACTTAAAAGCTGAAATATATTTCGATAGAACTAGAAAAACCAAAGACTAGCTCTGCAAATATGGTGCTATCTAGTACACTATAGATTAGTAGAATCCGATTACTGCGTCCCCCTTACAAAGACTGAAGCAAAACAAGTATAGAGTCCGCGGTGTCACTACAACAGAAACAATGGTTTTGTGATCTTGTGGAGATCAGAGTTTGGAACAAGTGTGACAGGCTCTGACACAACAAATATGCCAATGTCATTATTCATTTTTGAATATTCTACGGTGAAAGTGCATGGAAACAATTACACACCAGATACTCCGAAAAAGACAAGCACACGCACTGAACTTATAACTCTTGTGTATTCGACTACTTCATTCTTCTGTTACACGTCTGGATTGACTTTCCAGAACGTGATAAGCAGACGAAATAGCACAAAATACAAGAAAAAAGCGAAAGACAAGACAAAAGCAAAGGAAAAGACAAAAGACAAAAGTAAAGCATGAAAAAAGAAACCCTTACAATTCATCCCTCTCCCTCACCGCTATCGTTTAGATAGAAATTGGAGCTCTTTGTTCGACGGCGCTATAGGACTACTTCCACACTTGTCCTTCAGATGCTCTATTCTTCGCGCTTTCATTATTTCTCTTGTCAGTGGGTCTCAAATCCATATATTACGGAACAATTTTCAAAATGTGCTACGCAACTCCAATTTGACACTTATCTGATCCCAACGACACTCATCTGATCCAATGACACTTATCTGACTCCAATGAGACTTATCTGATCCAAAGCTTCGATTTCAGTTGGCCACCGATCCCCCAACGCAAGGCAACGCGACGCACTTCTCTTGTAAACTCCGCTTACGAATGAAATGCGCAATTCCCCTACAGGCTTTCATTCCGCGTGAGTGGCATCAGAATTGCTAAAGGCCAGCCCATATATACAGTCTGTGTTTCATACAATCCTAGCAGAAATAAGTTGCTATTATATTGCTCAGTATATAGAGAACCTTACCATGAACAGCATTGGCAGTCTTCTTTGAAGCCAGGACTTCAGCAGATGAGACTGCCATTCTGTGTCGTCTCTGGTCACTCACATCAGGATGGCGAAAGTGAATGCCAACGTCTAAGTGGGAAAGGCTGCAGTAAGTATAAAGATGAAAACACAGATTAGAATATATGATAAAAAATATCATAAACCAACTTGAAAAAAGTGCACAAAAAGACAAGGTCAAAAGGACAGGAACGCGTAAGACGCAGATTGGTGCACATTCGCAACTCGATCTATTGAACGTGAACACAAGAGAAAATAAATAAGAGGACGAGAGAAATCAGAAAGGTTGTGCTCGGATAATGCGAGCTTCAGGAACCGGGGCCTGAGGCAAAGATGCAGGTAGATTGTTTTACAGACACTCTAGAATTAACAACAGCTTTCCCATGTAGTAAGGTGGTGAATTCATTCTGATTGAAAATCTTGAAATATAGCACACAAAAAACAAGGAATAAAGGAGAGGAATACACACACTACATACGAGTGCAGACTCCCAACGCACATAAATTAGAAAAGAAAACAAATAAAGACTGCGGAATGAGCTTGAGCAAAAGTTCGAACAGGTCCAAGTGGAACGTGCTAATTCACCTGACTGTAAAAACGATTTCCTCGGCAGCTCAGGTAACAGACGGATGTGCGGACACATTGGTTGCCCATACTATGAATAATAAAGGCCTAAAATAATTCTCTTGTATGTTTTTTGATAGCATCTGCTAATTATTCACGTTTTTCCTAAGGATGACATACACGAGCAGTGAAAACAATGCATAGGTAGGTGACAATCCATCGCAAATTTTAAAAAAAAGATTGAGCTGTCTTTATGTATTAGCCATCCATCTGTTACCTTAACTGACTTGGGAATTTTTTTTTTTTAAATCTGCTCTTGCTAACAGGTAAATCAGCGCGTTCCACTCGGGCCTGTGCTCGAGCTCCTTCCGCATTCTTTATTTCTCCCTTCTCTGATCTATGCGAGTTTAGTCTGTGCTTGCATGAGGTGTACGTGTTACTTTCCCTGTCTCCTTGACTTTTTGCGAACTATTTTTCAAGGTGTTCAATTAGTACCAGCTCACAACCTTACGACAATCATGCAACAACTAAAAACAATTACAACTTACACCATTTGCTAAAGGCAGTACCAAACGAAAAAACGGATGGGGTGAGGTATGTCTAACACTACATACTTACACTGAACAAGGTATAGATAACAAAAACTGGCGAGACACAACCTTAATTCAGGACATGCTTGTAAATTTCCCCAGAAGCTTGTAATTAATACTTCATAGCCTCTAAATAAACACCAGTAGGAAGAGAATAAATTCTTCACCATTTGAAGCAGCCTGAATGTTTCTGAAGGTGTGAAATTCGTTGCACATGCGTTGGATCATACGAAACAGGTGTACAGCAAATGATCTTTAGAGCTCGACATTTCGTGAGGAGTAAGTGCCAGCGTCAAGAATTATTTCGCGGGCACAAACTTTTGCGATAGGAAGTGGTATGCTATGCATTAATGACCATGGGGTGAATTCATTGCAGCACCAATTTTTGGCAATTCTTTTCTGATTACGAATCGCGAAAAAGAAGTCGTTCGCAGATGACTGGGCGGCGGAAGCTACGGGCTTGCGCGATCAATCAATCGCTGCTTTTTGTCGGGTCCAGCTCTCCGCACGCAAGTACGGAGAGTGACGTCGGCGATAGAGGGGCCCCGCGCTCTTCCAGACATTCTAGTTTAGTAGTAAACAATACGGCGGAGGGAGGCAATCAAACACCTCTTCCTCCCCTCCCCCCTCCCCGGTCTCCCAAGGAGTTCCGCCGCAACTGATGAACCTTGAGCGAATACATAGTCTCTGCATCCGTGAAAAAAGAAGAAAAACAGCCTCGCATAACACCATTCGCGCACAATTAGTAATACTGGTAAAAGCAAGCGATCTACAGACAATAACAAGCCTTTTTAAACGCAGAAATTAATCTAGCCCTAACAAACAAAGAAACAAACTTACTTCGAATTTCGTGCCATGATCTTGGCTGTTGAGCAGATTTGATGTAGTTCCAGGTCTCACAGTCGCTTCCGTCTTTTTCGGACACGTTTGAAACTAAGGCAAACTCCACGTATCATGACTAATCGGCAAATTGGACCATTAGCCGGTCGTGAACACAGGAACACATGCATTCAAACGCACACAGCCGGCAAAACGTGCGAAAAATACGCTGTTGATTCGATGAGATTATATTCGTACCTTCAAGACGTTTGAAATAAAACGATCAAAAAACCGCATTATAAAACTCATAAAAGACGCAGCAATAATAAATTATTGCGCACCCCAATATTGCCACAATATTATGAATAAGTCCTGAACACGTTGCAAAATATTAAATACGAAACTAAACGTACAATGGTTCAGAACGAATTCAGCAAACATGCAACCTTCTAGAAAAGAATCAAAGGTTAACTGTGCGACGGTAGCCTGGAGAGAAGCGCGTTACGCCGTTCGAAACGGTCGTAAAAAAATTAGCTCCCGTGGAGCGTCTTCAACGGCCTTCACCGTCCGTGGATCATCTGCTGAAATGTCCCAGGATGCCTACCGAGTGGTTCTGCCGTCACTGCCTACAGGTACTGAAGTTCTGAACTCTGTATTTGCTCATTGCGACATCACCGGACGCCCGTACAAGATTGACGATTTTCGAGGAGAAATGGAACGCCAAGGCGTTCTAAACGACCTCATCGGAGCCGGCGCGTACCAGATGAATCATGTCTGGCTCTTCACTTTCAACTCCCTGACAGCGAAGCGAAAATTCCTGGAAGCCAAGGAACTTGAGGTAAAAGAAAAAAAGATGCCTGCTCATCGATCCCGATGATTGCGAGGTACGAATACGGCTCCACTGGATACCTATTCACATAAGCGACGACACAGTGCGGAGGCCCCTAGAGCCTTACGGAAAAATCAACGAAGTATCCCGAGACACATGGAGGGCGGAAGGCTTCCAGAATGTTCAGACGACGAAAAGGCTGGTGAGAATGAACCCGAAGGAAGGCGTCACCAAGGAAAACCTCCCGCACCAGCTGCGTCTGTTCGGCAGCAACGTACTCGTTCATGTCCCCGGAAGAGCGCCCCTCTGCCTTCGATGTAAGAGAATAGGCCACATCTGCCGAGAATGTCGCGTCCCACGCTGTGATAAGTGCCATCGTTTTGGTCACGAACAAGAGGATTGCATCCGGACGTACGCTACTGTTATGCGACCGGCTCCCGAGGAAGACAACTCGGAATTCCTATCGATGAAGAAGAAGCCTCGAAAATCGAAGACGGCACTGTGCACCCAACCACCACCCGTACCCAAACACCTTCAGGTGCTGACAAACGGGGTACATCACAAGATGAAGACATCACCGCATCAATTCTCGAAACCGACAAGACAGCTGCCTACGTCGGAAATGGCGCAGACACCGACAAGCCCGCTCCAGGCTCCTCGAAAAGCCAGCGACAGAAGTCAGTCGACGGGAACAACCACACTGTAGACGATGCCTCCGAAGTTGACCCGGAAATGGACGACAGCTCCGATCCCTTCAAGCGACCGCTAGATCGTGTCGAAGAGGAAGACCCCGACCTCGAAGGGCCTGACTGGAGCAAGCCCCAAGGAAGAAAGAAACGCAAGCCCCGATCTCCGCCGGAGGACCGACGAGAGCAAACCTCGCAGTAGGTGGATGTGTTCACATAGAGAACAGTTACCGACAGTTTTTTTTCCCTTTGTTTAAATATTTACTCGTGGTTGTCGCCACAGCTATGAATTATGTAAGTTTTGCGCGAAGTTGTTGTAAACCGCTTTTCATTACAAACCTCTTCCTCCACCCCAATAATCTCTGCATCCAAATTTCCTAATTTTTCCACTATTGGCTTAACGCTGGGTACACTCAATATTAGAGGTTTAAATTCTACTCGCAAACAGTACCAGCTATTACGTTGGCTTCACGAAGAGCAAGTAGACTTTCTAGCCATACAAGAAACAAAAATGTCGGAGGAAGAGCAAGTTACGAAGGCTCTACAACCCTTTCTTACTTCGTATGAGGTGTGTGTAACGCATGCAGTTGGAACGGCAGGGGGCTGTTTTTTGTTCCTTAAAAAATCTGTCCCTCTCTCTGATGTAGATCTCATCACTGATGCTCATGGACGTTTTATAATATGTGACTTTAATTTGTTTGACGCTCAATGGCGAATTATTTGTGTCTATGCCCCGTGTAAATCCAGTGAGCGAACCCTGTTTTTCCACGATATGTCGCATTACATCAAATCAAATCGGACCACTATATTTCTAGGAGACTATAATTGTGTATGCGATGCAGGTGATAGATTTCCAATAACGCGTAACATAGATGTTAGTGCAAATAAGCTGAGTGAAATATTAGCAGAAAATAGTATGGAAGATGTTTTTCACATTTCGAGCGGAACTAAAAAAATTCAGTTTACGCACTTTCAAGAATCTTCGCACGCACGCCTTGGTCGTGTTTATGTTTCTGCTGACATTGTACATAAAATCAACTTTTATTGTGTAAAACCAGTGGTTTTTAGTGACCACTGCCTCGTAAAGGCCGCAATTGGAGAAAATCAAACTCCCAAGGCAAAGTTCAATTGGCGGCTGTGGAAGCTGAACACCAGTCTGCTTATAGACGAAACATTCGTAGCTACAGTAGATGACCTGCTGAAAAAAATGGCAGAGCAGAATGAGACATGTCAATTGGAAAGATGGGAGTGGTTCAAGGAGCAAGTAAAAATGTCAGCAATCGAAAGATCGAGCACGCTGAAGTTTTACGCTCGGGCAGAAGAGCGAAAACTGCAGCAGGATTTACGTACTTTGTGTGAGGCTGAATGCGAATGCCCTGGTTGGGGAGCAAAGGACATCGCGAATGTCAAATCCCGCCTCGAGAAATTCCAGAAAGAGCGATACGAAGGCGCTGCGGTACGTTCAAGGGCACTGCGGTTTCTCTGTGGTGAGCAACCCACCAAACACGCCTTGATAGCGGAAAGAAAGTATGCTTTGTCCAAAGAAATTCTTGAAATAGAGAGGAATGGTACCGTAGCTACAGACAAAGCAAGCATTGAGGAAGCCTTTGTGGAACATTATCGACAACTTTTTGAACTCCCACCAGAACGACAAGATGATAAAAGTGACGAACTCTTGTCTATCATGCCGAGAATAGATGACGAAACAAAGGATTGGCTAGAGGAACCCATAAGCCTGGAGGAAGTCGAAAAGGCAATAGGCGACCTGCCCGGTGGTAAAACGCCCGGCCCGGACGGGCTTTGTTCAAGTTTTTACAACAAATTCAGAAAAGCACTCGCTCCCATTCTTCTCGCTGTCATAGAGGAATCTTATAAAAGAAAATCATTACCACCATCTTTTTCTAGAACCCCCACTGTGTTAATTCCAAAATCAGAGGACGCCGACAAGCTACGACGTGTAGAAGGTTATCGACCAATAAGTCTATCTAATGTAACGGGCTTTAGCTGAGCAAGTTGGTTCATTGCTTGTGAATGAGGCCAGCTGAACATAAAAAACACACAGAGAAAAAATATAACATTCACACCGCTGGACTAGCAACATTTAATGATGCCTCTTTTTACTTTTCTTCTAATCCTTGATCTCGGTTTTCTTTTTCTTTACACTAAGATTTCTTAATTTTTTACACTCTATTTAGGTTTTCTATTTCTTTACGCTTAATTCGAAAGTTCTTTCCTTTAACGCTATTGCTTCTCATTTAACGCAGTGACCTTTCTGCTGTTGGAATGTTCTCATCCCTTTTCTTCTGCTTGTTTGAGTGATCTTCCTCTTCTTCTACCTTTCCCTGGAACTCATAACATTCCGCAGGAAAATCTTCTCCGAGTTGAGTATTTTCTTTTCCTTTAACGCAATGACCTTACTGCTGTCGGAATGTTCTCATCCCACCAGGGAACATGCCACATCTCTACGAAACTTGACAGCAGCAGGACACCTTGCAGCCCATTGTCGCGCATGCAAATGCGAGGCAACGTTGTGCAACGTAGACATCGTGGGACGACATAAAAATCAGCTCGCCCGTGAACTACTAGAAGCCCTCGCCATTGAAGAAAAAGGCGAGGACTGTGTTAGTACCCCTTCCGTTGCACTACACAACTCTGAGAAGTTTTTCCTGCAGAGTGATATGAGTTCCAGGGAAAGGTAGAAGAAGAGGAAGATCGCTCAAACAAGACAGAAGAAAAGGGATAAGAACATTCCGACAGCAGAAAGGTCACTGCGTTAAGTGAGAAGAAATAGCGTTAAAGGAAATAACTTTCGAATTAAGCGTAAAGAAATAGAAAACCTAAATAGAGTGTAAAAAATTAAGAAATCTTAGTGTAAAGAAAAAGAAAACCGAAATCAAGGATTAGAAGAAAAGGAAAAAGAGTCATCATTAAATGTTGCTAGTCCAGCGGTGTGAATGTTATATTTTTTCTCTGTGTGTTTTTTATGTTCAGCTGGCCTCATTCACAAGCTATGTAATGCAGATTATAAGATATTAGCAAAAATACTCAGTGGAAGGCTACAGCACGTAATTTGCCAATTGGTGGGTGACCACCAAACGTGTGGCATAAAAGGCAGGACGATCCAAACAAACGTTCACGTAGCCAGAAGTATTTTAGAATGTTGTAGAGAAGAAGAAGATCAGATTGCCATGCTTCAGATTGATTTAGAAAAAGCATTTGATCGCGTACGTCATAAATTTCTTTGGGCCATTCTGCGGCACATCAACATTGGAGATGTTATTTATGAAGGCATACGAATGGCATATAGTGGCTGTTCTACGCGACTAATTGTAAATCGTAGCGTAACTTGCCGCATTCCTGTACTGTCCTCAGTACGTCAGGGTTGCCCGCTCTCGCCGTTATTATTCGCGCTTTATCTTGAGCCTTTATGCTTGAGCGTTGCTAACAACAAAAACGTTCATGGGTTTTCGCTGAACTCCATAGAAGTGAAGGTATTGGCGTATGCTGATGATGTAGCAGTTTTTTGTAGAGATAAAAAAGTGTCAGCAACGTTATTGATTTAGTTAAACACTTTTGCGACATTACCGGTGCGGCTGTAAATTTAGAAAAATGTTAAGGTTTTTGGCACGGTACAGGGGCCACAAAGCCCTCAGAGTTTGAAGGGATCAAGTGGGGTTCAACACCTACGAAATACCTCGGCGCTACCACTTCAGCACATGCGTAATCCAAGTGTTTACTGATCCGAAGCCACAGCTGAATTAAAAAAGCGGGTATCACGGTGGCCAAACCGCGACTTATCAATCTTCGCTAGAGCAACGGCTTGCAACATATTTCTTGTTGCTAGGCTCATGTATGTGCTTCAAGTATTACATTGCGCTCAAAGTGTTATGAGGAAAGTTCATAGGATATGTGCTACATTCATCTGGAAATCAAACTGGGAGCCAATGAGAAGAAATAACCTCTTCCGCCGTATTCCTTTAGGGGGATTAGGTTTATCGCATTTGTTTGTACGGCAGCTCGTGTCGCGATTCTTTTTCCTACGGGATACTGAACAGCCTTTCATGCGCGCGGTATTTCAAACAAAACTGGCCGGGCACTTGCCTTCGTTTTTGGTCTCGAGTCATGGCGAGCAGCCAACAAGAATTGTTGGATTCCTAAAGGAGGTCAATGAAGCATACCATTTTATGGCGGTGCGCTATTCCAGAGAATATTTGTCTTGCATAACTAGAAAATCTTTGTCCAACGCCCTGTATGACACTCTTTTCCCGGAGCCTTTGTATCGTGCATTGTACAACCAGGAAACCGGTCAGGATGTTCTTTGTCGCGTCAAGAGAATGGCAATCCAGCCACGTAGCCAAAAGCTTTTTTTTCGAACTTCATACCTCGACGCTCCCCGTGAAAGTGTGGCTTCACGAGAAAGGTATTTTTGTTCCTTGGACCACCAATTGCTTGCTGTGTAAAGCTCCCGAAACTATAAAGCACGTGTTTATTTTCTGTTGGGATGCCCTGTTGTTTTAGGATGTGTTGCAGAGAACCTTGAAAAAAGACCTACAAATTACAGCACATTCGATCCGTTTTCTTCCAATCAATTCTCAGGAACCTGTACCGTACGACCTTATAATGTTAATTGGCCTATACAGCATCTGGTGTTCGCGGATGGCGGTGAGGCATGCGGACCTTCACCCGCGACCGGTTGAGGCATACTTTATAGAATTTGTGACTCAAATACGTAGTACTAATGTACATCAGGATATTGTCCCTCAGTGGGTTGGGGAGTGTGAGAAACTCTTAAAGAGCCCCCGATATGTTTATTGAGATGTGCTAATCAAAAGACTGTTTGCTTAGCCTGAACGTGTTTCTGCTGCGTATGATGTAATAAAGATTAAAAAAAATGTGCGACGGTAGCCTACCTTGTTGGTGCGCTGTCTTGCGGAGTGTGAGGTCGTTGGTTCAAGTCGCGGTGAGCACAATTGTTTTTCTTACCTTTTTGTATTAGTTCTTATTATTTCAAACATTTTTCTCACCTTTTGTGTTAGTTTTTATTATTCAAAATATTTTTTTCTCACCTTTTTGTATTAGTTTTTATTATTTTAAGTATTTTCTATGTTTTTTTTCAGTCGTCGGCCCCGTTCTTTAGGGTAGCAATCACGCAGAAGGTAAAAAGAAAAAGTGAGAGCCCAAGTTTCAATGGTTGTAATGCACAAACCGTGGCCCTCTTGTTTTGTCGAGATCGATAAAGCACTCCCTCCATGATAATATATGGGTCGGTGTAGTAGGCAAACAGCGCAAGTCCTTTCAGCGAAGAAAGCAAGCAATGAGCATATTGCGAGCAAAATGGGAAAATGTGTAAGTGGTAAAACTGCCACAGTGATGCAGCCAAAGTTTTTCTTAAAGCGGCCAACTTCACCCACAATTGAAACAAAAATACCGCCATTTTAAGGCAGTAATTTAGCTGAGCTCATAGCGCGTTACGTATTAAGCACATCTCTTAATTTTCTGACTTCTGAAAAGTAGTATTTAATTTTGTTTTGGTAGATCAGTGCTAGACCCCTCGTGCCGCTTGGTTTTACTTATACAGGTCGCGCTCCGCAGTTTTACCTTTTTATTAGGCCTAAACACGTTTTTATTCCCTAGATTCAAGTACAGAGCAGATAATTAAACAAGCTTTCAGAAATGGTATCGTTCGGCGTTGTAACATTTATTTTTCATAGCGTCAAGGGGTCACATTCACAAAACCGGGCAGTGTAAACATCCACAACACATTGGTGTTACTCGCTATTTTGCGTTAAAAAGAAAGTTTTTAATTTCGCGTTTTTCTGGTACGGTATGTCGTATAACTATCAGCTATCAAAAAGACAGATATCGTTTGGCTATGTGAAAATTTTAAATATTTCTGTTAGATGATCGTAACTACCGCAGAAAACAGTCGATTCCTGCCTGAAATAGCATATTTTCACACTCAATTTCACACTCTCGTGGCGTCATAAGCAATAAGCACATCTCTTACTTTTCTAGTTTCTGGAAAGTAATGTTAATATTGTTTTTGAACCTCAAGGCATGTGCTCAATCATGCCACGTTTCTTTTTTGTTTTGTTTTTCTAATTTTTAGGCTTCGCTATATTGTTTTTATTTTTTATCAGAGCCAAGCACGTGCATATACCGCTGGATCTTAAGTATAGTACATCAAATTAAACTAGCTTCCTGAAAAAAAAAGTACCGTTCGGTGTTGTAAAATTTATTTTTCGTGGCGTAGGCGGTCAGATTTTCAAACTCTGGACAGGAAATTTTCCTCACCGCATTGTTTTTTCTCGTGTTTTCGCGATAAAATACGTCAGCCTTGCCATGCTGGGATCAAATACGCCAGCGTCGGCAGTCATTTAGGAAGGATTGTTCAATGCAAACATTTCCACTCGCTATTCATGAATTGCCGCAGTTCGTCAGAATCTCAATGACTTGACTGCATAGTGAAAAAGGCAAAAAATAAAACGATGCCGGTCAGTAAACGGAACTTCCACGACAGGGCTCGCCAGTTTGAACAGCAAAGCGCCGATGCCGGCCAGTCACTGAACTGCCATGTAAATACTGGTCATCAAATGATATATTAGCTTTCACTTCACAAAATACTTTTAATTTTTGTGATTGATTTCTGTTCAGATAAATTCTGGATCGCGTTATTATGAAACACACAATTGATGCAACCTAAGCGTTTTAAAATAGCACTTACTAAAGTGTTTTGAAGGTTTCAGGAATTGATTTATGTTCAGTTGAATATGGTCCATCATCTTGAATTCAAAACACTAGCTCATTAGAATAGTTGATTCACATCCAACTGCATCTTTAGTATCATTTTGGTGATAAGTCGCAAAATAGGTTTTAAATGATCGCAAGCATGTATAAGTTGTTTTGAAATCTTCAAAGAACTTGCACATGCACAAATTAATATATAGTACACACTTGACAGAGAAATAAACTTTGTTAAGATTTTTTTAAATGTGCCAAACAAAAAATATGTGAATCACTGTTAAATCACTCTGTAAACAGCGTTTCTTTTCAGAAAATATTGACGTAGTATCTGATTGGAAAATAAAATTAAATAAAACAAATTATTTGCAGATTCAAATTCAGAATCTAGAATTGACAAGCTTTTCATAAAAAAATATGACCGTGTGAAAGAAGAGGAATATTTTTTATATATATATATCTACGTAGACAAGCGCGTGCCATATTTGGACTACATCCTGCCGTATAAAGCAAAATATGGAAAATGTACGCCATTTAAGGAGCTATATATATCCATATAAGAGAATAATTTGCACCATACATGATTATATCCGTCACTATACCAAACCTTATATGGTGTCCTCTTGCCATATATGCCCCTATTTGCTCCCTTATCAGGCAGTATACTGCCATATTTACGTCCTTATACGAGTATATATGGCCGTATATAAGATATATCTGGCCCATATATGACATTCTTGTGAGGGAAACAACCGGAGCGGTCGGGTTGGGAGGGATCTCATACTTGGGCGCCATCCATACCTGTGCGAGTGAAGCGCACTCGGTGCGCCGAACATAATGTGGTCGCCGCGTCGGACAGAGAGTCATCACCTAAATGTTTCTTCCAGCGTGGTTCTGGTGCACGTGCGCAAAATACGTGTCAGTTTGAGCTGCGTTTTATTCGGCAACCTTCATTGCTCATTTTTGAATATCTCCTCCTTATGTGTTGATATTCATTGAAGTGCACTGCAGGACCATTAAACTAAACTGAACTGAACTGAAAGTGAAGATATGTTGCTTTGGGTCGCTAAGTCAATTTATTAGACAATCTTGTGGAACAAGAGTAACGTAAGAGGGTTTTTCTTTCCGACCCTTCTCGTTTTTGTTGCCAAATGTCCTAATGCCCACAGAATCTTTTTTTTTTACATTAACAGGGGAAATGTTTAACTCCCAGTCGGTTCGTAAGCAAACTATCATCTTTATTTGTACCATTAAAATAAGGTAAGTTGCATCCTTTAATTCGGTATTTTCCCCAGTAAAATGTGCCACCTAGCCTCCTCCTTGGTGTGAATTACAGTGTGGTACTATGCGAAATTGAGTTTTGTGATTTCTTCGAAGTCAGCTTATTTCGTTTCACTCATCCATTATATAAATTTTAATTACCAGTTCCTTTATTAATTATTTGCGCAAACAACTCGCAGTGGCTGATAGATTTCCTTACATCATGGCGGGGGCAGAGTGCTTAATACAATGATCCGTGGTCTCGTGCGGGTCTCCCATTTTCAAGCACCATTTTGTGATCCATTCGGAATTTCCAAATTGCATGCAGGTCAAGTAGAAAAAGAGCTTCAACATATCTTTTCCGTTGTCGTTGGCTTCGACTTTTAAGAACTTTGGGAGTAATCCATTCCGGGTGAGTATCAATGCTAAAAGCATATCGAAGCTCTGACCAAAATATTTCGGCGTTTGTGCATTGCACGAGGACATTCTGCAAAGTCTCCAGGAAAGGGCATAGTGCACAATTAGCGTTAACAAACCTTTTAACAAACCGTTACCGTGTTCCGCATACCGCTCCACCACAGCCTTGGAAGCATGATTTTAAAATACCGCGCCCGGGTGATACTGTGGCCGCATGTCGAGCGCTTGGAAGCATGGTTCAAGGTCTCCAGTAGTGCGGTACGCAAAACACGGTAAACGTTCGATAAAAGTCCCTGATATTCGATTTTCCTCGCGTGAGTTGATACATGGTGGCGCCAGTGTGCAAACGGCCCACAACCACTTCCGGTTCTGAATTATACGGCGGGCTTCGCAGTCTTTGCGAAATCAAAAATACACACTGCGTTCTGGAAATGGCCCCTTATAGCAATGTTAGACATAATTCACTCTTATGACAAAAAAAATGATGAGTAAAAAATTAGAAAATATACGTGAACCGGAGGTGTGCCGGGGCTACCCCATAGATGACGCCTCTTAGTTTGTTGGCAAACAAAAAAAGGGCGAATAGGGTTTTTGTAGTACCCGATGCTTACTGTACGCGCTCTCTGGAAAAAAACAAATAGCAGGAAAAAAATATGCCGTCGTAACACTGTCAATGCTAAGAGCTCGTGCCGGGTAATGCGCTTTCACGCGCTCCGGAACAAAAATGCAACAAAAGCTTTCAGAACAGAGCAGAGAGGAACGACTCTGCTTCTGGAAGGGCGAAGTTATATGGCGGCGCCGATCAGCACAAGCGGACAGCGCGTGCAGGACGCGGGCCAGCGCGCGCGAAATGAAATACAGAGTATTAACCGAAGTTTCACATTGTGTTGTTGCGTTTTCTCGGTCGTCCGCTACATAGAGTTATTATAATGTACTCTACAGGTTCAACTGGCGCTAATGCCTATGCGACTTCCGGGAGGCAAATTGAAGCAGGCATCACCCAGTCTACATTTGCGGTGCTCCTGTTCATTCCTATGGCAAAACGCGCGTGTATTTTATCTCTTTGCTGGAAAATAACATTGAACCCTTTTGTTATTTGGGTTGTACCGAATATTATGTACCTTTATTAACATTCTAAAAGTGTAACTGCTTTAATTAGCGCTTTTTTCAATAGTGAACGATATTTAACTTCGCTATATTTCACGCCCAAATCTGTGTTGCATAGCAAGTGCGTAAAACCAAGCGACGATCCTAAGTAAAATAGCAATCGAAAGGAATACAAAGTGTGTTCAAGGTTCTCCGGCATTCCAGTGACACCTGTGTATTGCTAATATGCCAGTAATGTCACTATATGAAAATTACCCAACCTTGCATCTTGACGAGTGGTTACAACTATAGAAAATGTAAAGAATAAAGTACTTGGGCTATGAAAGGTGTCTCTTCTTATTATTTTCTACGCCGGGTAACTTTTATCAGGCACTTATTCTCAAAGATTTCTAGCGTGCGGGTGACATTTTGAACGTAGAGCAAGCATCTTCGCACAGAGCAGAAAGCATAAAGCAGTACTTACTTATTGAAAATCGTACTATATTATGTGGCCTTCGATTGATTTTGATCGTACATGCAAAACGAGTTACTGATCCAGTGTTACTGCGTGGTTCTTGACGTCTCTCTTGCTTTTCCAGATATCCGTCTTTCGTTATGCACGTATATCCCCCGTGCTGAAGAGCGCCGACGTCGTGTTCGCGCTGTGCCCGACAGTACACAAAAAATACATTTAAGAAGCCGTTTTAGCACTGTATTGAATGCAATTAATAGGAAAACAAAACACCGTAACTAACCAATTATTTCGCAGGCCCGACTGAGAAATGTTCCGAGCTACCTTGTACGTGCGAATTATTAGGGATATTTGATATTGTAATCGAGCGCAGGGAGAAAATGCACACACTTTTTCCCATAGAAATGCATTACCGGAAGTCAATTTTCGACTGGTTGCTGTCTGCTTCAATTTGCCACTACACACTAGCACTATTTGAACCTCTAGACCACACTAATTACTATATGGTCGGCTACAGGTCAGATATTCATTTTGTTTATTTTGTTTTGTTCCGAACATTTTTTACGCACTCCACGGTGAGTGAACGCGACGCCGACGCCCAACTACTTCGCTGCGACTTGCCGCAGCTAAAGTTTTCTCCCCTCGGGCAGATGGCGCCATTAAAATTGATTGTTGTAACTATGTGTCGATGATATGAGGTTTTCGACGCATTTACGCATGTCGGGCAATAGAAAGAATAAAACAAACTCCGGACAAGGGATAAGGAACATTTCTTTCAACTGGCAACTACATGATTGAGCCCAAAAGGACTCCCCGCAATTCAGAACCGCCAAGAAAAAAAATGAGAGAAAGGGTGTGAATGAGGTATGTGCGTGTTCGCCACTTATAGCGAGCATGACCTCTTGAGCTATAAGTGGCGAACACGCTATAAGCGGCGAACACGCACATACCTCATTCACACCCTTTCTCTCATTTTTTTCTTGGCGGTTATGAATTGCGGGGAGTCCTTTTGGGCTCATTCATGTTGTTGCCACTTGAAAGAAATGTTCTTTGTCCCTTGTCCGGAGTTTGTTTTATTCTTTCTGTTGCCAGTCATTATTACCAACACTCTCTTCAGTTAATGTGAACGCATGTCGAAACGACAATATTCATAAAATATAGCATTCTATTCAGCAGAAAATGGCACATCTTCCCAACTTATTACCGTGCACGCAGGTGTACGTCACGCATTAGCTCCCATGGCCGCCACCCCGCGGCTGCAAATCGCGTAATATTCACGTTTTTTTGCTTTGCTATTACGCGACGTAATCACGATATTTCAAAAGAATTATGCGGCTTCTCATCCATTTTGGTAAGCTAATGATTGTAAAAAATAAAAAATGCAAATTCATTAGAAGTTAAAATTGTTGCATCACCGCCCCTATAAACTTTAAAGTAGTTCTCATATAAAAAAAAAGAGTCTGCACGACTCGGAAATACGTGATGCTCGTCACAATTTGACAGCTATATCATTATCAGCTTGATCCGCGAGTAGTTGGAAGGTTTGTCAAAACTATGTTATTTTTATTCCTGCTCACAATGTCATAGTTTCATTGTAATCTAATTACGAACACTTGTAGCTTATGCCGCCTTATCGATATACGCTTCAGGCATGCACTTGAATCTTTTTACCACAAAAGTATTTGTTCTTCATCTCGCGAGAAGTTTGATTGTGAGCGATTGGTTCGCTTGGGAGTGTATGTTCGTATTTTCCGAATAAAAATGCAGGTGACAGTGGCGCATCGCTTCCTCTAATTCTTCCTGTTTTCCATGTTTTTGGCGCCTTTTGAATCAAGGAAATATCGCTCGATGCAGTGCAATATATTAGTTTGCAAAATGTTTTAATAATCTACAGATGCAACACGAGCACAACACTAAGTGAGCCTGGATTGACATTTCCAGTTTGTGCAAACACTTTGTCGAAATATCTCAATGGGTTTCAAACTAAAATGTATTCAGCATCTAACTACTTATCTATCTCGCTGTCTACTTAATCGATGAAAATTTTGCATACTTAACCTAACTACTGAGCAAAGCGTGCGGCTTTCTAACACAAGAGTATAACGTGCCTTTATATAAAGCGCACACTGATGACAACAGCACAACATGTATCACAAGACATTATCTTGAACCCTCCTAGTATATGCTGGAGCCTTCCTACAAACATTTAGATGTGAGTGCCACGGATATTTTAGAAGCGCAGCTCTTATGCGCCCGTTTCCGGCTTGAGCGGCGTCGGTGTAACTGCGCGGTGCATTATGGGAAATGTTCCATAATGTAACGCGCGGGACTCGTGACGTCACTAGGGTCACGTGACGTCACGAGGGTCACGTGACCTCATGACCTTCCTCCTCTTCTTCCTCCTCACGAGGAGGAAGAAGAGGAGGGAGGAGGGAGGAGGGAAGGAGGAGAAGCAGGTAGGATGAGGATGTGAGGAGGAGGGAGGAAGAGCATACTCTCCCCTCAGTACCCTCCCCTTTTCCACCTCCTCAAGAGCTGAGCTCTAATTCGACGTTACAGGAAGTTGTAAACGTCTTTCATTTTTTTAATTCCATAATTTCCGGGTTTCTTTTTTTATATTTATTTAGGCATCTTCTTCAGTTTAGGAAGTTGGGAGGGAGAGTTTATGCAATGAAGAGGACATCAGTAAATATTCGTTGCTAGTTGAAAGAACTGTGATTTATGTCTTGGTCCGTAATGTTTTTATTCTTTCATAGATCCTTGTGGGTTCGCCAGAATCCCAGTACAGGGTTTGCATTTGTTTATTTCGTTTATATTGTATACTGAATAGTCGATGTTGCTTTGATTTGTGATTTTACCATCAGCTGGTGTACTGTGATACTAAGACTTAACTAGAAATTCTAATGCAAAAACCAAAAATAAAGCTTATTAGCACTCGGACATATTCATGCGTTCGAGTGCTGTTATGAATGTAGTCAGACTTAAGGATGATAAATAACTTGACACTGGCGCAAAAGCATGCACGAGAATATATAAAGCTTTATGTGCTCAAGGTAAGTTGGTCCCTGAAATTACCTGTCATATGTTTTACGCAGGCATCCCATTTATATCATTTGTTACTTCTTTAATAACTGTCAATGTTTCTTCTTTTTTTTTCGAGATGCACACGTTCCAGTGTTGGCGGTAACGCGCTACAAGTAAGGGTGTCGCCAACGTTTGTCAAACCTCGATTTTCATTTCGACCCTCTAGGTTCGAAGGTTCGCAGAACCTTCGAACGTTTACTAAAGTTAGAAAAAGTTCGACTTATGGCCAGTGTTGCCCGGCTTCTGTACGAATATTTGAAATTTTGGGAGACAACTAACCTAGAAAGAAGTTCAGTTTATATTTTATAAAATGGTCACCAATGTTTACACCATATAAAAGCAAAATATGAGCTTTTAATGTTTTCGTGAGTTAGTCATGTGAACCAGTGATGACAATACACCCAACAAAAATTGCACTTTTCTTCAGCCAGGTAAAGTCAACTGTTTTTTCTTTTTTAATTTTCGTGCATGCACACAAATGTTGAACTTCAGTCGAACCTTTGTCGAACTAGACGCTGAAAGTTCGAAAAAGTCAAACATGGTCGAACTCGAACCTGGGCAGGTTCGCTGCATCCCTAGTTACAAGTTCCGGCGTTACCGTTAAGGAGTAACTTTTTCTAGTAACCTAGTAACGCACTCGTTACTTTTTCAAAACAGTAACGGGTAACGTACTTACGTTACCTCTTTCAAGTAACGAGTAACGTAGTTACGTTACTCGTATGATCTTCTTCCCTCTTCTTTGATCTTCTTTTGTGTTCGTGGTCCACTCAGGCACAAAGCAGATAGCAGCATCGGCCGGGACCACAGTGGAAGCCCAGGTGCGACATCTTTGGTCGATTTGGACAGTGAAGGACACTTGTGTTTGACAACGGATCCAGATTAATTGTACTGTTTTCAAACAGTTTTTACAACGGTCATGTACATCACCCCACCACCACTTTGTAATCACACGCAGTTCATTGGGTTAGCCAAGCATGCGATATGTTGAGTCAAGAGGGACATTCATGAGGTTCAACCTCACAGTCTTGGAACCAGGCTTGCAAGCACTTCCCCACTGTTGTTGACGTTCCGCTGCTGCAGAACCTCAGCAAAAAATAGAAAGTACTCTTCTGAACTGTTATTTGGCTACCGCATCAGATTCCAGACTGATTTTTGTCTATATGAATTTGGACTCGTCCCCGCACAAGGGAAGCAACCATCCTTTTGGTGCGGCACAGACTGCGTGGGCGCGCAGTTTAGGCCTATGGTGGATTCCTGAAATTGTCTGCTCACTTGATGGTATACAAATGACAACAGTAGGCACCCCAAGAGGATAGCACCAACAGCAGGCGGATCAGCTCAGGACACAGCTTCCCCACAAGTGGACCGGCCTGCCTGTAGTAATTTTATGACGGAGAGGCAACAATGTTGGTGGTTCGGTGGTTCAATGATCAGGCTGCTCCTTGGCAGCAGGAGACATCCAAAAAGGGCTGGTAGAGCGGCCAGGTGATGGGGTCCCGTACGAAAATGTCAGATATGGCCCTCATATATTTTATATACTGTCATTTATGATAGCATAAGGCGTCAGATATGGCCATATTCCGCCATATAAGGGGGCAAATACTGCCAGATGTGGCCATATAAGTGCGTAAATACGGCCATATTTTGCCACATACGCGTGCAAATATAGCCCCTGATAATGATATATGTTTCGGTCGTGCAAGCAATAAGTGATATGTACTTGCGAAGACACTTGTTGATTGATCTATATTGCATGAGTCTCATGTAATTGGTTAACTATTGTTAACATCCTTAAAGTAAAGTTATTCCAGGTATTTGGACCAATTAATCAATCGCACATTTTGAAGACTGAAAGACAAATAAAATTTGGTTGTATGTTTGACGTGTGACAATATTACGAAGTGCATAAGATTGGAAAGCGAGTTAATCAAATAATAGATTTTAGATCGCAGCTCTTAGGCGCCCGTTTCCGAGTTAAGCGGTGTCGGCGTCGCCATCGGTGTAACCGCCCCGCTAAATTTAGCGAGAAATTGAATTGGTACGTATGTCACGTGACGTCACTTTTTCCGCTAAATCTAGCAGTGAAACTAATTTTGTTCATGTTTCCCCGCTTAATTGAGTGGGGAAACACGAACCGTTAGCTTACTGAAGATGCAACACGCTCCTTCGTCGTCCCGAATCCTTTTCCATTCGAACGGCTGCGAAGCCGTTGCGACCGGAGTACCCTACGCAGCATCTTTCAAAAATCGTTCGCGCAGCATCGCAACCTTCCGTTTGTGAGCGTCTGCGATTCATCGTGTGTTGAAAGTTGGTAGATGTGCTGTCCGTGGTGTCTTTTATGTGTAACTCTTTCGTAAAAAAATTTGAAATTTAAAAACGCGAACCTAACAGTGTACACATAATTTTAAATTTATTGGTAAAAAAAATATATGTATCCATATTTATTTATTTGTTATTTGTGGAGATCGTGCGCAAAAAATAGTCACGCTTATTTTTTCATTTAAAATTATAATGTGGGTTATACAGCATAAACATAGTATCTTCAAACTCGCTCCGTTTTGGGTCACTTTCGAGCTGGACTGCTTCTTTGGAAGTTCTAAAGCTGGACTTCATAGAGCTGTATGTTCACTCGGTATTGACAGCAGGGTAGACGCTA
Source organism: Ixodes persulcatus (assembly GCA_013358835.2). Taxonomy (NCBI): domain Eukaryota; kingdom Metazoa; phylum Arthropoda; class Arachnida; order Ixodida; family Ixodidae; genus Ixodes; species Ixodes persulcatus. Next base: position 135,781 of record JABSTQ010010778.1, read on the forward strand.
TGCATGTTTAGGCCAATGGTGTCTCCGGTTACGGTCACGTGACTACAGTCTAGAAGCTGGTGATAAAGCAGAACACGGCACCTGCCTGGAGCCCAAGGCCACACATAGCATTCACTGCACTATCAACCTTGGGTACAAGTGACAACCCGCTCGTTGTGGTCGTTGATGCCCCATGAGATAAGCCTTTTGTTTGTACACTCCCGTTTTGGCCTTTCCTTCTCTCCTTTTCTCTCTCTCCCTAAGCTGAAAGCGTGGTAGAAGGTGCGTGGTCACGTGGTTTGACGGATGACGCATTAGCGGTTGGCAATCTCGGAAAAAAAAAAGAATGCGTTCAGCCGGATCTAGTTTGGCCTGTGTTGCGCCCTCGGTGGCTGCTGCGGATTTCTGCTTCCGCAAGCAGAAATTTTGGGCTTCAAAGAAGCCCAACAATTTTTTAGGGGCGAAGCTTATTAGGGTCTAGCCTTGTCCATTCGTCCGGCGTCCGTGCTAACATCGAATGCCATCCCATATGTCTTCTTAAAAAAAAATAAAAAAATGTTTGCGCAGTCGACAGGATTCGAACCTGTGCGGGGAGACCCCAATGAATTTCTAGAATAATTTCTCTGAAATTCTAAAATTATGTCACAACTGCAAGTAGAATACCGATTTTTTTATTCTCCCTGCGTTTCGTGATGACACGTTCCACGGCCACCTTCCCCTAGATGCGCGTTTCATGGACACACGTTTCGTCGAGATTAACGTTTCATCGACATTCGTTAAGCGAATGTCGATGATCCTGCTTTCCCTGGCAATTACGTTGAGCGAAATCAGGAGTGGCGTAAAGCGCAGCACATGTAATAATTAATAAAAGTTGGTACCCAGGTAGCACGCCAGAGGAATGCCAAACTTGGGCAAAGGTCTGGCAAACATAAGGGCCCAACTTTGGTGCAGTTAGGTTTTTGCATCATGGCAATCATCAGTGCCAAAGTACGGTGCCTTACTATAGCCTTAGTTGGGCGATCCTAGGGCATGCCAAAGTTTGGCTCTTCTCTGGTGCGCCAGAGGAGTGCCAAAGTTGGTGCCATACTTGAGCCATAACTGCCAAAGCCACGCCGAATTTGGGTATTTCGGACATGCCAAGTTTGGCCTTTCTCTGGTCCGCCACAGTTCTGCCAAATTAAGTGCCAGACTTGAGCCCTAACTGCCAAAGCAACGCCTAATTCGGGTATTTCGGCCACGCCGAGTTTGGCTTTTCTCTGCTCCGCCACAGTTGTGCCAAATTAAGTGCCAGACTTGAGCCATAACTGCCAAAGCAATGCCTAATTTGGGTATTTCGGGCATGCCAAGTTTGGCTTTTCTCTGGACCGCCACAGTTCTGCCAAAGTAAGTGCCAGACTTGAGCCCTAACTGCCAAAGCAACGCCTAATTCGGGTATTTCGGCCACGCCGAGTTTGGCTTTTCTCTGGTCTGCCGCAATTGTGCCAAAGTAGGTGCCAGACTTGAGCCATAACTGCCAAAGCAACGCCTAATTTGGATATTTCGGACATGCCAAGTTTGGCTTTTCTCTGGTGCGCCATGGGTCTGCCAAAGTAAGTGCCAGACTTGAGCCATAACTGCCGATGTAAATCTTAATTTGGCGATTCGGGGCATGCCGAAGTTTGGCTCTTCTCTGGCTACCCACTGAAGTGCCAAATAAGTGCCAAAGAAAGCCGAGAGGCCTGCCCGAGTTTGAAATATCTCTGGTGTGTCACAGAAGTGCTCTTTCACGCGCCCCAGAAGAGAATTAAATTAAATAAGCGTTGGGAACACGATGGTCAGATGTCATCACCTCCGTTCCCAAGCAACACGGCAATACTTTGCATTATCGTGCCAGTACCGGCCGAACGTCGGTTCCAATATCGCTCAAATGTCCAGTTTTGCACCACCGTTTGATATCCGGCAGGTATTGCCGTACAGCCGTTTTGCCACGGCCTAGCGTTCGCGCAATATTGTGCGAATACTCTACGATGCGTCTGCTCCGTATTGGCCGAACGTCGTGCAAGTATGTGTACATTGCATATCATTTACTGCATATCCAATCACATATGTGGACAAGCAAAATTTTTTCGATCACTCCCAGAAGTTTATTAAACCACTATCATTACACACAGTGTATTCTCGACATATTTACAACGGTCACACTTCTCTGTAAAACGTAAAGCAAATTATAAAATAAAACTTAACACTGTCCTCATGCCAAACAAAACTCATCACACAAAAAACCGCGGAGATTGAGAGGAAAGCAGGACTACTATCAGAAGCATGCTTGCAGTGTACTTACAAATAAAAGAGCGATATCATGTAATCCTTGATAGATGCATAATCCATCTGAGGCACCCCACAAACACACTCGAGAAGGAAGGTTGCGCACATTCAACTGACGTCTCGTCGTCGGCGAAGAGCAGTTTTTGTTGAAGCGTGTCCAACAAACACATCACAAGAATTCCACGAACTCCGGTGAAAAAAATGGCTATTACCGAAAAATTGGCATTGACTTATTCCGCCCGTTTACGACGAAAACACACGGCCGCGTCTGCAACCCCGTTTGCCCGATGTACCTGTCCCCGCAGGACAGGGGGATCGCGTACACTTCCTCCGCTTCCTCTCCTTTCCCCAAGATTTCCCTTTCCCGTAATTTCACGGAGCGGGCGGGCTTTGAGCTTGAAGCCGAAAATAAATGTTGTTGAAGTTGAAAGATTTTCCTGTATGTATCGTCCCTTATGTGTCTCTACTTTCTAAATGATTAAAAAGTACCAACACGTCATCAGTCGAACTCCAAGGCAGTAAGCCTAGTTCTGGCACTTGTTTGGCAACTTTGCCCGTAGCTGCCAGATGACAGCCGAACTATCGGGAAGCGAAGCCTAACTTTGGCACTTGTTTGGCGACTTTGGCCCGTAGCTGCCAGATAACAGCCGAACTATCGGGATGCGAAGCCTAACTTTGGCACTTGTTTGGCGATTTTGGCCCGTAGCTGCCAGATGACAGCCGAACTATCGCGAAGCGAAGCGTAACTTTGGCACTTGTTTGGCGACTTTGGCCCGTAGCTGCCAGATGACAGCCGAACTATCGGGAAGCGAAGCCTAACTTTGGCACTTGTTTGGCGACTTTGGCCCGTAGCTGCCAGAAGACAGCCGAACTATCGGGAAACGAAGCCTAACTTTGGCACTTGTTTGGCGACTTTGGCCCGTAGCTGCCAGATAACAGCCGAACTATCACGAAGCGAAGCCTAACTTTGGCACTTGTTTGGCGACTTTGGCCCGTAGCTGCCAGATGACAGCCGAACTATCGGGAAGTGAAGCCTAACTTTGGCTCTTGTTTGGCGACTTGGGCCCAAAGATGCCAGATGTCAACCGAACTACAAGGTAGTAAGCCTAACTCTGGCACATCTGTGGCGATTTTGGCCCGAAGGTGCCAGATGACAGCCGAACTATCAAAAAGTGAAGCCTAACTTTGGCGTTAGTTTGGCGATTTTGGCCCAGAAATGCCAAATATCTGCCGAACTACCGGGCAGTAAGCCTAACTCTGGCATTTGTTAGGCGATTTAGGCCCAAAGATGCCAGATGATTGCCGAACTACCAGGCAGTGAAGCCTACGTTTGGCACTTGTTTGGCGAATTAGGGCCAAAATACACAGACTGTTGCCAAGGGAGGTCAGGTTTGGCTCTAGTTTTGGCTTCTTCGGGCTTTTCAATGCCCTAAACTCCCAGACAAAAGCCAAGTTTCGGCCCAGAACTCGGTCCTACCTGGGTACATGCTCAATAACCAAGTGGTATTTTTTAGAGCGCAGCTCTTAGGCGCCCGTTTCCGGCTTGAGCGGCGTCGCCGTCGCCGTCGCCGTCGCCGTCGGCGTAACCGCGCGGTGCATGATGGGTAAATTTCCCCGTTAAATTTAGCGGAAAATTTTCTCCGCTAAATCTAGCGGAAACGTTTCCCCGCTAAATCTAGCGGAAAGATTTCCCCGCTAAATTTAGCGGGGAAACTTTTCCCGCTAAATCTAGCGGAAAATTTTCCCCGCTAAATTTAGCGGAAAATTTTTCCCGCTCAATCTTGTGGAAAATTTTCCCCGCTAAATTTAGCGGAAAATTTTTCGCGCCCCCCACCCCACGAGGTCACGTGACCCCAGGCCACGTGACCCCCCCCCCCCCCCCCCCCGAGTTCACGTGACCCCCCCCCCTGCCTTCCCCTCCTCCTCAAGAGCTGCGCTCTATTTCGGCGTTACAGGGAGTTGTAAACGGCTTTCATTTTTTATACAGATGAGAAGTAACTTTTGGTAGTTATTTGTACAAGTCAACAGTATACCGGCTGTTTTTGTTTTTATTTTTGTAGATTTGTTTTAAAAGAAGCCGTGAAAGCTACATTGATGCGGTTTGTGCGAGTGGGTTATACACCCAGGGGGACATTATGTGGTTTGCTAATCTTTGCGATAAGTCGGCTAATTATTTAAGATTCACTAATTAAATTTTAATTAGTGAAAATACACGTATGGTTTCAATTATAAACTTGCTGAGCGTCGTCCAACACCCCTAAATCAGGAATTTTTAGAAAGACTTTGAGCGCGTGTGAAGCGCAGTAGTGCGCTGAAGTTACCACTCGTGGACCAGGTACAAGGCTGGGGCTAGATAAGAGACGGAAAAATTGCGCGGGCTCCATATCGAAACCCGTAACCTTGTACCTGCTCCACGAGTGGTAACTTTAGTACACTACTACGCTTCTCTCACGCTGAAAGTCTTTCTGAAAATGACTGAATTAGGGGTTTTGAACGACGCTCAGTATGTTAGGGACGAAGCTCGTTAGGGTCTAGCCTTGTCCATCCGTCCGTCGGTCCGGCGTCCGTGCTCACACAAAAAAAATGTTTGCACAGTCGACAGGATCCGAACCTGTGCGGGGAGACCCCAATGGATTTCTAGTTCATCGCCTTAACACCTCGGCCACGACTGCGGGACGAGTAGTTGGCTCTGAGATGTGGTAGTAACTCAAGAGCTGGGGATGTCATGGATGAAACCTTGCATGTATATACAAAAGAGGGCGCTGCAGTCAAATGCGTGTATAATCGCGTTAAACTTTGCTTGCATGGCTCTGCATTTCACCGACCATAAAGCAGTAATAATGAAGTCGAAACGCAACCCGGAACTCAGCACTACCTATGAGCAATAAGAAAAAATCAGCACTACCTATGAACAATAAAATCAATATCATCAGCATCACCAGAGCTTCGCCCCAATCAACATCATTCACCACGTGGAGATGCGGTCATCTTTTTCTAATTGGGACCATATGTCTACTTTCACTAACTGAAAATTTAAGTAGTGAATTTCAAATAATTAGCCGACTTATCGCAAAGATTAGCCACCCACATAATGTCCCCCTGGGCGTATAGCTCACTCGCACAAACCGCATAAATGTAGCTTTCATGTTTTTTTTTTTTAAAACAAATCTGCAAGAATAAAAAACACCATGTAAATAAAGGTTGCTTTATATGATTGGGACATATCTGGCGTGATATGGGAGGCAGATATACCCTTATTTGGCAGACCCTATATGGATATGTAAAACTTGGGCAGATCTGGCTAATAAGCCTTATATAAACTGATGTGCTTGATATGGCCAGATATGCCCAATTTTTTATATAACCATATCTGTTTTTTCATATAAATCCTGATATGCCATTTTGTAAGGTGTATCCTGATGCGAGACGAGTAGTGGCCGGGGTTCACAGTCAGCGTGGACCTTGCCGGCGACAAAGCAGAAGAGAATTACTTTTAGGTTTAGGTTTAATTAATTATAGAGCAGAACATCAGGACTGAAGAACAAGAATGGCAAAAGAGGCGCACGCTCGGGCTCGAGGTTGCACTCATAATAGTACAGATACTGTCCGTGACGACGTTAGAAACTAGTAAAAGCCAATTATTAGATACTTCTTTCCTTCTTTTTTTTAAACGAAACCTCAAGAAAGACATTAAGTGGCTGCAGAATCAAAACTTGACATATCCCCGGAACACTTCGAAATTAGTAAAATACGATCCATGATATCCGTAAATGATAATCACACGCTTGTATTTTCAGTAGATGGCTATATTTGTTGTTCCAACAGACAGATTCTGGCGACCGCTTCGAAATCAGCCATCGAGTCGGCACGACGCATCTCGGAATATTTGCCCGTGACGTCACGCTCTCAACGTCACGGTCCCATACACGGCCAAGGGTACAGTAATTACGATCGTCGTCACTAGGTGGCGCCAGCTTTACAGTCAGCGCGTTACAATTCTGCCATGTGGGAATGCCCGAGGTATGGTGTACTAGACCTGAGAAGTGTGCCAAGCGCCGCACGCTCCCGCACGCCTCCATCGGACACGCCACACCGTGGCGTAGGTCCTGATGGGCCCGTAATGTGTAGGATGACCATATTCCTCAAGGTGGAAAACGGGACATCCCAGTCCCAGGGAGAGGAGGAAGGGGGGGGGGGTTATAAAGATTGAGATTAGGACAAAAATGTAATGCAATAACTTCTATTTTAAAACGTTAACATACTACATGCGTGCTAAAATCATTAGCAAAAAAAAAGTGTCTAAGCACGAGTCTTCGCGAGAGAAAACGCGTTTGTAGGCAAGGACAGTTATCTAAATTTTACTTTTTTTAAATGTTGAAAAATACCTAAGGTTATTTTTGTAAAATATACTTGTATGAGTAGGCATAATTCCGATTTGCTTCAACTCGCTTTGTGCCATTTTGGAAACTATGCACTCCTGCGAAAACGGGACACGACTCTTTATTAGACCAAAGAGACGGGACGGCAGAAGCGGGCCTCAAAAACGGGACTGTCCTGGCCAAAACGGGACGTCTGGTCACCCTAGTGGTGTGAGACATTCCAACGAAACTTAGACCCCAACTACCAGGTGGTATTGGGAAATCGTTTTATTTGTTTTATAATTGCTTTTCTTGCGTTTAGAGACGAAAGACTGCTCTTTATGAGTTGCCGTCTTGAAGGAGACCACGTCTACACAAATAAGTAGGCGCTAAAATTTCGCTTCCGTATCCCATTGAAGCAGAACGAAAAACTACTGCTCTCCATTTCTTAATATCTTTTTTTAACATTAGCTAGAGGGCGACTACAATTATAAAACAATATCAGAACACGACACTTATCTTCCAACACACACAAGTAGCCAATGAGAAATGATATTGAAAAAAACTTCATATCCAAGGAAAGTTAGTCAAATTTGAGGGAGTTGCAGTCAGAGGAAAATTTCGGCTTAACGGCAGCTGTTGAGGTCACAGGCATTTATGATGAAGACGTTTACCTAGAAGAAAACCCGAAAGAGAAGCAATTAATTTCACAGCACTGCGATTCACCGAAAGCACCCGTCTTGAACGGAGGAGATGCCAGCTCCTCCACGTACGGGCAGCCGTCGATGAAGTTTCGTGGCGCGTGCTGGTGCACGTTTGTTCTTCGCCATAGGGTCTCGAGGGAGGGGGCCAATGAGGACAGCGGCCGTCTTGTAAACACCAACTTCTCGGGAGGCCGGAGCTGGGTGGCCACCTTGCGCCCTTACTATATTCCATTCATCCCTAAGCTGAGACTGTGGTGGAAGCAACGTCCTCAATGGACCAGTCATACATCCCTCTTTCGCCACGCAATCACGCTCCGGCTCATACCCACACGCCAAGGACTGGGTCAGGTAATGAAATGGAGGCGGCTGCTTGGTTCGGTGGGAACATAGTCCCCACTGCAGTCTTAGCTCAGAGCCGTGTATATAGAGAGTTTGGCCAATGGGAGGCGCGGGCAGAGCCAAGGAGTGCACCAGACGCAGAAAGTAGGCTTGACATTCCATCTCGGCCAGCCAGAAACCTAAAAGAATCCCTTAGCGGCGGTAGCGAGAAACTGCTTTAATCATAGGTATATGTTGGTATATGGTTTTAATAAGCGCGTAAGAGTGAAATGTAGTGACCCTTTTTTCATGTTTGAAAATAAGTGATGTGATGCACGTGATGTTTCAATTATGATCATGAAGCAAGAAAGATGTAAGAAAAAATGTGCCGCTCAACTCTGTTTTGCTCGTACAGAGTGTGACCGCTCGGACGGCAGATTCCCGGCCCTCGGCGCTTGGCGTACGGATTATGTCGATCGTTCGTCTAGTCCCACTCTTCAACCATGATTTTGGATGACCGTGATTGAAACATCACGTGCACCATATTTTCAGTCACCGAGAGTTACTCCGACACACTTATTAAGTTTGTTTCTCGCAACCACCAACAGGGTCATATTTCCGGCGCTTCTGATTGGCCATATTCGAATTTAGTGAAGACGTCCCTGGAACATGCCCAGCCCGCTTGCGGCCAACGGCGCCTCCTCATTTGTCTCCTATACTTCCCAACGAATGGCCAAACTTTCTACATATACAGCTCTGTCTCAGTTTCAATGCGAATGGAGTATAGGGCAGCATGTCTCAACTACAATGAAATTTCGTAAAGTCCAAAACCGGGTACAGCAGAGCGACCGGCCAAGGGAAAAAGATCAGAAGGTTTGAAAGGTCATGTCTTGCAGGGCAGACTGGTAAACTGAACGATCACGAGCGTTGGAACACCGTGAAGAACCTCAGGGGCTTATTTACTGTCCTGAAAGAACTGAAGGAACACAAGTGTTGGAACACTGCAAAGAACCTCAGAAGTTTATATACTGCCCTAAAAAAAACTGAATGAGCACGAGCGCAAGAACGTTGTGACAAACCGCAGGGGCTCTTTTTGTGTCCAGAAAAAAAGAGTTACAGTCGAAAGAACGGGATGGGCGGACAGGCTCGGCCGACGCACCAAAACGTAGTAGCGGCCGAAGCGCCAAAATGTATTGCTAGCTGACGCGCCGAATATGTGGTAGCTGACGCACCAAAATGTTGTGATTCTCTGGTGGAGAGGCGACGATGTTGGTGGTTCGACGATCAGGCTGCTACTTGGCAGCAGGAGACATCTAGGAAGGGCCGGTGCAGTGCTATGGGGTGCCCAGACGGGTGACGAGGCAGAGGTGCTATGGGGTGCCCTGACGGGTGACGAGGCAGAGGTGATTTACTTTTATGTATAAGTTTAATTAATTCTAGAGCAGAACATTAAAATTGAAGAGCACGAACAATGAAAGAGGCGCGGGCTCGAGCTGGCGCTTGTAAAAGCACAAATAGCGCCCGATGACTACGCTGCCACTGAACTGCAACCTGCTACTGAATTGAAAATTTCGCGCACTACGTTCATACAGCTGGGATATCACAACCACGACGGGTGCAGCTCAGAAATTCAACCAGTCCGAGATTGCGAAAAAACAGCACGGGTGACACAATCACATACCTCTGAGCATGTTTACCCTGTCGATCCTCGGTCTCAGTGTTCAATGGTTCAATACGATCAGATATACAACTAGTGACTTTTGTTTAATAAGCTTCACAATAAATTACGTAAAACGAAAATACGTACCTCATTTCGGCAAACACTCACCTCAAACCAAAAGCACGGTCGTTCGTTGTTATCTGTCAAGAACCATTGTCAGCTCTCCAGAACCAGCGTTGCTGGGCGCGCTGACAAACGTTTTATTTTACCAATTTACGCGAATTGCACAACAGATGTTATCTTGGCGGATCTTAAAGGATCACGAAAGCTAAAGAAGAACGTACTTTATAGTATGTTTGTAGTTATCTAAGTTGATAATATAATTTGTGACTGCCGGCAGCTGAATATCGGATTCGAAAGTGACCCCCACCCCCCTCCTCCACGTCGTCACCTGCAAAAAAGTGGTCATTCAACAGCGATCTGGGGTCGCCACTTTGCCCAAAGCCTAGTCACTCGCCTTTTGAGGTAGTCAAAGCCTTCAAAACGCCATTTTAAGTACCCAGGATAATCATTTTTTCTTAGAGTATGTATCCGAAGTTGTTGCCAAGCTATAAATAGCCTTGACGGTTGTTATCGCAGCTTTCCCTTTCACTCTTTGAACATGGCTGGGTGCGCTTTTCTTCTCGACGAACTTGCGCCTTGCACCTCGAGACGCTCTGGTCGCTGGCGCCGGGAAGTCGGTGGATCGTTAGAACGGACGACAGACGCAAGCTGTTTCGCTTCTGGGAAAACCTCGCCGCAAAAAATGCCTGCGAGTACAGCTTTTTTTTATCTCTTATGTTGTTAGAATGTGCTTCAGTATGAATTCTCGTAATCTCCACATTACCTGCTCTGCCAAGTGGGGGAACAATAGCTGGCAAAAGCCGGGACCCAAATGGTTTCGAGATTTAACTGACGACATGTACGCTGTTTCGGACTTCTCCCCTGTCGCAGTAGTAGTGATTATTAAGTCGCAAAACGAAATCCCATCAATGTTTATTATTCCCACGCGTTCAAACTATTCCCCGCGGGAAATACTTGTCAGTGTAAAATAACTTGAAACATACAAAATCTAGATCAATCAATCAATCAATACCTCATTTCACATCAAGGTTTGATGGAGGCTGCAGGAGCAGAGTGAACATATTTGACTTGACAAGGCCCATGCAGCATAATACTTTGCCACGTGACGACAGAGATGCAGAGGAGAAAAAAACAAACGAATAACAACAAAAAAGAAACAACTGTTCTGGTGAAGGGCCTCCCTCAGTCCGAAATGTCGACATTATATACATAAAAGTCAAAGATCCGTACTTTCGGAGTTACTATGCTAGGAGTTTATTGTATGTATTACGACAGTTTCGCCGAGAGGCTCGGCTTCGTCAGGAGATGGCATACATGTGAGGACATCATACTGCGCATATATATATATTCAACGAAGAGGGGAAATAGTGATTATTGAATTTGTTGCATTAATGTTAGGGCAATTGAAAAAGAGAGCGAGCTGGCGAAAAATAGGGCCGGGAGCGTGGACCTGCAACCTCCACCTATCCGGGGCGACGTCTTAACCGATAAGACCATCCAGGCTACTAGTTTCGGCGGGCTCACTTTTTGACCTGCTCTCTGTGTACTGTTAGTATCGAATTCACTTAACTGGGTAGACGACAGCCCTTGCTGATTTGAGGCCCATGCTAGTTCTGAGTTGCGGCAGTGAAGTAGCACGACATTTCAGATTGCACAATGCTGGAAATGGCCGGTCTTCCAACACATCTAGAAAACCACTACTCCCCATGCGGGGAGAAGTGGTCAACCTTCCCTCACTCCCACTATATATATATATATATATATATATATATATATTGTGGGATTTGTTAATTTTACCTCTGGTCCTCATTGACGAAAATACCCACTCCGTAGTCTGCTATTTGCGCGGCTACGGCCGGGTCCGTCCATTCATTGACTGTTTTTTGGGCACCAGTGGACGAAACACAACACAAACACAGTGAGTCCCGTTTTCTACGTGTTTATTGACTGAAATGCCAACACGCTTCGCTCTTAGACAGGAAAAGTCTGGGCGCTGGCTCAATTGTTAGTCTCACCCGGTCGGTTTCCCGCGCTGCCGCAATAGACAGATTCACGGGAAGTCGAAGGCCCATGTTCGTAAATTTAACCGCAACGTTGCTTTTGCTCTTATTGAAAATTGTATTAAACAAACACAACTCAATTTCACTTTTACACGGAGAGGGTTAATCTTTCGTCTGTTATCGTTGCGCTCCTTTGTCGAATCTCTCCTCGAGACCCCGTCAGAGGAGTGCAACTTCCTATCCCGCTTATGGAACGCGAATTGGTAAACCCTGGGAGTTCGCAGCGCCATTTGAATCCCCTGGTATCATGGAGGCTGTACGAAAATCAACATGGCGGCACAGCGAAACCGCACGGCAGCGCCATTGTGCTTGCTTGGATGGGTGGTAGCTTACGCCACCTAGAATCAAAAAATAAATATTGTAGCTTTTTTTTCCCCGGTTTTTGTGTGCTTTGCTAGGCTTCTGCTGCTTTGCGGCTTGTTTTCGCGTTTTAATGCTGGTTAATGTGCGTTGAAACGCACACAAGCCAGCAATGAAACGCGAGACCAGCAGCAAAGCAGCAGAAACCTAGCAAAGCAACAAAAGTGACACATACACAAAAAATATGCAATGCTTGTTCTTTTGCATTCGTTTGTATTCAACAGGCAGTAGAAAATACAGAAGAAATTTCTCACTATTTTGCACACAAGAATCAAAGAAATGAGCATCAAAACATGATAAAGCATTAAGGTTACGTGCGACAAAGGTAATGATGTGCGTCCTTGCAAAAACAATTCGCTAAATTTACATAAACTCTCTGTAGGTTCGTGATCCTTTTCGAGCTTCTCGGCGTATACTCACAAGCCTTGCGCCGTTCAGGCACAGGCGTGGAGCCTAGAAAATAAAGTTGAATTACTTGCTTGATTGGCCTTTACGTGCCTTACATGGCTATATGAAAACAGCGCCCGTACGAAAATGTCAGATCGGAGCGGTTCCAGTTCGGATCCGCGCTGAGCCGAGTGGTTCAAAACTTGTGGACAGTTCAGATCCGCGCGACTCTGGGTGTGACCAGTCGGATCCAGTGAGACGCAATGCACTCGAACCACACGGTGATGGCTGCATCCGATCCGTTCCCCTTGTTCCAGTAGGGTCTGCTCCCAGCAAGCGGGCGCGCACATGCGTGACAGGAGAAGGGGAGGAAGGGGGGGGGGGGGGGGGGGGTCGATGGAGAACTTCCGCGGTCTCTCGCAGGTCACGTGTTAAGGACAGGCGCACCCGCTACGCAGGCGCTGCGAGCGGGCGTTCTCCGCGCGCGCGTGGACGACCGTGTCCGCCGCCGGAATTACCGCTGCGCTCATCGCTGGACTCTACCAAAGTATTTCGCGTGATGCACTTAGCCGTTACAAGCGAGAGATCGTCTCGATTTCAGACCCAGGCGGACTGGATCTGAAATCGAGACGATCTCTCGGTTGTAATGGCTAAGGGCACAGCACGAAATTCTTTTGTAGGGTCCAGTGGTGAGCGCAGCGGGAATTTCGGCGGTGCACCGCCTGGGTCTGAAATTGGGGCACCAGTTTGTATCCCCACCTGTAACTGCGCGGTTCCAGGCTGGATACAAACTGGTGCCCCAATTTTGGGTCCAGGCGGAACCGGCATTTTTCATTCCGGCCTGTATCTGACATTTTCGTACCGGAGCGAGCATATTCTGTACCACCATTCAGGAAACGGCACTTCAAGTTCAACACAGCGACACTAAATACTCATGTCTCCTCCGTTTTTTTTTTCTCCTTGAATTAAATGGCTCCACGCTAAATTGACAATCATTTCGAATTTGATTATATAAGTAAGCGTAAGTAAAGACCGACGACGGTGTCTTGCAACTAAAGGAAACTAGGCAATGAGGTTAAAAAAAAACAGACGCTCAGCTCTTTGTTATGGAGTCCTCATCGATAACCTGTATTAGTTTTTAATATTATCACTTAAATTTAGGAGTGCGTCACTGCTAAACGAAACGGGAAACCAGTACGGATCGCTCCATCGCTCATCCTCAGTTAATCGAAAAATATTTAGGCTCATTTTCACTCCTCGCGAAGCAGACGCGTGAATCGCTGACAACATCCCAAATAAACAGCTCACTGCAAAACGTTTACCATTTTTTGAAGTGAGCATATGTGCTCGATCTTGATATTACATAGAGGTCGCCAGTTATTTGACAATGACACATTTCTCGCGGTGCGTGAACAAGGGGAATCCTAAACAATGATAGGATTTGGTTTTGTGATTTGAAACCATCGCAGCTATTGCCAAAATCAAACAAATACTCACTACCACTGCGACAGTTAGGTTCTGTTGCAAACATTTAATCAGAAACTTAAGCAAGACCAAAAAAGCGCACCTCATGTCCATTGGAACTCGAGACCTCGAAACCATTGGTGTCCCGGCTTTCAGCAGTAATTGTTTCCCCGATTGGCACAGTAGGTGGTGTGGTGATGACGAAACTGCATGCTTGACCACATTACAAAAACAACGAGTTTCCACGAAAAAAAGAAAAGAAAGTCGCAATCTTGCCGCCGAGCTCCTCGGCGGGAAAACCGGCGGCGGGGAACGGCCGTCCTGGGAAGCGATGGCGGTTAACGAACAGAGAGGGGATGGTAGGGCTCCTCCTTTTTCCTCTCCTCCTCCTGGGTGGAGGGGAAAGCAGGGGTGAGACAGGTGAAACAGGTTTTGGAGCAATTTTTGGAGCAGAAAAGTCTGGATTTTGGAGCAGCTTAGGAGCACAAAATTCTTGTTTTGGAGCAGCAATTTATGCATTTTTGAGCAACTTCTGAGCACAAAAGTCTGCAGTTTGGAGCAGATTAGGAGCAGAAAATGTTAGAGCAGCTTATCGAGAATTTAAATCATAAAAAGATTTGATATTTATTTATTTATTTATTTTACCCTCATGGCACAAGGGCATTACAGAGGGGAGTGGGGAATAATAGTAATAACAATACAAACGGAACAATGAACAAAAAACTCAAAAAATAGGGAACATGAGGTTGGCAATAGAAGTACAAAAAAGAGCGTGGTCGGTAATTGATATGAGAGATGCAGATAAGCGTTTCCAATCATTAGAAGTTCTTGGAATAAAAGAACCGTAATAAACGTTAGAGTGACAAAATGGTACACCAACTTTGTGACGGTGATCAAGGCGTGCTGAAACAAAGTGTGGGGTGATTATCATTTGGGCTTTGAGGTAAGGAACATGGTGATAGATTTTATGAAAAAGGGAGATTCGAAAAACTATGCGACGATGTGCGAGGGTTGGAAGTAATAATGTGCTTTTCATTGGCGCTATGCTTGCGGTGCGGTTATAGTTGGCCAGTATAAAACGCGTAGCTCTTTTCTGAACACTTTCCAGTGAGTTGATGAGGTAGATAGTTGAGGGATCCCAGATGGAAGCCTGGCATATTCGAGCTTAGGCCTAACTAGTGTTTTATAAAGAGTCAGTTTTAATGACGATGGAGCTAGAGGAAAGTTACGTTTGAGAAAGCCAAGCATTCGGCTAAAGGTGTTAATCACGTAGTTAATATAAAGATTCCAGGAAAGGTCGTCGCTTAAGATTACGCCTAGGTACTCGTAGGAGTCCACAAGTTCCAGGGGTGTGTTGCGAATATTATAAGCGGTAGTAAATTCGACTTTGCGGGCTATGCGCATGATTTTGCATTGGTTAATATTAAGCTCCATTGACCAGAGTATGGAGTCGAGGTCATGTTGTAGTTTTTGCGAGTCCGACTCTGTCCGAGTCATTCGTTATTACACGATAAATAGCACAATCATCAGCAAAGAGTTTAATGGAGGAAGAAATCATCTCATGGAAGTCATTAATATAGATCAAGAAAAGTAAAGGCCCCAAAACTGACCCTTGGGGTAGGCCCCAAGAATCACGTAAATCAGATTTTTTTTTATCGTTATTTTTGTCCACCCTGGTTCCAATAAATCATCAGCGCCGATACGCACCAAGATAAAATATAAAAGAAAAAAAAAAAACGAAAGGGCAAACGCGAGTTTTGTGCGCATAGATGAGGGCAGGAAACACAGGCTCGCTGCAAAGTTAGGTGGGCACCAGGTACCTCAAGCTTATACGAACTGGTGCCCAAGCGCAATTGTAGTGCAAAACTTTTTAAAGCGGTGATTCGAGAGCATGAACAGGGAAGCACGGTTTACTACAACCAGACATCGATCTGACGTTCGTAGAAAGCACATGCAGATATAAAAAAAAACTCCCCACAAAAGTGAGTCACAAGGTAAATAATGAATTGGTAGAAAAACTATGAGCAGCACATGCACGCTAAATACGGGTGTGACCGATTCATTCGATTGCTCACGCACTGGAAGCACGTGTGATAACCGAAAGTACTCACGGCGACGGCGCCGTCCTATTTTGACGAGATTACGGACACGAATGAACATTTACACAATGACGGCGCTCAATAGCACTTTTAAGAAAAGGTTTACTCTCAAAACCAAAAGAAATACTTACGTTTGCTCATCTTGATGGCCTGGGCGCCATACCTCCCGCGGCCAGACAGCGAGACCGCGTGACAGCACACCGTTAGCATCAATCAGGTTATAAATACAAGGAGGGGGCACGTTGCAATATATGTGAAGCCTAATCATAAAACGTTTAAACGATATTGTGCCCAACGTGACCGCAGATCTCTCTGGCGATTGGTGCGCGTGACATGTCACGTGCGAAATGGAATGGTTGATTGTAGGATTCCTTGCAGGCTTGCGCGCGCTCCGTCCGGTAGGTTTTATCAGATCGAAGGCTAGGCGTGAAGCAAGCAAGCGGTTGAGATTATAATGCAATTAAATGCAAAGGTGCAAGCAAAGTTGAGGCGGATCAGGAGCAAACGACACCGCTGCTGGTACACAGGACGATCAGGGCAATCGCTGCAACGGAGAAAACGAAAGCCTGGCGTCGCCGGGACCACGGCGGCCGGGACGCTAATTTCCTCCGGCTACGGGATGGGTGCTTGCAGCGTGGTCGGCTGCCGCAATCGGACTGGCTTTTCTTCAGCGGGGCGTTACCTTTCACCGGTAAGCCCTTGGCGTATAACACACACATAGCTTTACGATAACAGGAACCGATCAACAATTCTCTTGTATTCCCGACGGTCGCCGAACTGCGGAAACGATGCATATTGGTCGTTGGTCACGGCGGTGGCTGGAACCTATCGAAGTGGAGCGTGGTGTGCTCCGTGCACTTCCAATTGTCAATAAAGCATCTGCCAACCTCGAGTCAAGTTGAGCTGGTTCAATTTATTACGACAGCAATAAAACGTCCCAGTGGACGACCTGCATAGCGGCCGCAACGAAAAGAAAAAGCCAGTAGCGTTATATAACATATGAGAGCGATGAGAACGCAGGTATTATTTACAGGCGAGCGCGGAAATCACCGCCGTAAAAATGCGTAAGTATTGGTCCAATCTGTCGGGCCAACATAGTAACGCAATCATGTGTGTGTATAATTTATTCTTGCTTTGGCTACTGCAGTAATTAGTCGCCAGAAGATGAAGGGAATACTCCCCGCAGATGCACGGTACATTACTCCCAAAAAGTAAAGCTATACGCACTCCGTAGAGCACTTCGGCTGGAAATGGCTACACGCACTACGCGCACGCTTGGGTTGCCGGCAGGACGCCGCGAAGCGGCGTGTACGGGTTAAGTTTTGTAATTAGCAGCCGCACACTGTCGCCGTGAAGCGGCGTGAACACAGGCAGGGGGGGGGGGGGGGAGGGGGTGTTAACGAGTTCCCCAGTGATTCACGCGCCGTTCGAAAAGGGTGACCCAAGCGGCATGAACTCTCCGCGTAGTGCGTATAGCCATTTCCGGCCAAAGAGCACTACGTAGTGCGTATAGCTTTACTCTTACGAGTAACACGCCAACACGCTGACGCTCCACGTTGAATACTATCGTTTTCATGATGGTAACGGTCTGTAGAAAACAGAAGGCATAACGAAGCGCAGCAGGCGTAGAATCGGTCGGCTGGGCACGGGCCACAGTTTCTGGCTGTGATGACTGATGAATAAAACCCACGAGCACCACGCACCCTGCCACTGTGCTCCCTGCTACCCGCAACCATCAACCACGCGACGGTCACGTGCTGGGCTACGATACAGCGGAAAGACCTCGTATCATAGGTATAGAAGGATACTAGAGCTGAAATCTTCGAATCTGGCGGTTGCTTGCGCCACCCTGTACCCGTGCCGTGTACTTTACGACGACGAGATTGAACGTTGCCAACCAAACTCTTGTTTCCCGCTAAATCGCCGCAAACGTTTTTTTTTAGTTTTTGAGTTACTTTGACGCAGTGTGGCGCAATTTCGACCGATTTCGCGTTTTGGGCGCAACTAGGCGCAGAAAATTGGGTTTGTATTAAAATGGGGCATTTGGCGCAGATGTCACACCCCTGGGAAAGTCTGCGGGCCGTTAAAAGGCCGTCCTTCCGTTTTCCCCGGGCGACCCGGCGCTTGTTTTCTCTATCTCTCAGTCGGCTGACCACAACTAGGCTCGAAGCCGCTCTCCTATGTTCTGTGAAGGGTCGTGCCTTGCTCCTGGCCTTGTCCAAACCCCTGCCCGCTTCCAGGGTCACCTGGGTGCCGGGGACATGTGGCCCCCAACCCTTGATTCATTCCGGGGACTGGGGCCGGCGCCCAATGTCTGCCCGTGCCGCTTTGGCCCTCCGACTCGACAAGTTTAGACCCTGGCCAACCTCTTTCTTGCCGAAGCGAAACAGCTCGCGGGATCGCGTTTCTCGCGCGTTCTAACGGCCCACCGACTTCCCGGTGCCAGTGACCAGCGCATCTCGAGGCGCGAGGCGCCGGTTCGAAGAGAGAGAAAGCGCGCCCAGACACATTGAAAAAGTGAAAGAAAAAGTTACGGTAACAAGCTTGAAAGCTATTCATACCTTCAAAATAACTTCATCGTTATTTAACGTTATAAATTATATTAATCATATTTATTTGAAACAAAATAACGTCTGCCCACACCCGCTGGCAGCGCGGTAATCGGAAGACGTTCGCCGGACCCGACGTACGTCATGAATATACTCGGCCGGACGGAAGTAGCCGAGAGCTTCATCCCCCTGACCCCGTCCCGTGATCATTTTCCTTCGGGGCCGGCTTATGTAGCCTCGGTTCCTCGTATCCGGGTGGCCGCCGCCATTGGTGACGACGACTCCCACGGCCTGCTTGAATGTAGACCTAGATAGGGATATAGGGAACCCCATGGTTCCCACAATATATATATATATATATATATATAATAAATCCTAATCATTTGTTTTCCACTGTTACTCTACATTATTGTGTTCTACGCCTTCGGCCTCCTAGCCAACATGCTCTATGTATATACTCGTATATTTGTGTGTGCACACGTGCTGCATTTCGATTTCTAGTATATCCCAGTTAAAAGGCTAGTGAAAATTACGAACACAAAATACAATAGATAAATAAAAGTCACTGTAAAGGTAACATATGGTTTACATGAGACCCTTAATTTGTGCAATTTATTGGCATTTCTCAACGTTCCCCTTTACGAACATCGAATAACATGAAATTATGTGTCAGGTTTTCAAATTGCTTTAAGTAAAGGCTTAGTAGAACGAAGGGCAGATCAATATATTGTCAGTAGAGTATACTCATATAGGTCAGAAAAAGGCATTAGACGTAACTCTTTCAATAAAGGGGGGGGGGGGGGGGGTATTGTATCAAAAGGGGCATTTAGTATTATGCGAACGACCTTTTTTTCCAGGAGCAATCTGTTGATGTTTGACATAGTTGTGGTAACCCCCAGTAAGGTAGAGTACTTCAACTGGAGTTGAAAAGTCTCCTTATTAAGAGGCATTTTCATTTGACGAGGCAGTAAATGTTTTAACTGGCATAGTTTTCCAAGCACTATTGATAACATTTGAACAACGCTACTAACGTGGTAATCCCAGGGCGTCTGTTCATTAATATGGACGCCAGGTGTTCTCAACGTTCGGGACAATTTCTATAATTAAGGGGCCCAAAATCAAGCTAAGCCAACAACCATGATATGCAATTGACTTATAAAGGTAATATTTTCATGGGCAACTGAAGCCTTCTTATTTACTTCAACCTTCCGGAGGCGAGTAATGTAAAAGCCTAAAATACATAATTTGCCTCGGCTTGGTGGCGCAAGCTGCCGCCACAGGTACAAGGTCCTGTCTGTAGTACAATATCTATCCATTAGAAAGCAGAAGGGTTGTTTTTCAGCGAAACTATTTTCTCAGACTGCGGAGGCGTCTGAAGCGGCGCATCACGCTTGTGGGGAGGAGCGATTTCTACCTTCTTGACTTGTAACCGACTATTGTTATTTCTCCTGGGAGAAGGACCCCCACCTCGCTGAAATTTCAACTCTTTTTTTCAGAGTGAGAGAGACGGGCTGGATAGGTTAAACGAAGATGATTTTATGTGTAATGATTTAATAATTTCTCTGCCGAATCGAGGCCTGTGCCCAACGAGGTTTTTTGTATGTGTAAAATTAGGCTCACACGTGGGTCAATTTTGTGCGTGAACGGCTACAGGATTTACGGATCCCGGTGACGGATCCGTGATCTCTTTGGCGTGTTCGCGGAGCCTGTCGTTCGCACGCATCGCCCTGTCTGGCCGATGTACTCCGCTCCACACGAGAGGAGGATCTTGTACACCTTTTCTCTCGCGCAGGGACGGAAGCAGTAGGCGAGTTTCTTTGTGCACGTGGGCGGGGGTTCTGGATTATTTACGCGCTTGCACATACCACCCAATCTAAATTTGCATGTGAAGAAGACTGGTGTTAAATCGGCGCGCAAGCGCTTTTAGTCGATGCGCAATGATGTGTGTGTGTAGGGAATGCAAGCGGGACGGCGAGTGAGGGACACGGATGGGGTTTCGCGGGGGATTTGCTTCTGTTGAACTATAAGCCTTTGATGTTGTCGATTAGGACGGCGAGGTAACCCGCCTTTTGATTTTGTGTCACTGTTCCTGATGAGGTGGGAGCAGGATTTCTACAAGAAGAGAAGAGGAGGAATTTAACGATGCCAGATCTTCACGTTTTCGAATGGTAACTGGAAAAGGGTAGGGCAGGTTTTTGAGAGTGCTGTTGAAAAGACCAACAAAGGCCGTGCGAGGAAGGGGTGAGTCGGAGATCGAAACATTGGAGTCCCTCATTGCTAGTGTCTTCTTTTGTGAAGGAGAGACCAACGCCATTCTTGGTGAAAGCATGATGGACAGAGCTATCTGAGGCGGAAGATTGGTACACAACGGGTAGTCATCGACATACCTGAAAATCCTGCACCAAGAACCACAAGGGCAAGATCCTCCTCCACCTTGCGATCCACGAAGAAGAGATAAATCTCGTTGAGGATCAGCGCGAGGCAGAAGCCTATGCACACCCCCGACCTTTGGATGGAAACTGTCCCCTCGTGTTCTACAAGGGGTGACCTCAGGTAGAGCCGCAGGGTGTCGAGAAAGCCTCCCACGGTTGTTCAGGACATGCTTTGGAAACACAAAATTGACCGCATCTCCACGTGGTGAATGATGTTGATTGGGGCGAAGCTCTGGTGGTGCTGATGATACTCATTTTATTGTTCGTAGGTAGTGCTGATGGTGCTGATTTTTTTTTTATTGCTCATAGGTAGTGCTGAGTTCCGGGTTACGTTTCGACTTCATTGTTACTGCTTTATGGTAGGTGAAATGCAGAGCCATGCATGCAAAGTTTAAGGCGATTATATACGCATTTGACCGCAGCACCCTCTCCTGTATAGACGTTGAGCGGCTACATGCAACGTTTCATTCATGACATCCCGAGCTCTTGAGTTACTACCACATCTCAGAGCCCCTACTCGTCCCGCAGTCGTGGCCGCGTGGTTAAGGCGATTGACTAGAAATCCATTGGGGTCTCCCCGCACAGGTTCGAATCCTGTTGACTGCGTAAACATTTTTTTTTCTTTCTTTGTGAGCACAGACGCCGGACGGATGGACGGACAAGGCTAGACCCTAAGGAGCTTCGCCCCTAAAAAAGGATTGAAAGCCCTACGCACTCCTATGAATTTAAAGATACCAAAAGAAAAACGCCTAAAGTCAGGACGAATTATGGAAAACAAAAATAAGATTATCAGGTCCCTACGCTGCTAAACACTTTGGGTGAACACGCTGATTTTTCACTATCATTCCACACGTACAAGAACGAAATAAAACCCGTGTTTATAGAAATCCAAATACGTATTGGGAAAAGAGTAAAGGAAAAAAAAGAAGCAAACTTTAGTACAATTTACACTGAACAAATGAATAATGCTTTCCTGCCAGTATTAAGATATTTTCATTTTATTATTTTCTTGTCATTTTGTTTTATATATTATTTTGTTCTTTTGTGCTAATTCCTTGTCTACTGACATTGCTTTTTTGTGTGAGCCAACAATAAGAGAAATATGTTATGTCTCAATTATGAGTTAAAGCATGCCTTGTGTGTTCACGTTATTTTTTTTTTTTTGTATTTCAACAATGAGTTATGAACAGTGAGTTATGAACAATGAGTGCAATGTTCTTTTCTTTTTTTTTGTTTTTTGCCGAAATTATGAGTTTTTATAAATGCCTTGTCATGATTGTGTTGTAATAAATAATTCTGCAATTTGATAACTGGTTTTCTGTGTTGCATCCTTCGATGAAACACAGCCGTAATGACCTTTTGTTTTGTATGTCATGATTTCGGGCTATTTTTTTCAGAAATCTGTTCATGTAAAATGCGCATGTAAGTGTCCGAGGTTGCCTTTGTTCCTGAGGGTATGGTTTTTGTCTTCTTTATTGTATATAGATTGTGTGTGCTGCTGTAAACTGCGGGAAGGTAGAGATATCTGTCAGGCATAAATACGTTTTGTCTTACCCTTCCTACCGCGTTTGGCCCGTGAATATTCCAGTAAACTTAAAACTTTAATCTATTTTTGAACAATATAGGAACACGTTAAATGAGGTCCGAATCTGTGCAACGGTTCTTATACAATACTTCAGTGCCTTGGAGGAACTCCACCAAGCTGTGTGCAATCTCACCATGCGCTGTAGTGTTCAATAAACAACCATTCGCGAGTAGACGATTGTTAGATTAAATTTGACGGCAAATATCGATGCATGTATATATATTTCCTTCTTTTTAATATTGAAATAGATTTTAGTGCGCAATACCTTTGCGAACTGTTTATGTTTCCTGCCTTCACTTTCATAATATCTCTGGGAAGTATGTATTCTAGTGTGCCAACGCAAAAAGAAGCCTTAGTGCATATAATATGTGCATCTCCCGGTTCAACGCAATAAGGTTCTGTTTCTCTTAAATAAGTTATCGGGCATACAAAATATTTGTTGTTATCAAAGTCAAAGTTTAGTTTAATATTGAGTTTATAGGGAAGCCTTACTTCTCATATACTGGTAATTCACTAAGCCTTTCTAGTCTAGAATGCACCGGCATGAATAGGACTCATTGGAGATTATTAAATATGGCTAGGGACACACCGTCAAATGGCAACAAAAATATATACTGTATGTAGTGTAGAAAACAAACTGAGATAATTCTACTCTAATTATCTTTGTTGACAGTTTCGTACACTGACCGTGGTGTATGGCACAAAAAAAAACTGCGAAGGAGAACACAGTAATACTTGCAGTAGAAAGTACAAGAAAAATGCACCCTGATTTCAAAGTCTTGATAGGATGGATTATATATAAACGTACCCGTAACTTTAGCTGAAGATCTAAGGGATATACTCACTTCTAGATCTTACCACATGGCTTTACAAACCTTGAGAGCACCTGAAATCAGTTAGTCAACACACGCAATTCGCTCCAAACAATGGTTATGCTTTAAGTATAAACACTTAAAGGCTCTGTTGCGTGTATTTAGTATGGCTACTACTTTAAAACAACTTAAAACAAACAGATTCATAAGCATTACTTAAGTCGCGATTGTTTTTATATCGTCCCCAAAGAACGCATATTTCACTGCAGAGATAAGATAGACCACATGCACCTAACGTAAAATGTTCAGCAAACATTTTCGCGTTACTTTGTAAGTGTCACATCATTTCACAAATACAATTTTATCGTAGTGAGTTAACAAGTATAACGAATCACTGTCTTTTATCTTAGCAAATGTTTTTACGATACATTTATACGTGAACAGTTACAAAGATAATTTCTCGGAAACCCATCAAAATTTTGGTTTATATAAACTGTACCTGAAAGAGCTGGTCTGCTTTTCCGTTGGCACTGTCTGCACTCTCTGCCGGCGAAGGTGCATGCATAGCAAGAATGCTACAAACCGCTACAAATGCTGAAGCAGGCTGCATGTTCGCTCAAGTTGGTGTCTTGACTTTTCCTGGAGTCTTACCTTCTGATACCCGTACCTTTATTTCATCAAGCCGTGACATGCGATGCAGTAAAAAAAAAATAAAAAAATACTACCTGACCTTCTGCCACGTAAGCTGTTGGTGTAAAAGCAATAATTTTGTGTGGTTATATATATTGTTGTTTTAAGTGTCAAGAAACATTGACAGGTGACCTTGACATTCTTGCATTGTCCGTGCGCATCTGTTACGTATACAAGCTGTTTTATTTTAGCTCCAAAATGTTTTTCTAATGGTGTGAAGGTTAAACGAGTGCCGTCCTCACCACGTGTTTAACAAGCTGGTGCGGACATTAGATGAGGTGGTAATCGTTACAGTAATTTAAATAATTAACTAAAACACGTTAATTAACTGTTTGATGATTGATTTTCGGGGTCATGTGGCCACTGCACTATTGACGGCAATTTCAATTTGAAGCCAGACAAATTGAAAGAAATTGCGAAAATGTAATGTTTTTTTAGATATTAAATTTTTAATTGCTAAAGTTTCACTTTTTCTTGACTGATTTAAAAATTGTGGGCAAGAAGCGCGACGCAAGCCCTGCTCACAATGACCCTTAGAAGTGTGACGTATAGTCGTTCCAGTCATATTGTCACTTGTGACTTCTGCGTACCCTCCAAGTACACGCTGCCGAGAAGGTGACTGGAATATTAAAACGACTACGTCACTCTTCTAAGCGTCATTATGGGCAGAGCTTAAATTCGCGGTATTCAAAAGCTCATTAAGTAAAGTTTTAAAAAAAATTTAGGATAATTCTTTTTATTGCAGTTCAAAATGTAGAACATTTTGACTTCTTTCAAAAACGTTTTTGGCGCAATGCAAGAAATACTAATCAATAGAATAACTCTATTTCTTGTTAAAGCGAACAAAGCGCTATATACTCTGTCAAAAATTTTCAGCTCAAAAATTCGTTATAAAATGTCTTAAAAATTCGCAGGAAACGCCCTTATATAAAAGAGTTACGCAAGAGGCCAAGTTTGTCCTTTAATATTTTTTAAACATAAACTTCAATAAAACAAATTTAACTAATTCTAGTACGTTAGATTGCGTGCGTTCTACAAAAACATATTCACCGTGCAGAAAGTTGTATTCTTTATTCATATTGCCCTTAAAGTTGGCGCAATTGAAAAAGTCTTTGTTCAACCTCTCAGACGCGATTTTTTCTCCCAAAAACAAGAAAGTATCTTGCCAAACAAAAAGGTTTGTCCTGTTGTGTGGACATGTTTTTCTTCCTTTATAACAATTTAATTGAAGACAAGAAGATCCATATGACACCCCTTTAACTATTCTTATCTGAACAGCCTCTTAAGACGATGTGCACGTGTTTAATTCGTTCATACCCTATTCTAGCTATTCAAGAGCAAAGACCTGGCATATTCTGAAATATCCGTTTCATGCACGACCGCCTCGCAACGAATTATTGCAAGCGGAACACGTTTGCTGTCGGTGGACATTAGGGACTGTAATTGTCAAAAATAACTGTGAAGAAAAAAAACATTATTTTGTTTTTAGGGGGGGGGGGGGGGGGGGGGGGGGTGTCTGATGTGTGTCCACCCGAAGGCCGTTTCGGTGTTTTGTGCGGGTAGCAGGTGGAGAGTGCGTTTTTTTTAAATCTGAAGTGTGAACTGTGTTTGGAATATAAAGAAAGAGAGATCCATTTGTATAAGTTTGAAGGAGGATGGATATTGTCTAATCGCGTCGACCTGCAAGGTTGTCCATATTCTAACATTGTGTGATAAAGACTGTGCAGCTTGAGCTGTATAGACTTCGTCCGTGTGTGTTCGTGGTGATAACCTTGAGATTGAGACTATATAAGGAGGTGGACTAAATAAATGACTTAGATGAATTTGAGACGTCGTCCTGTCTACCGTAAAATCCCGAGATAGCCCCCTTAAAATTGAAAGAAAACTGGGGGAAAATAAGGAGTGGGCTGACTTTCGGTGCGCAATCGAGAAAGGTTGAAAAAATGCTATTTTTAAATTATGCGTCTCTGTCAAACTTTTTATCTCGGCGAGCGTCATTGAAGCAAAGATGTCTGTATTTCCCAGTCAGCAATGTTCACTTATATCCCACCTTAGCTAACTAGACGCATTTACGCCAAGGTATCATTTCAAGCAGCATCAAAAGTGCAGGTCACTGGGTCTTTTCTGTTTATTATTGGTTCAGCTATGATAGAACACATACAGAAACATGAGAAACACTATAATGGGGAACTTTTAACCCAGTCTTAATGGCCCATGAACTCATAGCGCTGGATGCGTCTGAACTTAATTGAAACAAAGTATAGCTTCAAAATTGCAGCTAATAAGAAAAGAAACTTGAGGCGTAGTGATAGGTTTGTAAAGGCCCGTTCACACTGTTGTGACCTCTTAAACCTGGGTACCTTAAAATTTCTTAAACCAGAGGACACACTGACGCCATCTATTGGGTAGCAGTGTAAACTCGGCGGTCCGGCATATTTTTTTTATTTCTCTTGCGCATTATCCTTTCTTTCTTGGCCCGAAAAACCTTTGTCAATGTTATAAACGAGCCTTTCTATGGGTATTACGCACATTTGACCTCGGAAATCCCGCAAAACCTTCGATCTTGTGAAATGCAGTTCCAGGGTCACCGCATAGATGGCGCCACAATGCCAGTGTGTTCCCTCGTTCTAAAAATATTTAAGAAGTTTTAAGAGATCTCATCTCTCTCAGTCGTACTCGGTCGCAAGAGTGTGAACGGGCCTTAATTCCAAAAAAGTACACACTGTAAAACAAATAGAAACAATTATTACGACGCTTTATTCCTTTATATATAGTGTTTTTTGTCTGATCTGACGGGTTTCCATACTATGCTTCCTTTTATTGATAGATGTTTTTCTGCAATGGTCTAAGGGCGTATTTATTTTTGTCTTTTGTCCTTAAAGATCTGTTTCTTTTTCGTCGTGGAATTTTGAATTTACCTAACACAGATGCATTTAGTTGATTAGCTAGTCCTACACACAAGCATCACGCACATTTCGTGGGCCAGCAATATTTCTTTGTTTATTTATGGTCAGAAATAAATATGTAAGCTCGTATGTATCTGTGTAATATCTATTGTATAGAGAGGTGTCAATCTCGCTAGATTTTCTAAATTTTTTTAAATTGAGTTGTGTACAGTAAATATCGCTCTTATAATCACTGGAGAGATCTTTAATGCGCGAAATATCAAAATCACAATTTCACTTGGACATATTTATGTCAACCGAAGATATAGCAAGAATAAAATGAGACAGGAAGACATGGAACTCGACATTAGCGCGAACCAAATGCGTAAGCACACACAAAAAAAGTATTTGCGACAGGCGAGTATATTTCTGACTATGTTTCCTAGTTTATATGAACGCTATTTTTATTTCATTCTTCTGCTATTAGTACATGTTCTCGATTTGTGTTCGTTCCTATGAAACCGCTTCTGCAATATCTCTCTTGTCCTGAACCAAGGGCAGCATAAGCTGCAGGGATTTTATTTCTCATAATATATAGGTTTGCGGCCTCCATTACCACGAGGCACCGTGTATTAGCGAACAGTCAATTCGTAATAGTTCGAATTTAGCCATCTTGCTTATAAAATAGTCTTATTTCCCTGAGATTTACGGTCGCTTTGAAAAACTAACGCGATCAGGCTAAAGCTGGTTTCGGCTACAACAATTGCTACCCGTGCTTGCTAAGTAACACTTGGGTTAGCCAAAGAGATCCATAAAATTTATTCCAATCCAATACTGCTAAAGGGATCCAAATGAGCGTACATTGGCTGTGTCCCAAATCTTCCTGAAGTAGACCCGAGCCGTATTATTCGTCTTATCAATTGATACGTCCCGTATTACGTGATAAAACGGATAAAGCAAAGCTGAACGCGAATATATTTACGAACACAAAAGTAGAAATCCTTTGCTTTCGAGTGAGATCGAGTACATTTTGAATGACTGTCTTTGTGAACTTTGAAATGATTCGAATGTGAGTTTGTTACGCTTATTGCACACTTAGTTTGCAAGCTATGTGGCGTGTTTTCTACGTAGGCTGGGGAAATTAAGTTTAAAACGAAAGGCAATGATATGTATGTTGTTTTTTAAGAAACTACAAAAAAAGGCTTGTGCAGTCGTATTACTAAACAACATCGGTTATGGGTTATTTTACATAAATGCCAAGCGTATTAAGATTTGTTTCAAAACCTACGTTATTCAGTATTATTTTTACAAGGTATGCATTTTAATGTAATATTGTTTTAAGGCGCTGCAGTGATATCTGCAGATTTTATTCGAAGTAAAAAATAGAGGTTGCATTTAAATTCGACCACACATCCCGCGGGGCTGCTAGATTGTTTTAAAAGTATATTCATTAGCTCAATTCTTGCAATTAACTAAACCTCGCTTCGTAAACTTTGAACATGGGAGTTTCTAAATAAAGATAAAAAGTGCAGACCTCCGCATTTGTAAATCAACAATTATTTCTCTAAATGAAGAAAAATGTACCAGAAAACAAAATTGTATTTTCTGATCCTCTTAAAAGGTACCGTACTTTCCCAGAATTAATCCGCGGAATTATTGCATATTGTTAATAGTTTATATTCTACATTGTGCGGAATATGTAAAAGTGCAGGCTATACAAGAATTTGTTTGTTTGTTTGTTTGTTTGTTTGTTTGTTTGTTTTTAAAGGTTTGCGTTATCGCTGTCACGATTGATCAATGTTATCGTAGAGATAGCGTTGATTCACGCAGGGCATAGTCAGCAAGAAAATCTGAGACCTATATCATGTTTATTTCGCCCTCAATGCCCCCGCTATAGACCTTATGCGAAATTGCTTGGTGGTCTGACAACACTGAGAGCGTCGCCATGTTCGTTGTGGCAAGCCGGCGGCAGCGAAGCGTGCGAAGCAATGAGCGAGCGGTGGAGTTTTCCGTCTTTTGACCACGTAATGTGGCGTAATAACCTGGAAGAATTACCACGGGTATCTGAGGGCGCGTTAGAAGGCTTTTGCGCTTCGGAAATGCCATCGTCACGGCAGCGGAGCAAGTCGTACGCCTTTGCCACCGAAGCGTACACCCTGCCTTCGTCAGTGATGACGAACGTCTGCGACTCGAGGTACGTTAATACCGTTGCTTAACTTGCGTTTCTATTTAAACATTGTGAAAAAAAAATACTTTACTTGCTACGCTTGTTTACGTCGTCCTTTTGTTGTTCTAGTCGTAGCAACGCCGGAGTCTTATCTGCTACGCAACCGGGCAAAGCAGTTCTTCCAAAGCGGCGCTCTTGCGTTCGCGTTGAACTCTTGAGAAGTCAACGATTGTCAGTGCTTGGTGGTATGCTGAAACGTTGCTTAAACGAGGTGGTTTTCACGAGCCAGCCTAGCTTTTGTTACCGATGGGAGTCTTTACTTACTATGCCATTACGGAGCGAGCTTGTTGGGCTCGCGGCGGGATCCGACTTCGCTGCGTCTGAAATGGGCCTTAGCAAATTTCCGCACGTATTTACATCACTGAATAAAAGGAGACAAATTTAACAACAACAAAGTGCGCGCGTAGCTTCCCGATGATATTGCCCGTAAGTGTGCAAATGTATAAGCGGTCAACGTACTCCTTATCTAGTTCGCAATGTCAACTTACCGTGACGTAGCACTCATGCTACAACACAGCAACTGTAAAAACACCTGCTCTGGAACTTTGGAAAGTGAGAACATACCAGGAAATTGCGGCACTATAGCTTAGTTGAGTACTTAATTTTTTCTTATATGAGCACTACCACAGAGAAGGTTCCACATACGGCTCCCACCTCACATCTTTTTATGAGCGACTTCTTTGGTCACTGGCTGTGCCTTTTTTTTTTTTTTGCTGCCCTTAAGGTGCTTACCAGTAGAAAAAAAAAACAAGGCATTTAGTGAAGCTCACATATTCTTCCTTGTTATCCCAACAGGCTCGGTGTCGACTATGCACAAGCTACATGCTTCAGGAGCCAGAAGAAGACTGGAGTGCCATATAAAATTCAAGTCGCATTTAGGCTTGACACTGGTGCAGTCACAGGCATGGGCGTCCGCAGAACTTTTTCCAGGAGGGGGCAAACTTATCCCCCCCCCCCCCCCCCATGGAATATCCTGGAGGCACCACCATCAAGGTTCGTTTCGTCTGCTTGGCCCGATTATAGTCCAGAAAGTTAGAGCACCTCTCTGCCAGTAACCTCGTTCCACATCCAACATAATAAAAATATGTTTATAAAATTACAACCTGCAAGATTACATACAAGTTCGCAGTCATCATTTTAATTTTGTTAAGATGAAATTCGAAAAGCTAATATGACTTCAAACCTATACACACGCTGCCCTTCTCGTTACTTATGACTTCGGTGAATTATTTCGGCACCAAAACATATTGCCCATTGTTTTAAAACCAATGGTTATGAGATTGTCATTGCAATACAATTGTCTGTATTCCTAACGTAACATTGCCTTTACCGTGCCACATATTGAGCACGTTTGAATTTGCACCTTAGCATCCCGGTGAAAAAAGAAAAGCTAGAAACGGCAAATCCCTACATCCCACAAAGAAGAGACTATTAAATTATATGTTTATATAGTGCAGCTATTTCCTTCCACATGTACTCGGGCGCCTCGCAACGTGGAGGGCACTTTCACGCGACCGCCCCTGCAGGAAAGATCAAACAAAGCTAAAAACGACCAGACGGTATTCGCTCAGTCTCCGCTAAAGCGTGAAGCCCTTTATGAACAGAAACAATACAATGGAATCCAGCTGGAATCGGAAGCAACAAGTTTACTGCGAACAGAATAGCAAAATAGAGAATGTCGCCGTCTTGAAGTTGCGCTATGTAACCACAATCAGTCCTTGAACAGCAGCTGCAGACGTCTTGGGTTTTTCTGGCCGAATTCTGTGATGGACCCGGGTGATGAAGTCGTTATTGTCTTTCATTACACGCTCCCGGTATACACTCATCATGCAAAGACCAACAAGCCTGTCGTTCCCCATAGTTGAGCGTAACCATGCTTTCACTCTCCTGAGTGTGCTGAATGAGCGTTCAACAGTGCAGGTGGTGACCGGCAATGCAAGCGCTATCTCGACGGCCTTTGCGACAGCGGGATAGAACGTCTGCGCCCGAAGTAAAAGATCGGGGTAAGATAAACTAAAAAAGTCCCCGGTTTTGTTGCGCCACATCTCGTACCAGGAGGCGCTCTCTTCCTTCAAGTTACCGATGCAGTAAAAGTTCTGCACTTCTTCGGCAAGAGCAGCAAACTCATTGCGGCTCATGTGTTTCATTCTGGCTGGATGCAGCTGAAGAAGTCTGTAGCTTTTCGCGTCAGTTTCTGAAAAGCGGCGAGTCAAAGAAGCAGCGAGTGAGTCTAAGTATGGCACATATATTGCCACATGATAATACTCCTCTGGCGACTGAGTCCCGTAGTTTTCCCGATGGGTCTGACGGGAAGCTTGCCTTGGGACAGATATCACTACACCGAGGCGATTAGCTGCGTCACATGCTGTCTTCATGATGCCCGAGAACAAATCTTCTGCGTTAGTCCGGTCACTGGAAAATGTTCCGGAGCTCAGCAATGTGCTCATGCACTGAATGGAAATTCATGGATACGCTTTGCAGCACGTTTGTGGCAGGTTCAAGCTTTGCGCTGTACTTGGCGACGATGTGCAAGCACACAATGAAAGATGAGCTCGTCGTCGCACAGTAGAGGATGTGAGCTTGTTGTCTGGTTGCAGCATTTGAGGTGGATTCAGCCGATGCCAGATTTTCGAGTGCCTCGACTATGGCCACGTAATGCTGAGAGAAGATTCTAATTGATTTGTATTTTGCGGACCATCTTGTTTCACACAGCATCGGAATGTTGGGCACCAGTGTCCTACAGAGGACGCTTTCACGGAAGACGTTTATGGCTTGTTTGATGACCCCTATTGTATTTCGAATTTCGCTGACCTCATTCAGATCGTTGATCACGAGATTTAGCTTGTGGCTTGCACCGTGAAAGAATTGCGCCTTTGGGAACTCTTGCTGTATTCTTCTGTTCACTCCCCCTTCTTTTCCAGCCGTCGTAGACAATCCATCGTATCCTTGAACAACGAGGTTCGAAAGAACGAGTCCGGCATCCTTCAGAAATTGCAGGATTGTAGCGGCAATACAAGCGGAGTTAAGTTGTTCCAGCGCTACGAATCCCATAAACTGCTCACGAACGCAGGCCTCGTCTCCAGCCTTGTCTATGAACCGAACGCCGATGGACAGCTGCTCTGTCCCCCCAATGTCAGCCGTTTCGTCCGCTAGGACAAAGAATGCTACAGCTCTGTTAGCTTCGGACACTATTTTCTCTTTTAGCATGTTGCCACAGATGCTGACTATCTCGTTCTCGACCCGGGCAGATGTGTACTTGGCGTTTCCAGCTGCGGAAGCAAAGTGTTCCCGAAGCGGAGCATCTCCAGCTTCCACCCGAAGATCAAGAAGATCGTGGAAGACTCCACTGTCAGACTGCTTCCCGCGAATCGGAAAGTCATGCGTCGCGCAAAAGACAATGGTAGAAACTATAGAATACAGTTTCACGCGATTCCTCTGAACCTGATCCTGCAGTGTTCTGTCCAACTGGTTAACAACAGGTAGCTGCCTGTTTTTCATCACATCCATAAAGTTTTGAGGGACCTCGACTGCCTCCTGGTGCCATCCGGACTTTATGTGGTCCCTGCACGCCTCGTGCATCTTTTTGTAGTTCGTGAAAGCGCGCACAATAAAACTACCTTGAGTGCCACGGTGAACGTTCGGACGAAATGTGACGCAGTAACGGGAAAGAGCTCCTTGAGCTGTTGCAGAGTACGCAAGCCAAGGTGAGTAATCTGCCAGCCATTGGTAGCGGAAAGATCTCTTCTCAGATACCACATCTTTCTTGAAGTCGTACGTAACACTTGGAGTCCATGGGTTGCTAAGGAGACGCAGCTTAACATGATCCGGGATCCCAGCGGTTCTGTCTGTATCCAGAAAGTTTCCCAAATCCAAATCAGTAGACATGCGAGTTGCTTCGCAACTTACCACGCCGTGTAACGTCACCGTCGGTGCGGTACCTTTCATGGTTTCAATAACCTCCGGTTTCGAGTCCTGATGAGAGCTTGTTTGATGTCCGTCAGACGCGCCCGCGTTGCAACATGTCTCACTAGGCTCTTGATGGTGGACCCCTGATAACAGTTCGTCACACGTCCGCTTTCGCTTGAAGAAGCGTCGAATATCCATGTTCAGAATCACGCTAGGTTAAGCCGGCCAGGAAGAATCTCGTGGGAGACACCAAAAAGACTTGTTACCTCGCGATGTTGGCTATTTTCAGCACGCTTCCCAAGGAGGTTATAAGTACTAGGAGAGGGCACGTTGCAATATTGGTGAAGCCTAGTCATAAAAAGTTTAAACGATTCTGTGCCCAGCGTGACCGCAGATCTCTCTGGCGATTGGTGCGCGTGACATGTCACGTGCGAGATGGCTGGTTGATTCTAAGAGGATTCCTTGCAGGGCTTGCGCGCGCTCCGCCCGGTAGGTTTTATCAGATCGAAGGCTGGACTGTGGTGTATTCTAGTACACCATAGCTAGACGGAGGCTAGCTACGGTCACGTGTCGGGCTGAGAAGTGAGGAGAGTAAGAAGGAAAATGAGAAAGAGACGAGGCGTCAAGGGAGCATGGCTTGTGGAGGCTACGCGGCGGACGTCATGCCCTCTCCTACCCTTCTATCCTCCTTGACGCTTCCACTTCGGGCACTTCGGGGCTACAAACGCTTGCTTCCGATAGTAATGCGGCTTACCCTATGTGTCTCTCCCGAATAAATTGATATGTACTGTTTTATCAAATGTTTCATTACCCCAACGAAGAAGCAAAGCGTACTACATCTTGTTGTCCTATAAGAATATGCGTTGTGTCTGTCAACCATCAACTGCATTATTTAAACAGTTCACGTGACACTAGATTCGGTTTCGTTTTGGTTTCAACGGGAACTCGAACTAGAGCCACTGCTTTAGCGCACGCCACCCCTCGCCACGATTGGTCAGTTCGTCACCATGGGGCGGTTTTGGTTTTGGCATCACCTTAACTTGCCGTTTTCTCAATAGCTATTTTGAATTTGAACATTAAATCCATGGTATTCAGGAAATGTAATTGGTTTGGGAAGCTAAAAAACCGCCGGAGTACCCTTTAACTGGTGCGGGCGCAGTTCCCCCCCCCCCCCCCCCCCCCCAAAAAAAAAAAAAAAAAATTCCAGGGGGGGGCAACCGCCCTCCCTTGCAACCCCCTGCGGACGCCCATGGTCACAGGTGCAACTTATGAGTGCCCTGCTGGATCAAGCGGTGCGTGCAGCCACATTCTCGCCACTCTTCGGTTGATCATCTTGTTGAAGACAAATGGCTACAAGGAGACACCGCCAGAGTTGTCGTGCACTGAGCTCCCTCAACAGTGGCGGCGCCCTCGACGACAAGGCATTAGGCCAAGTGTCCAAGACGTGGATTGGAGGAGTCCCCGTGAAGGCGGCGTGCCCACACCAAAGCCAGTGCGGCTGTTTGATGCCTGCGCCAAGAAGCAGGACGAGCAACGGCAGCTGGAGTTGCTGCATGAACTGGGCAGAACTCTCCAGAGCCTTGGGAACCAGGACTTAGGCGCAGTACTACTGGCTGCTCGAGGGCCGCTAACGGACACAAAACTGGGGCCTGCACCTGCTGGTTCACAGCTGTCTTATCAACAGGCAATGCTACCCTCCGGCTACAAGACGTGGACCTCGGCAAATATTTCTGCAGGAATCGGCCTTGCAACTTCAGTACCGGAGCTCTCCCTCTTCGATGGGACTCCACAGCACACATTCTCTGGCATGTTCAGTGCGGAGGAATGGCAAATATTGACGGAAAGTGCTGCTTACGGCAACCGTCGCAGACAGTACAATACGTTGTTGGGCTGGTGGGTAAGACATAATGCATAGTGCAAACTAGGTCACCAAGCAAGGAAGTAAACAAGACGAGCGCCGACTCCTAACTGTTTATTTCAGAGATTTGCACGCAGCTTATAAAGGTAAATTTGACGCATACCCGCTGGGTATTGGTCAGAGTGTGCCACCGTCGATTGATCACAAGTGCGGCTCGCATTGGCGACGCCGCTGCCGCCTATGTTTATGCGTGCGAGATGCCGCCTGTAAGCCCGTTTCACATGCTGAGATTCCTGTCTCTATTCGACTAAAATTGCAGTGGCACTGTAGCAGCGGCTCTTCGACAAGGTTCCACCCAGCTGTAATCCTGCAGCAGTGTCGGCAGCGTCTGCTGTGTGCCACGTGACCAGGGGAGACGGTGTTTCATGCACGTCGCAAGGCTAAAACTGAAATGCCTCGTCTTGTATTAGCAATGTAAAAATGTGAACTTATCGGTTAGTTCATGTAAACGTGATATATTCATGTATATGAAGGCGTATACATTGTATTGTAAGCAAAAATAAACACGTGGCGCTGCGACAGACATTGCAACGGTGGCCAGAACGTGTGAATCCAACAGTTGCGATAACTCTCACTGTGCCTGCTGTTGCACCAGTTTTACTCGCAGTCGCTGCATGTGAAACAGGCATTCCACGTTTTACGGAAATTGTCAATCCCCGACGGTGTTGTTTCTCCCACAGCCTCGATGGTAATCTGGCTTCTCGCCTGCTAAGTCTTCAAACCTTCACGCCTTCGAATAGCTGCCCTTCAGTGAAGTCATTTGGAATTGCACGGGACAGTCGATAGCATTGCGACTGCTGTAACTATACGCAAAAAAAGACTGCTTAAGTCAGCACGAACGAAGTGGAAGGAGAGACTCCACAGTACTGCACACTAACAACAACAAACATGGCGAAAGGGCTACCTCGATGTTGCAGAGATTTGGGGTTAGGTTGTGCCTCGTGTCAGGCACAACTTGACGGCCCTGCAGGTTTATGCATTAGGCATAACATCCTGCATTATTTCCAGTCAAGCAAAAAAGAAAAACTGTTTACACAATCACTTCTTAGCAAGGCTGGTGGGCCAGGAGAAATGCGGTAATCTAGCGGTGAGCTGTCACAGATGTGTTGTGTTCATATGCTATAACGACTTTTACCGTTTGTCGCAGGGGATCGAAGTGTCGCCGGAAAGTGCCAGGGAGCTGGAACTGAACTCCAGACAGCAAGGACGGAGTGCGCACTGGCGAGACGCGCGGCGCAACCGATTAACCGCATCAAGTTTTGGTCGTGGATCCAAGCGAGAGCAGTGGACAGAAACGGGCTTGCGGAGCCTCATCGAGCCAAAAGACATCTCGCATGTTCGCGCAGTTCAGTATGGGCTAAGGAATGAAAGTTTGGCTGCGGACCGCTATACAGCTGTTATGACTAACTTCAAGCACAATGTGTCGCTCCAGCACTGCGGCTTAGTTGTAAACCCTGGATTCCCGTGGCTTGGTGCCACACCCGACAGGCTGGTATATGATCCAGAGGAGCTCTCGTATGGAGTCCTTGAAATCAAATGTCCGTATTCAATCAAGGACACTGAACCAGATTATGCCAGGATGCAGAACTTCTACATAACATTCAATGAAAACGATGAGTCACATCTTGACCGGGACCATGACCACTATGCCCAGGTGCTTGGCCAAATGGCTCTGACTGGATGTCGCTGGGGAGACTTCGTTGTCTGCTCAGAGAAGTGGATAGTCTTTGAGCGCATTCGCTTTAATTTTCAGGACTGTGTGGAAATGCGTCAAAAGCTTGACGATTTTTTAACTTTCGGTACATGTTGCCCTATGTTGCCCGCAAGTAAGCTAGCTGAAACCGCAGTAGTTAGGGCTAAATAAAGAATAAAGATGTCTCTGGCTGGGTGAACTGTTGTGTTTCAATCAAGTTTGTCACCCCTCCCCTCAGCACAGTATCATTTACTGGTTCATGACGCTGGCAGACATCTCTGCCTTTTCAACAAAATGCTCCTAGCTCTCACGAACAAGTATGAAACAAAAAGAGACCACACAAGCACTACACTCATGACAGGTTTCTTTCGTGAAGGTCAGCACACATACAAGTCTCACAAAGCTCCGACACACATAACGCAAAGTAAAATGAAATGCACATATCGGGGAAACTACAGAGCATGTGCCCATGTTGCAAGCAGGCACCCACCCCCTATTTAAAGGCACACGCACTAAGCAAGGTCCCTCGCAAGTCTGTCCTGCTTTTTCGTTCCCAAACCTAGAAAGTGCCCGTCCCCCTTTCTCACGATTGTGTCTGTACTTAGAGTGGGCACTCGATCAATACTTTATGGGAAAGGCAAAGTTTACGTGTGCTTGTCATAAATATGTGCATTAGGTTTCAGCCTGCCATCATATCTGCGCTGCCTGTGCGATTTATGAGACGGGACTGAAAATTCGTGAGTATAGCTGCCACTGTCCAAATCTGATTAGCTACAGGGGCGTGGGTCAGTGGTATCGGCCGATCGAAGATATGATATGCCTTAATTCTTTGTATTCTACGTTCCACATGAATTCTTAGAGATGCGATTTCTTTTGTTTCTTGCACTTGTCCATTTGTGAATGTGCGGCCTTTCAAGAAAGGGGGCAGATTCAGCTTTACGCCTTTTCTCTCAAGCAAATCCTCAATGAGGAAACCCTTATCTGCCATCACAGAATCGTTTTCTTCAAACGTCAACTCTAAAAAGCCGCTCCTTATGACAGTTTCTCTGTCTGATGTCGATCCTGTGTAAAGCTCGGACACGAAGGCCAGAAGCCCATTAGGCAGTACACCGACAAGCCCCTTAAAGGTGTTTGCTGATTTGTACATTGAGTATGTGCTCGACTGAAGCGACGGAGAGGTCGGCACTTCACACTGTACCTCCGTTGCATCCAGAATTACCCTCGTTGATGCATATTTCTTAACAAAATCATCTGGCATCATTGCATCTGTTGTTTCCCTTGGTGCCCACAGGGGAAATGAGCTCAACTTTGTATACAGGAAATTAAACCAGGACATGCAAATCCTTGACACTGTGGACTGCGCAATAGAAAACCTGTGTGCCAAGTCTGCTTCGAAGAGACCAAGTCGTAGTCTCAAAAGAACTAAAAAGAGTTCATTCTCTGTGGTTAGCTTTCGCTTACGGCCCCTCAAAGAATTCTCCCCACTGCTACTTTCTGTCCGCAAGACATTGCAGCCATCTTTCCCAGTGTCCAGAAAACGCAGCAATGCTCCAAAGTGTTGATATCCCGGAAGACCGGTGTAAAACATGAAGTCTTCATCGCAGCCTTTGAAGCGCTCAATGCAAAAGGAAGCTGATTTTCCCTGCTCTTCCGAAACCTGGCACTCGAGGCGGGTTTTTTCTGCATGAAGCTCACGTAGTGCACCCCTTGCGTTTTCCAGTTGCTGTCTCAGCTGTTCACATTCATCACGAAGTCGTGCTATTTCTCTCTTCTGTTGGTCAACTACACTTGCAAGATGCTCGGCTTCTGCAGCATGTGAAGAGCAGTCGTGAACAGGTTCCACTGGGCTTGCAACAGCGGCATCCACTCCATCACTGCTGCCCATCACCTCGTCTTGGTGCACGTCTTCACTTGCTTGAGCTGTCGGTGCCACTGGCTGCAGTGGCTGGTCATTTTTCTTTAGCAGTGGTGGTGCAGCGTTGTTTTGGGGGCTTCCGAACACTGCTTTGCGGTTTGAAGGCGAACACTGACGGTACTGCAGTGTCCATAAGGAGGTTGTACCCGCTAGCCACGCCAGGTATAAAGTCACATGTACGGAAATGCTTGGAGCACACTTTCGTCGATTTCATGTTTACGCGGAAGTTAGCACCTTCGTCTCTTTTGATTGCGATAATCCATTCTTGTAGAGGATGGGATCTCTTGGAAAGCGATGGAAGGATACCTAGAACAAAAACAAAAAAGGAACACTGAATGAAGAATTCAGAAGCGCCGTTGGTACGCGCAGCATTTAACACGCGTTTAAATAATTTACCTGGGGCTCACTAGCAAAACGGAGATTACCAAACAAACATATCCAAACTTTTTTTTGGTACGGTAACGAGCAGAAGACAACGTAGTAAATGAGGCGGCGAAAGCAAGCGGGTGTTGCTACCTGCGCCCAAACGGTACAGATAGTTGAACAATTCCGGTCGGGCAGAATCACGACCATAGCGCGTGAGTCCGCACTGTCGCCCTACCGTACGAACAGTTACGGTAAGTCTCGCCAATATATCACGACACGGACGAAAGCTCTTAGGCTTTATCTTTTACTGCAGTGACAGTAGTCACGCTAGTTCGTGGTCACGTCACCAACCAGATACTACGCAATCGGCTCAAAGTTGAAAGATCAAAACACCCCGTCAAAGGAGATCCCCCATGCGGTGCTGCTGTATACATACCTTGTTCCCGTCGCTGTCGCTGATGCCGCGCTGCTTGCACTGCGGAACGCAGCAATGCACCGTCATCCTGCCAGCGTCGAAAAAACCTATTTACTGCTACACGGGCTACACGCATGTATACTATTGCAGAACACCGATGGTACGCCGCACATACGAGCCCGCGCGCATAGCCTCCCGGCCGTTCGTCGCCACTTACCAAGATGGCGAACGTGGTTTCTCTCCCGTTCACTGGATGGCGCTGACAATTTCGGATATCGCCTATTGCGCCCAAAGTAGCTGTGGCCAAAAGGACATTGTAGATCAAGCTTCTTTATAAAACAAACCCACTTCTCACGGTTGTAAAATCATTACCACAGCCATATAGGTGACTGGGAAGTCCCGCAGAAACCACGGTAGCGTTGCTCCCAAAATTAAAAAGAGCGCTCGGGTGCATTTTTTTAAGCGATACTAGCAATAAATAGAATGAGACTTAGAAAATTACACATTTACACTCATGTTTAATCAGTCGGTATGAAGTCCTCTTTTGTGGGGATCTAACGACGTTTTTAAGGGGAGTAATACATTGATGAAGTAAACATCTTGTGTATACAAAGAAGCAGGTGTTTTCTATTTGAAAAATGTTCTCTGTAAAGCCAAATGTGCTCCTGCAGAGTCAAAAACCAGTAACAAAAGTACTTCAAAAATACAAGATTATATAAAAGTAACTGAAGTTATGCGGCGCTTTAGTTATATGTTGTGGTTTGGCGTATCTAATTTTTTAATCAGGTCGTTAATGAAAAAAAATGGCTCGAGGTACACCTAAGCACTTTTTATGAGTGGTGAATGCGAAAGCACGCGCGTAGTTTTTCCGCTCCCTTATCTCGTCTGCGGCGTAGTTGCGTAGAGGGCCGAGCTCGCGCTCTCCTTGCCGCGCTGACCTTGGGCGTGGAGCCGCTGCCCCGCTCGGCGGCCAAATGCTTCGTGTTACCGGCGCGCTGGCAGCGCGGACACGCAGCGCCTTGGGGTGGCGGTCGTTGAAACTGACTCGCAGCGGCCGATGGGAGCCTCGTTCCTTGAAACTATGACGCGCGCCAGCCAATGTGATTGAAGCCGAAATCCATCAGACTTCGGCTTCACTCCGCTCCTTTGGGAGCGGGCAAACTAGGTGCCGTTTGGCTAGGCTTTTGGCGCGGCTTCAAAGCGGGGAGCCATCAGATCTCGGCTTCACTTAGAGAAAGAAGTTTAAATGCCCTTTTGGCGCGGCTTGAAAGCTGATGACGTCGGCTCGCTCCATGCACTCTAAAAATAGTGTATTCTTACACCCTTTGTCCTATATAATACACCCCAAAACTTCAATTCGACGTACAGCGCACTGACGTCGATCTGATGGTACTAACTTTCACGAGAGGCTTGATAGCCGTGTGGGACAACTTATGAAAATAGTTAATGTACGTGTTACTGAGTACAAAAAATAATCGGGGTTTTCTTGGCCGTACAGCATAGCCTCACTGTTTTCTTTCTGGGGTCTTTGATACGTACTTTAGCTCTTTAATAAGGTATAACGTACCGTTATCAAGCGCCTCGTAAACTTTGGGGCCGTCTGTTCGACTATAGTGCGCTGTACGTCGAACTAAAGTTTTGGAGTGCATTATATGAGATAAAAGGGTGTAAGATGATACCCTTTTTTTTTTTTTGGTGTGTGGGACAGTTAATGCCTTCGCATTATTATTGCTCTAAATATCACTGGAGAGAATTTTAACCCGTAAAATATCAAAATGATAATTTCAATTGGGCATAATTATGTGAGGCGAAGCTTTAGCATGCATTAAATGGGGCACGGGGACATGTAACTCGACATTAGCGGAAACCAAACGTATGAGCACACAAAAATGTATTTGTTTGTTATGTTTCGCCCTTCTTTTGTTCCTCTAACCTTAACAATCCTCCTTGAGTTCGACAACGACGAACTTCAAGGTCAGATACACAAGTCCCTAAAAAAAAAGTACTGAGAGAAAGGAATGGCAAGACACACGAAGGGATTGTTGAGCACATTTCAAAGGTTGTCCTCAACGGAATATTGACATGTTTACAAGCTAGTTCTTCGCATGCGGCATTTATATGGTCTTTGAGCTATACCGAGGATTATTTTTTGAGTACACGTAAATACGTGCTGCAAACGCAATATATATTCAGTTCCAAAACTAGATTGCATTCGCAGAACCAAAATACATCCACAATAAGACTTTTACCAGGAGCTTTTTCCGGACTAAACTGACGGCAAAGGAGTTTCTAAAGAATAAACAAACAAAAATGTAACTATGTTACCCATTTTACGCCAAATAACTTTAGTGCCTAAAATGACGGATCTACTTTATTATTTCAATTGTTTAATCATTTTTTTTTTTGCTTTTTCAAGGCAAAAATGTACCTAAAGGAGCTGTGCAACAATTTCAGGGCTTTGCTTAAATATTTGTGGAAGTTGATGCCTGACACTTCTGAAGTGAACTACAGAAAACAGATTTTGCCTGGATACCCTAGTTTTTGTTTAAAAAAATGAAAAAAGATCCAGGTTTTTGCACCTCTCTACTCGTACATCGTCTTCCGGGTCACGTGCGCAGTTACGTCGATAGGGTAGGCGCGGGGTTCTGGTAAAGTTCTCTCTCTAGAACCATCAGTAAGCATCGAGAACTCATCCGCTCGCGACCGCGTGACCACGTGCTAGCGGGCGCAGCCAACACCTCCTAGAGAAGAAGGCCGTAGCGCTCCCAGTGGTTACGTCATAATGTCGGAGGAAGGAAGGCCATTGCGCAACTACGTGAAAATATCTGCTATCGACGGGAAAAAAAATGTTTATCCGACATTAATATACGTTTTAAAAACGCAGTCTTGTAAAATCTATTATACCTATATACAATATTAACGTAATATACAACGCGTTACTAAGGTTGAAAGTACCAAATTTATATTTATGAGTATCCCCCTAACCACGGGACTATACGTGCAGTCCCGCAGCTCCCCACACTTTTCGAATGAACCGGCTCCGATCACTCCGATGCGACATCTTCCCTCATACGGGCTCCAATTCTGGTAAATTTACGTTGTGGGAGAGCTGCTGACTGTCTGAAAAGGAACGCTGAGACATTTCAGAAGGGAAGGGCACCGAAAACAAAATCCAGTCATCGCCGCAGGGAGAGCACACGAGCAAAAGATGGGTCGACAACTTTAAGCCTTTTGTCGCCGCTGCTCTCGTGTGTGTTACTCTTGAGACTTTTTTTTTTTTTCTTCCCGTCGTATTTCCGTCGTCACCGCAGTCTCGGGTAGCTTTTTGTGTTCGCTTAATACTACGGCATTTACGTGGATTCGTGGAAAAACTCCTGCTACGGGTTGAGAGACCTGTGTGACAACAAGCCAACGGTGACTCTGGTCGATTATCGATAGACCTCTCTCTCGACAGAGAGAGACTTCTTGGAGTTCGTGTTCAAATTTTTCGTCACGGATATTGGGGGACGTATGGATACGGTCGACAGGTGAGGAACAACTTATTAACGGGCTTTCTTGGTCATGTAGGACGCGAGCAAAAAGTTGCAATCGTTTTTTGTTTTGGTTTTTTCATTTTATGATAGACTTGAATTTTGTTCTTTGTCGTTATCCATGTGCAGTTGAGTCGACATTTGCAAATATGCGTGGTAATCTAGTTTTCACTGGAAGGTGAAAAACAAGTTTGTGTGATTATTGAAAGTGCGTTGTTTGTGATTATGTGTTTATTTATACTAATGTTCTTTTATTGCCTTTACCGCGTTTATAATAGGATCTTAACTGTATTAATGTAATAGTATTATTATATACCAAATAAGCTATATTTTGTTCTTAGGCAGCTCGAGCCCATAGGGAGAAGTAAATTAGTTGACTAAGTAGTAAGTTTAGTACCCCTGCCACACGGAAAGGTTAATATATTTTCATTCAATGATATGGGATTTAATCAGCTCGCGGTGATTTGTCGACCCCATGATGTCATTCGATCTAAATTACATTAATTTTATCATGTGGCCGGTGTATAATGCAACAGTTCAGTGACTGCACGCGATAACATCGCCAACATTGTCGTAAGCGACACTTGTCTAGCCGTGTCCGCGTTGACTACGTCTACCTGATTTTTAACTGTAATCTGTTTTGCTGTGTCCAATCACTGCATGTCTCGCCAGTTTGTCGAAGTATTTCTGTATAAAATATGCATTCCTACAGCAATATATGCGTGACTCAATGTTTTCGAGTTAAAACAATCACATTTTTCTAGATGTCTTATACACACACCTCGTACTATTTCGTACCGATTATTTAGCGGTGTAATATTTTGCCCGTTAAATAAAGTGTTTTCTAGACCTGTTGCTGTGCGCAGCTTTCATTTTAGCTAATAAGACACGCGTATGTGACCGAAAGCCCGTTACAATGGTCGATCCACGCGCGTTGCCTTCGCTTCGACGCGCGCCCCCAATGGCCTTCCTTCGCGACGTCACGAGAAGAGCACTCTGGCCTTCTCTTCTAGGAGGCGTTGGCGCAGCGCGAACAATATGGTGAAAGGAGGAAAGTCTCATCCGGGTCCGGCCATCGCCATCTGGCTCTGCCCCCGTCCCCCTCCGGCTTCTGGCGGATGTTCGCGGTAGCAGATAGAGCTGACGGTTTTGTGGACCCAGGATAGATGGCGCCACTAAAACTCCGTATAATAAAAGTTTTGTCGATGACATCAGGTTTTTAGACGCATTTATATTTATGTTGGAACGACGCGATTTATAAAAAGTTACCTTTTATTGAGCAGGTATTCGCACAACTTGCTATCTTTTACAAGGCCCCCATTGACGTCATGCCGTGTGTTTCTCATGGCCACCGCTCGGGGAATATTCTAATTTTTGCCTCGCTATTACGCAGCGGAATCGGAACATTTCGATGAAAGGAGGTGTGTTTTCCGTCATTTGTGACAAGGTGAGCAATCTCAAAAGTAGAAGATGCCAATTCTTTGAACGTTAAAATCGTTGCACAGCTCCCCTTTAAGACGAATGAACAATTCCCTGACAAGTCACCAATGGCCTGCGTCGTGGGACAGGTACATCATGGTTGAAAATACACCAATAAACACATTGACATACAAATAAGCACACAGAACTAGCCGTACTGTGTCACAAAATTCGGCAAGGCTCGTGCCGTGCTGGTATCTGC
Source organism: Ixodes persulcatus (assembly GCA_013358835.2). Taxonomy (NCBI): domain Eukaryota; kingdom Metazoa; phylum Arthropoda; class Arachnida; order Ixodida; family Ixodidae; genus Ixodes; species Ixodes persulcatus. The sequence continues at coordinate 180,201 of JABSTQ010010778.1, forward strand.
CCAAGAGCCTATTTAGGAAAAATAATAACGTTTGGAAAAAATAGTTTTTGTCTTGTTTTTTTTAGAGTAACTTTTTATTTATTAATTTTAAGGCCATAGTTTAAATTAAAAAAAACTTACTGGGCATCATCAATAAGCCATATATCAACCCTTTCAGACAAGTATAAAGCACGCCGTTCATTTTACCATGTTTTGAAAAACCCTTCAATTCTGACGCGTACTCTATAGCTTTGGATTCTTATCTAAGCACATCTTGGCGGCAGCTGGCCTGATCAGCTGCCGCCAAGATGATCAGCTGTACATTCGAAAGTCTAAATTTAAATACAGGGATATTTGGACTTTTTGTCAAAACATATTATGTCACTAAACTTAAGACTCAAAAAGTCCGGTTGTGAGTCCTCCCACCACTTAACTGTATCAAATCAGGCAAACATTTTATTTAAAAATTGTCAGTGGCCTTTACCCGCATTGTCCTTCGAGTTAAAAGTCCAAAGTCCTTTAGGAAATTGAAGAAGAATTAACTTATTGTTTAATAATCCCCATCACATTCTTCTACAACGCCACCATGCACTGCGGAGATTGCCGGCATGTGCTAAGGGTAGTAGAAGACATGGAGCATGCAGCTTAAAGTGGGCAGGCAGAAAGATCATCTAGCTGGTGCATAGCTAGAGAATGCGGCTGCGTACCAAGAGGTTCGGGGTTCGGTTTCTGAAGGGGGGTATATGTTATTTTGATTTTTATCTCTTTCTTGGGCACAGCGCACTTTGCTTTGCTTATGATGCCATGGTAAACAAACTTGTGCGCTCATGCCCTGCTGCCTACGCACCACTATTAATTCTCGCACTTTTATTTAGCCAAGTCTTTGCGTAAACGAAAATGGTTGAACACGCCACTTAGGTATTATCTAGATAAAAAATAATAAAAGAAAACAATTCAAAAATGGAAATACGCACCACGGGGTCCACACACAACGGGGGCACGGACTGACGGAAAAAGAAGCATGTCGTAGTGGAGGGTTTTATCATATATTATAATGCATTTCGCGTATAATATTGCAGAATTTCAGCATCCACTACCACGAACCACCAATCAGTTGAAACATTTTTACTAGTTAAAATTGGGATTAAAATAAAACACGTACGCACCGTACGTGTTTCGTTTGTTCATACCATGTTCTATCAACATTCTAAGTACATACCTCTTATATTCCTAAATATCTCTGTATCCCTGAGATGCAAGACCGCCTCGCAAAAACGTAATGCAAACAGTATTCGCGACTCCAACTATCTATAGGTGGCGCCACTCGTTTTTCAAAATGGCGGTTATATGAGGGTCGGAGATGCGTGCAGCTGCTGAGCCTGTCTAGTGTGCTGGCTTTACTGAGCGACACAAATTATTTGTGGTAATACAAGGAAGCTAGGGTGTTGTGAGCGCAGGTCACCCCTTTATCCTGAAAACAAAACAATGTTTAACGTAATACTTACTCCAGGAAGCACGTTTTAATTCTGGAGCGAAACCGAAACTAAGCTCTATTTTGGATTTAATTTCTCGATATAGGTCTTCATTTCAAATTCTTCCATAACTCAAGATGTGTCTCACATCCTAATTATTTAGTTAAAGAAGTTGTCCGCGAAACCTTTATTTTGTGACATACATGTTTGATTTAGGCACTTCAAAATAGAATATTGTAGTTGTTGAAAAAATCAGTGCTGCTATTTGTGCGTTCTCGCTGCTTTTTCTCGCTCAGTTAATGTGAAATAATAAGCTGCGGACCTTTTAATGGGTTTTGGGTATTTAGATGATTAATTGCTTTAACATTATTCCCAGCACAAGAATAACAGAATAAATCAAATGTTTGCAATATGTGCACAAAACGTAAAAATTAATAAACGCTGTTCTCACTACAACAACCCAAAGACAGAATCCGAGTAAGACAGCTGAAGTGTGTGGGTGTGTGTTTTTATAGCAACGCGTGACGCATAGGACTTTATATTGCATCCAGTGTTTGACTGTCTATCTTGATAACGATGTCAGAGTTTGTTATATGCTAAAAAGAAAAGCAAACAATGATACCTTCCTGGAAAGACTATTATGGTTAAATGGCGGATTTTTGTGATCGTGGCGTTAATTGGAGACATACATTGCCGTGATTTGTATTAATAATAATAATATTAAAAATCAATATTTTAATACGCAAATTTTCAAGCTCTAATATAATTTGCTGATTATAATCTAATTTCAAAGGCGCGAACAAGTATGACAATCAGAAGTGTGTTAATAATCATCACTGGTGCCAAATGCAGCCTTTTTATTTTCCAAGTTTTAAAATAAAAATAGTCTAAAATCAATCAAAACATTTTCGCTAATGTGAGAAATCTATATTAAATTACATTAATTGTGAGTAAAGCCTATTTTGCTATCAAAGTCGCGACTTTTGACAATCGGCAAGAGTCGCAAAGTCGCCGCCAAAATCCATCCAGACCAAATGCCCCAAAATAAAAAAAAAATAAAAAAATATTTGTATTTTTGTTTTAGTTACCAAGCGTTTTATAACATTTAGTTACTTTCTTTTTACGCGCCGTCGTTTTGCCAAACTCAGCCTTTCCAGTTCGAAGGAACGCCTACCCGCTCGCACGTATGCTCACTGCAGCACGTTGCGTTGGCGTTGGAAGCCCGTGAAACAGTGGTGAGTTTTACCATTGCGTATACGAGCGAACGCAAGCGCTGTGTGTTTGCGTTAGCGCGTGCGCGGAGCCAGAAATTGCGGTCTTGGATTGGCGCATGGCGATGAGCGCACGCACAGCGTGGGGCACGCAGCTCGAACGCAAGCGCGTGCACAGCGCTTTCGTTTGCTTCTATAGGCGATACTAAAACTCTCTAGTAAGACGTACCATCCCAAACCGTCTGCAGCACTACGTTGAGACAGTGAAGAGCGTTGTTTGCGTTCGGAAATGACATTTCGCGAGCCATGATCGCGAGCAGTTCCGCCGTGCCCACTGAGCCGGAGAATCGGGGGACCCTCACTAGAGCGCTTCCCATTTCCGCCACGGGAGGGCGAGCAACGAGCTGGAGACGCGAATACCTTTGGCGTCGGCGATGACAAATGATGCCCATGACTGTAAAAGAGCTCGCTAGAAATACGTAGAAAATGCTGCCAATACCATTAAAAATATACAAGCGATCACATTTATTTCTATGGCTTAGGAATAGCCAGCACGTCTCAGTCTTGTAACATTACGAGCAAACTTTTAACGTTCATTGTGCGCGCTCTTTTCGTATCATGTGACACTCCATGTTTACAATGCACTGATCTTAGGAATTCAGTAGAACAGTGAAAAGCGATGAAAAATGTCAGCACATCTTTTATTTTAGAATGCTGGTTTGCTTCTAAAAATGGTGGCATCTACGTCTTACTAAACACCTTTGCTTTTACCATTTTAATTTTTATCGCGTAGCTCATAATATGAATAATGGTTTTGAATGTTCCTTTTTCAGACATATTCTAGGCGTTTTAAGCTTCCTTTTAAAACGTATATTATTCAGTACTACTGTTGCAGAGCAGTCAATAAAATAGAAGCTTTGTTTAGGTCACTGATGTGATATCTTTCAGAATAGGCGTGAAGTGAGAAAGTATTTTCTGATAAAGCTTTGAATGTAAAATATAAGCCAAGTTCACAGCTGAGGTGCAGTAAGTAAAACAAAAACTGCAAGGCGTCGGTAGCTTTATCTACATTTAGATAACGGTTCAGACGCCTCCGAGAGTTGTCCCTGAATTTTCTGGCATTGGTTATTCTGTCAAAAGTTTTAAATGGGTGCTGTAAACTAGTAAAACTTATTATAGTTGGGTTATTAAAATTGTTAAACATTACACCTATAGGTCCTCATCTAGCTAGAAAATAAGTGGTAAATCAATTTTAACCTGAAATATAACGCCTTCTGGTGAATTTTTCAACGTGACTATAAATCTGAAAAGTTCACAGTGGCGAATTGAGGTTGTGCAGACCTTTCAGTTTGCATTGGTTTGGGATGTCGCATCTAAGACGAAATGTCACGGTCAAATATGGCAGTGATTCCACATAAAGTGCAAAAATCGAAAGGTCGGAAGACAAACAATGGCTGGTGGTGATTCAGTGTTATATTTCAAAGGTTATTTTGTAATTTCGATTGACATGTTTACTAACTTGTTCTCCGTCTGCATTTTAGCCGCCTCGGTGGCTCCGAGGCGAGAGTGCTGGCCTACGGATCCCCATGTGGCGGGTTCCAATCCCGGCCGAGGTGCCCGCAATCTGACGGAGGCTTATTGCGGAGGAGGCGCCGTGTAACCGAGCTTTTGGTTGCACGTCAAAAGATCCCCAGGTGGTCAAAATTAATCCCCAGTCCTCCGCTGGGGCGTGCCAGATGCCCGTCGTTGGTTTGGCACGTGAAACCCCCAAATTTGACTTTTTTCCGTCTGCATTTATCTACGCCCAAAAAGCAGCCCGGCGTCTACTTTGCCGCACAACACTCGAAGAGCCAATCACCGCAACTTATGGACGCAGCTCAGCGAATGACGATGCCGAAACGTAGGTTTAGACCAAAAAACGCAGTCTGAATTGTGACATTAAGCAGTGCAAGCGTGACGCTTTGCAATGCTTAATGTCACAACTCAGACTGCGTTTTTTGCTCTAAACATATATGTGTGAAGAACGGCGTGCGGTGGGAGGTCACGTCGCCGCCGATGGGGAGGTTTCGAGTTTCGACCACGGCATTCCTGCTTGCCTCCCCCCACCGCCCCGCCGAGCGACAAGTCGCACTGCCACCGCCGGGGCGCCGCCCGAGTTCGGTATCGGATGTCCAGCTTCCCCTCGGTCCCTAACGGCTTGCAGGTGCGGGTCCAGACACTCTGGCAGACGGGACGGACCCATTGGCAGACCGGGGGTTTCGGCATGGTGGTGACGTCGACTTCGTGAAATTGGGGAGAGGGGGAGGATGAACTGCTGAAGGGGGAGACAGTTGCTGGCGGGGTCGCGTCGAGGAAAGCCCGAAGAAAAAAGCAGCTGGCCGTACGGGGGAAGAACACCGACACGCGGGACGCCGAGAAAGTGCGGAGTTTTTGGAGAAGAACTGCGCAGCGTCCCACGGATCCACGCGGAGCTGACCAGAGACCGGCCCACCGTACTTGACCGCGGGTCCCACCGATCACCAGAGACCGGCCCACCGTACTTGACCGCGGGTCCCACCGATCACCCGAGACCGGCCCACCGTACTTGACCGCGGGTCCCACCGATCACCAGAGACCGGCCCACCGTACTTGACCGCGGATGCCACGGCTGCCACCAATGTGATGACCGCTACCGGGGAGTAGCGGTTCAGCCACCCTGGGGTCCCTTTTGGGGTAGAGAGCGGAAGAAGTGCCACGACAACGAAAAAATGTTGAATACGGACTTTAATTGGTCCGACTGGGAACTTTGAGTCTACTCGCTCACACCCCCCCCCCCCCCCCCCCCCCTTGATGCCGGTGCTGATGACGGGACGCTTCCGTCAGGTTCGGTGGCACAAGTCGGTCAGGTTCCGCAAGCCGGTCTCTGGTCAGGTTTGCGTCAATCGGCGGGACGCTGCGGTCAGGTACGGTGGGCCGGTCTCGGTCAGCTCCGCGTCGATCGGTGTGGAAGCTTCCGTCAGGTTCGGTGGCACGGCTCGGTCAGGTTCCGCAAGCCGGTCTCTGGTGATCGGTGTGATGGATTCGGATGGCTCTGAGGAAGCGAGATCGCTTATTAGAGAGGAAATGCTGGTTGAACAGATGCGCTCTCAGTTTGTGGCTGGGCTCCGAGATCCTGTCCGGAGATTTGTCATGTCGCGTGACCCGAAGAGTTTTGATGAGGCGGTTGACGTCGCTGCCAAGGAAGAAGCTAACGAGTCTTTGAGCAATGGAGTCGCGGGAATTCGTGTTGTGAGAGAGAGCGAAGGAACGGATCAAACCGAGATGCAGCAACTAAAAGAAAGGTTAGGCAATATCGAAAGGATGTTGATGGAACAGACACAGATGCCTTCAGGAGGCCGACGTTCGGGCAGATCGAGGGGCCCTCTGACTTGCTTTGCATGCGGGAGAATCGGGCACATTGCTCGCCACTGCGGACAACAACGCGCAGGGGATCAGTCGCAAACGTTTCCAAAAAACGTATAAACGTCCCCTCTGCCGGAGAGGAAGAGGGGGCGAGCGTCGTTCTAGGGGATGCGAGGCAGAAAAGAAGGGGTGCAGCATCGGGGGCGAGGAGCCGGTCGAGAAACCGCGAGGCGAAAGTGCTCGAGAAAGCCGCGAAGCCGGCGGCCATAATCCGGTATTCGAAGGAGACAAGCCCGGTCATAGAGTGCCAAATTAACGGGGTCGGGGTTCACCTGCTCGTCGACACCGGATCACGCGTGAGTCTAATTCGCGAGGGCGTGCTTGAAAGGATTACTGAGGTAAATAGGCAACCTTTAGCCGCCGCGGGCATGAACCACGGGCCATTTGTCGGCATAACCGGGGAGGAACTTGACATTAAGGGTTGTTTCTCGTTGCACTTCGCCCTTGGGCGGCACAGCTTTGATCACATATGCTACGTCATCGCCGACGGTCCGGCTGTTCCGGTAGATGGAATTTTGGGGCAGGACATCCTTTCTTGTCAGGGCATCGACCTCCTCACGACACGAAAAATGTTGAGGGTTGGTGAGGACGAGATTCTTATCTCGAATTGGCGGGCTGATCCGGCAAGTGAGCGGATTGGCAGGGCAGGCTCACGCCACGCTGTGCCTGTGGGGGTTTCGGTGCGCCTCGCCGCTCCATGTGCTATTCCAGCGATGAGTGAAGTCATTTGTTGGGCGAAACTGGCCACACCAATCTCTGCTGGAGAACTAGGTGTTGTTGAGTCCAGTCCGCTGTCTGTTCACGGGCTCGCGGGAGCTTCGGTGCTGGTCCAGGTGGCTGAGAACTCCCGGGTGCCTGTGCGGCTGGCCAACTTTACGTTGGAGGAGTTGACTCTGCCCCGCAACAAGAACGTGGCATTGTTTCACTATACAGAGCTAGGGGTTGAGACAAGCAGCGTCCGTTCCATTCAGAAGGTCGCCGAGGCGTTGTCCAACGCGGAGATTGATTCCCTTTTCGAAACGTCTCATGTGTTCGGAGAGGAGCTGGTTAAGCTTAGGCAGGTGATACGTCGTTACTCAAGCGTATTCGCCAGGAGTAATTTGGACCTGGGACAGTGCGGGGAGATCAAGCACCGGATCAGCACGGGCGACGCCGCTCCGGTGTACCAGCGGGCGTACCGTATTCCATATTCGCAGAGAGCGGAGATGGACCGCCAGGTAGGGGAGATGATGAAGGCGGGTATTGTGGAACACTCCAAGTCGCCCTGGGGGTCACCGGCGCTGTTGGTGGAGAAGTCGGACGGATCGTTTCGGTTCGTCGTCGATTACCGGAAGTTGAATTCCGTGACCCGTGTGGATCCCTACCCTCTGCCTAATATCCAGGAGACCTTATCTCAGTTGGGATCGGCCAGGTATTTCTCTGTGGTGGACATGGAATCTGGGTTCTGGCAGGTCGAGATGGACCCCACTGACAGGGAAAAGACAGCGTTCAACACGACCAACGGGCACTACCAGTGGACCAGGATGCCGATGGGGCTGGTAAACAGTCCCGCGGTGTGGCAGCGTACTGCAGACGTCGTGCTGAAAGGGCTGGTGGGTGGGTCAGGTCTGCCACGTGTATATGGACGATATCGTCATATACAGTGAGACCTTTGATCAGCACATGAAAGACGTCGAAAGTGTGCTCCGTCGTCTCAGAGGTGCAGGCTTAAAGCTAAAGCCCAAGAAATGTCAGTTCCTGAAAGCGGAGGTAAAGTACTTGGGTCATATGGTGTCCGCGGCAGGAGTTCGACCTGACCCAGACAAGCTGAACTCCGTCCAGAGCTTTCCTCGGCCGACGAACCTGCGGGGAGTTCGGGAATTTTTGGGACTCGTCGGATACTATATTCGGAACATAGATCAGTTTTCTAGAGTAGCGAAGCCGCTCACGCGTCTAACGGCCAAGAATGCAAGGTTCGAGTGGACGGACGATGTCGAGGGCGCCTTCGTGAGCCTGAAGCAGAGACTGGTCGAGGCTCCGATACTTAGGTATCCGGATTTCCGTCTTACATTCATTCTCGCAACAGACGTATCCCAGTATGCCCTTGGGGCTGTCCTGTCCCAGAGACACGAGGGCCTTGAACACCCCGTGGCATTTGCTAGCCGCCAGCTCAATATGGCCGAGCAGTCCTACAGCGCCACCGAAAAAGAATGCCTGGCTCTGATATGGGCGGTCCGGCATTTTCGATGCTACTTGTATGGCCGTAGCTTTAAGATTGTCACAGACTGTCGTCCTCTCAGATGGATGATGAACATGAGAGACCCTAGTTCTAGGCTAGCTAGGTGGAACCTTCAGCTGCAAGAGTACAATTTCGAAGTCGAGCAGAAGGCAGGAAAGGCACACAACAATGCGGACGCCTTGAGCCGAACAGTTCCGGAGCATGGCGTTTCAACCGATGTACACTTCGTCACCAGTTATGTCCCGACAATCAGCGAGGACAAGTTAAAAGCAGAGCAGCAAAGGGACCCTTCTCTGCGGGCATTGCTTGGGAGACTTGACTCCGAGCCTGCGCTCCGCTCTGAGTACAGAATGAACAGTCACGGCTTGCTTTGCAAGATCACTGCGGAGCATCGGGGCTGTCGCAGAGAGGGCCTTGCAGAGAGACTCGTCGTGCCAGAAAGCATGGTGCCCGACGTACTCAAGGCGTTTCACAATGCCCCGTACGCTGGCCACTTTGGCGCAAAGAAAACCAGGCAAAGGATTGAGAAGTCCTTCTTTTGGGACGGCATGAGAGGGTCAGTCAGGGACTACTGTGCGAGCTGCGAGTCAAGCCAGCTCAGAAGAACGCCAAAGCAAAAAAGAAGGGCTCCCCTGCAAATGTTCGACGAGGTGAGTCAGCCATTCCAGCGAACGGCCATGGATATTGTGGGGCCGTTGCCTCTTACGTCTGAGGGTCACCGCTACATCCTTGTTTTCGTTGACCCTCTCACACGGTTTGCTGAGGCTCTGCCGTTGTCGGATCAAAAGGCTGAGACGGTTGCGAGATGTTTTGTTGAGAGGATCGTGCTTAAGCATGGTGTTCCACACCAACTTCTAACCGATCAAGGTACCAACTTCGTAACGGGTCTCATGACGGAGGTGTGCAGGCTTCTCGGAGTAGAGAAACTGAGAACAACGCCGTACCACCCCGAAGGCAACGGCACAGTCGAAAGGCTGAACCAGACGGTGAAAGGCCTAATGGACCTTTTTCACATATTGACGGCACCAGGCGGTGGCTGCACGAACTAAAAATCGAGGAAGTGACCTACCTGCGCTACCAATCGATAACGGGAGCTACGCTACCAGTTTCTTCGATCTCCGAGCAGCGGCGCGTGCCCAAGGCGACTCTAAAGAGGGGGATCTGTGGCGTCCACCCAAACGTCATGTTTTTCTTTCCGTCCACTTTCTTTTTTTGTGTAACACAATTATATATATGTTGCAATTACGTGTTCTACTTGCTGATCCACAGCCTCCTTCCGAATTTCCTCGATTTCTAGTGCCGACTTCCGCCGCTTGGCATCGAGTGCTCGCGCGTGCGCAGAACGCTTCTCGGAAAAGGTCCATTTCTCATCTGGACGCGAAGGATCAGAGGGACTGGGACGCGTGGCTCCCCTATGTTATGTTTGCATATAATACGGCCACACACGAGAGTACGAACGACACCCCGTTCTTCCTCCTGTATGGTAGGGACCCAGATCTCCCTCATGAACTTCAAACGCGACCTCAGCTTCCGTACTATGGGACACTTGAGAGCTACAGGGAGGAACTCGCACTTCGACTGCGCTTGGCTGATGAGATGGCTCGGGAGCTTAACACCAAGGCCGCCGGGACTCGGAAGGAGCGACATGACAAATGCTCACCGGACGTGGAGTTCGGAGTAGGGGAAAGAGTATACCTCCGCGTGGAGCAGACCGGGCAGGGCCTGTCGCGAAAGCTGGCCCCCAGGTGGAAGGGCCCGTATCGGGTCGTGGAAAAATTGAGCCCAGTGGTATTCCGCTTGAGGTGCAGTAGCGGGGGCAGGGGTTCGTTTACAGTTCACGCCAACCGACTTTAAAAGGCTAATTTTGAGAGTTCATACCTTGAGACCAAGGAGGCTCCCTCAACCGAGCGACTAAGGGCGAGGCCCCCGGGCTCCCAAAAGGAACAGTCGAAATTACCGCAGGAGAGCCATCCGGATTCACCTGACCAGGAATTTTTCATTGCGCTCGAGGAGTTTGAGCGCGAGTTGCGGCGAGCGCAATGGTCCACCGGAGGGGAGCGAGAAGGCGACGAGATAGAGGCCTCTGATCAGCCGCAAAATCAAGCTGTCCAGGTCGACCCGAATGTTTGGGGTTTTAGCTATGCTGCCCAGTAACAACGTTTCTTCATTGTTTACAGCACGCGAATGTGACGGGCTATCGAGTATGTTCAGACTTTTATTGCATGCTTGTTATGTTTTATTGCATGCTTGTTATATCTATGGTAAGCTTGTGACCAAACGTGTTCCGGACCGTGAGTCAGACTGGGAGTGTGGAGTGTATCGCCTTGTAGACATGAGGAAGCCCAGGGGGATAGCGCACGAACGATTGACCAGGAGCGGCACGAACCTCTGAACTTTTCACGCTCGTATCAACATTCCAAGTTCTGTGAGTGTGCGTGTGTTGCGTGTGCTGTGTTTTTTTTTTCTCCTAAAAAAAAAAAAGCGTTGACGAATGTGAAGTACGGCGTGCGGTGGGAGGTCACGTCGCCGCCGACGGGGAGGTTTCGACCACGGCATTCCTGCTTGCCTCCCCCCACCGCCCCGCCGAGCGACAAGTCGCACTGCCACCGCCGGGGCGCCGCCCGAGTTCGGTGTCAGATGTCCAGCTTCTCCTCGGTCCCGTAACGGCTTGCAGGTGCGGGTCCAGACACTCTGGCAGACGGGACGGACCCATTGGCAGACCGGGGGTTTCGGCATGGTGGTGACGTCGACTTCGTGGAATTGGGGAGAGGGGGAGGATGAACTGCTGAAGGGGGAGACAGTTGCTGGCGGGGTCGCGTCGAGAAAAGCCCGAAGAAAAAAGGAGCTGGCCGTACGGGGGAAGAACACCGACACGCAGGACGCCGAGAAAGTGCGGAGTTTTTGGAGAAGAACTGCGCAGCGTCCCACGAATCCACGCGGAGCTGACCAGAGACCGGCCCACCGTACTTGACCGCGGGTCCCACCGATCACCAGAGACCGGCCCACCGTACTTGACCGCGGGTCCCACCGATCACCCGAGACCGGCCCACCGTACTTGACCGCGGGTCCCACCGATCACCCGAGACCGGCCCACCGTACTTGACCACGGGTCCCACCGATCACCAGAGACCGGCCTACCGTACTTGACCGCGGGTCCCACCGATCACCCGAGACCGGCCCACCGTACATGACCGCGGGTCCCACCGATCACCAGAGACCGGCTTGCGGAACCTGACCGAGCCGTGCCACCGAACCTGACGGAAGCTTCCCCACCGATCGACGCGGAGCTGACTGAGACCGGCCCACCGTACCTGACCGCAGCGTCCCGCCGATTGACGCGAACCTGACCAGAGACCAGCTTGCGAAACCTGACCGACTTGTGCCACCGAACCTGACGGAAGCGTCCCGTCATCAGCACCGGCATCAAGGGGGGGGGGGGGGGGGGGGGGGTGAGCGAGTACACTCAAAGTTCCCAATCGGACCAATTAAAGTCCGTATTCAACATGTTTTCGCTGTCGTGGCACTTCTTCCGCTCTCTACCCCAAAAGGGACCCCAGGGTGGCTGAACCGCTACTCCCCGGTAGCGGTCATCACATATGTCTCGGCATCGTCATACGCTGAGCTGCCGCCGTAAGTTGCGGGGATAGGCTCTCCGAGTGTTGCGCTTGAAAGTAGATGCACCGTCTTTTTTTTAGAATGTATACTGCCGTGGCACTTCTTTAAAGCAATGCATCCAAACTCAATACATTCTTTGGAATACTCTGGAATTAATCTTCACGGCATGTTATTTATTATCTTTAAATATAAAATAGTTTTATTTAGATACATATACAGCGGATGAAGGTTGAGCCAGAAACCAGCACTAAAATTTGCCGACTTTTTTTTTTTTTGTGGGATGACGTAACATGTTGTAAAATGTAGAGACCGAGCAGGCACTCTCGAAAACATAGTACGTCGCGGTGAGGCATTCAATTGTTTTGGCTTGTTTGCTTTCGTTTTACGCATGTGATTGTTCTTAACATTCGTTTCGCACCGTCAGACTTCTTTCTACCAGTCGACAACAGGTCGTACTGCCCAAATAACATGATTTGTCTGCACGTTTTTGGTGTGGCCAGTAAATTCTTTCAGTGTGTAAAACGAAAAACGATGAGGAGAAAATTAAAAAAAAAAAAAAACTTTTCCTACATAGTTTTGGTTACTAGTTCAGCCGCGTCTATTTCGAAGAAAATCAGCGACCAACAAATTTTTGACGGATCCCTTCTTTAATAGACCCTTTTCAAAAGTTAATCGAGCAATCTTGGCTGTCGCCGTTGCTTGGGCACGAAGCGCTTGATTTGATACCGAGTCCTCGCCGAACGCTGACGTCACACTCGTGTCCAATACAAGCTCAGAGTATGTAAGCAAGCAATCCCTTACAAAAATGTCATATATGGACTTATATTAAAAAATACAGATATGAATATATAAGGAATTGGGCAGATATGGCCCGATATGCATAATCAGGCCGTATCTGGATGGATATAGTCATATCTGCCCAATTCCTTATATACCCATATCTGCCCAATTCCTTATATAGCATATATAGACTGCTTTATATGATCCCGTGTTTGGGCCTGGCAAATAGGGTACCCACCCCATATAAAGCAATTTTCAAGTGATGCTCCTTCTAGTTTCACATGAAAATTATTGCCATGGGGCAGGTACCATACTTTCCAGGTCCAGACATGGGATCATATAATGCATTTCTATGAATATCCACAAAATATACATTTTACTGCTATCCCACACTGCCAAACGTGTGTTTACGTAGATATATCTACAGAATAGGCCACTGACTAATCTTTATTGGCCTGGATCGGAATTTGTCATTTTGAGAAATATGTATGCTACAAAGATAGAATGCAGGCGATCGCTAGTTAGGAAACATTGTAACATATCATTCGACGTCGGAAAGTCACAGCCCTTTGGCGGGATTGGTTGTCGAGGGAGCAGACCGAGAATATGGTTTGCAAAAAAAGTTTTATACATAAAAGCGCCAAAACTCTAAACAAGTACTTCCCCCGTTCAAGAAAAAATGATAAGAAACAAAACTGTAATATAGCACGGACAACCATTAAAATAGACTAAAATGTAATAGCACAAACACACCTATTAAAATAAAACAAACGGAAGGCAACAATTAAGCTGAAAACTATATGAAAGTTCCAAAGTCATTGATTCCTACTCACAGAGTCACAGTTCTGATTCAACTCTCCGGTCGAGCACAGCAGTTTTGACAAGGGCTTGCTTGCTAGCCTTGTCGTTGAAGTCCTTCCTTGCACCGTGTGATGTTCAAAGTCCCCCAGTCGCTCCTCGCTGGCCTTGTCTTTCCGTTCGGTCGTCAAATCATACCGTGTGATTAACACGCCGCACACACACACGCACACAGACACCGTTGTTCGCCGGAAGCAATAAAAGATGAAAAGGTCATTACTGCTCCTTGAACACGACGAGGTCACCACTGTTTCCCGGACTAGAAAATGACGAGGGCATCATATATTTAACTAAAACCTCATAAAAGTTAAAAATAACATAATGAACACATAAAAAACAAAAACACAAAGGACTAAATCATGAGAAAAAAATGAAACAGTGAACACAGAAGTAAAAAGAATAAAACCACGAAGGACTTAGACAGACAGACACATTTGTTCAGTTAACAATGACGTTTAATTCTGATAAAAAAATATTCCTGCTGCGCTAAAGATCACCAATATGGTGTGTAAACTAGGCGACCTTGAGCAAAGGAGGAATATTTGTGATCATAATCAAATGTCATTGCGAACTCAAAAAGTGTGGCTGCCTGCGTAAGTCCTTCGTATTACTATTTTTCTGAATTCCGTGTTCATTATTGTGGCTGTTTGGGACCAGGCGGAACTTGGTGGTGCTTTTTCCATTCTGACCTTACTTCGGACAGCTTCGTACCCATAGAAAAACCCACTAGCCTCTCTGCATAATCCCACTCCTTCTCAAAAAAGAAAAAAATTGTGTGTATGTTTATACAGTCGGAAGTTAGTTTGCCTCAGTGGGCGTCTGCTGTCTCAGCTGTAGATGAGTAATTTAGCCAGCGCGGTACAACCGCTAGCCTGAGGTCTTTAACGCGCACCACGCAGTAGTGATACACAACCGCACGCCGGTACGATGCTCATCCAGATCGAAACGGGCAGGGGCGGGGATCCACTCCTCCTCCTTGGAGATACCCTCAGTGTATGCTGTAATTGGAAGAAAAAAATAAACACAAGAATCAGCCCACATACACATTATTAGCAACATTGCTTTGTAATAATTTTTTCTAAATAGGCCCCTGGCTCAGGACCAAAACAACACAATACTTTTTTTGTGCGATGTATAGTTTTGGCACAAACGATTTGGCCCGCATTTCGCTGAACATACCCTGTATAATATAACCTTAAAGTTAGGGTGACCCTATTCCTTAAGGTAGAAAACGGGACATCCCAGCCAGTGGAAGATATAGATTGGTCGAAAAAAATTAATGAAAGAACTGCTCTTATTTCAAAACGTTGCCATATTGCACTAATGCCTCAGGGCCTAGGGAACAGTCACACTCACGGTTCAGTTGCATGCACTCATTTGGAAGGTCCTGCTTCGGGTTCATTGTTGGTGTGGGAGTATTTTGCCGACAACCGGAGTTTCCTAAGCAGGACTTACTCCGGCAAGACTCGGTTGTAAAAGTCTTCCCACATATATATGTTAAGTTCAATCACACATGAGTGCTATATCCGGTAGCTCAAGAAATATTTCTACACTCGCGTCTTCGCGAGAGAATGAGTGTTTGTGGGCAAGAACAGTTCTAAATCTTACTCTCTTGGTAAATTTTTGTAAGTACCTACGGTAATTTTTGTAAAATATACTTGTAACGAGTAGACATAGTTGCGGTTCGCTTTAACTCATATGGTTCTTTATTGGGGCAAAAAACGGGACATGGTTCTTCATTGGTGCAAAAAGACGGGACGGCAGAAGCGGACCTCAAAAACGGGACTGTCCCGGCCAAAACGGGACGTCTGGTCACCCTACTTAAAGTGCACCATTACGATTTCGGCGTACTTTAAACCACCATTGTCCTTCCTATGTGCATGACATTTAAAAGCCAAATCCACGAACACTTCACAATAATTGATGCTTATTAAGCCGTGTGCTTTATGAGGGGCCCTTAGGTTTAAAGCATCCGAAGTGCGCGTCCGTCTGCATTTGCACAGTATACAGAAGAGGGGAGAATGCGGCCGGAACTGCTGCTTTCACTCCTTTCAGCATATAGCTCAAGGATTCCCTAAATATTGCTTATAGAGGGCATTTCACTGCGCAGAAAGTAAAAAGACAAGCTTGAAGGTCGCACAGGCAGTCTAGAAAACCGATTACATCGCGTTATTTTTTTCTTTGCGCCATAAAACGTTGTGTAATCATAATCATATCATCAACGGGACTACAGAAGGTTGCATTAAAGTTCCCAATTGGGTCTGTTTTATACTGCACAGCCACTGTCTGTACACAAGTCAACTAGCTCTACACATACCGCTCAGCACACCACTGCTAGGCTGAATCAGATAGGTGTCACACTTGCCAAGCTTGAAGTACAGTCGTGATCTATACGAAGGTGAACAAGCAATCATCAACTGCCCAGTACTGGGAGCATCATGCAGCAGCTGACTTGCTCTCCTTTTCAAATGCCTTGCGAACCAAGTGTGGTAAGTCGTCTGATAAGGAGAGAACGTCACCATGGACAGCACTGAGCAGTTGATACTCACCTGTCTACCTTCATATGTATCAAGTCTCTACCTGGCCGAAGTAGCCAGTGTGTGTGCAGCACAAACGGCTGTATTGAAATCTCAAGAGGATAAAAGTTCAGAACAGGCTTGGTAAGGTTTCACATTGCAAGTATGCCCATGCAAATTTCACTTTCTAAAACATAAAAATGCATTTTAAATTGTCACCCAGGACAAGCTGCTCTTACACAGCTGTATATATAAGGCAGCTTACCATCAACAACCTTTGCAGACTGCCATGGACTGGAACCTTGGCCTAGTCGATGCTAGCTTCTGTTCGGCGAGGGCTGCACTCAGTAGAAAGGTGAAAAATGTGCTGTAGATCATGTGAAACAACTAAACAAAAGCAATCCCAGCATGCACAATTCGCTTGAGGCACTGACAAATAAAAATCAAAGGTTGGGTCAATTATGTTAACGCAATATACTTCAAACACGTACCATGAGTGCTGGCAAGATATTTGCTGCCTTCAATCTAGATAAGCTTGTAAATTTACATGCTAAATAACAAGTAACTTAAAAGCTGAAATATATTTCGATGGAACCACAAAAACCGAAGACTAGCTCTGCAAATATAGTGCTATCTAGTACACCATAATTGAGTAGAATCGGATTACAGCGTCCCCCTTACAAAGACTGGAGCAAAACAAGTATAGACTCTGCCGTGCCACTACAACATAAACAATGGTATTGTGATCTCGTGGAGATCAGAGTTCGGAACAAGTGTGACAGGCTTTGGCACGACAAATATGCCAATGTCATTATTCATTTTTGCATAATCTACGGAGACAGTGCAGGGAAACAATCACACACCAGATACTCAAAAAGACAAGCACACGCGCTGAACTTATAACACTTGTTTGTTCGACTACTTCATTCTCTCTTCAACGTCTAGGTTGACATTCCAGATCGTGATAAGCAGAAGAAATAGCACGAAATACAAGAAAAAAAAACGAAAGACAAGAGAAGAGAAAAGGAAAAGACAAAAGAAAAAAGTAAAAAACGAAAAAGAAAACCCTTACAATTCATCCCTCTCCCTCACCGCTATCGTTTAGATAGAAATTGGAGCTCTTTGGTCGACAGCGCTATAGAAGGACTACTTGCACACTTGTCCTTCAGATGCTCTATTCTTTGCGCTTTCATTATTTCTCTTGTCAGTGTGTCTCAAACCCTATCTATCACGGAACAAGTTTCAAAATGTGCTACACAACCACAATCCGGACCGTAGATTCCCAAATGTCCAGTGACAACTCGATGGGTATTATAAAAATGCTCCCTTAAACAATCATTCAAGCACCCGCCAGTCTGGCCTACATGCTCCTTACCACACCACTTATGTAGACCAGACTGGCAGGTGTTTAAATCATTGTTTAAAGGAGCATTTTTATAACACCCACTGAGTCGCCGCTGGACATTTGGGAACCCACTGTCCGGACTGTGGTTGTGTAGCACATTTTGAAACTTGTTCCGTAATAGGTAAGAGTCGAGACACATTGACAAGAGAAATAATGGAAGCGCAAAGAATAGACCATATGCAAAAAGAAGCGCCATCTAGTGTATTCATGATCAATGATCAGATTTCCTCCATATTAGGGGGTTCCCGTACCGACGATTTCGCCCGAAAACAATAGTCCCGGCAAAGTGTAAGTCGTAGAACTAAAATATGATCACCCGCTGCAAGTCCAGTACGAACCCTTCACAGGACGTCTTCAAGAAATACCGTTCATTGACCTGGATGGCCCAGTTCACTGCTTGAGTGACGAGTCTTGCGACCTCGTTGCTGACAATTCCTTTTCCTGAATTTAGCGACCGTCTTTCTTTTCTTCTTTGATCCGAAACTAACTAGGGGGGCTATGTTGCGCTTTTTGGACTCCCAGGAGACTTGGAAGAGGGAAGTGACGTCAACGACTAGAGAAACGCAGATTGGATGTTGATTTTGTTTTCTTTTGTCAACATCCAATCTGCGTTTCTCTAGTCGTTGACGTCACTTCCCTCTTCCAAGTCTCCTGGGAGTCCAAAAAGCGCAACATAGCACCCCAGCAACCCATTGAGCCGCCATATTAGGAGCCCCCAATATGGCGGCTCCTAATGACATGATGATGATAGCTGGCAAGGATTTCGCATATGGCCTATAGAGCATCTTAAGAACAAGTGTGTAAGTAGTCCTTCTATAGTGCTGTCGACCAAAAAGCACCAATTTCTATCTTAAGGATAGCAGTGAGGGAGAGGGATGACTTGTAAAGGCTTCCTATTTTAGTTTTTGTTTTCGTTTCTTTTTTTTTGTGCTGTTCTTCGCTTTTTTCTTGTATTTTGTGCTATTTCTTCTCCTTATCACGTTCTGAAAAGTCAATCCAGACGTTGAAGAGAAGAACAGAGTAGTCGAATACACGAAAGTTTTAAGTTCAGCGCGTGTGCTTGTCTTCCCGAGTATCTGGAGTGCGATTGTTTCTCTGCGCTGTCACCGTAGAATACGGTTCACCAACTCGCCCAAGCATCCATTCTATCATTTCTGCAACATTAAAATGACTCTGAAAGTGCAAGCACCTGTATTCACGCAAGTCTTGCAAGTGTTGAATTGTAGGTACAGCGCCCTGGTTGTGTCCATGTGCGATATATGACCAAATACCACAGAGACCAATACTGCAAAGTTCTCCGAAAACCAATCGGCGCGGTGGCGAGCGGGAAGAGTGGCACTGTTCACCACTCTCGCCGTTCGTTCGTGTTGGTGTGTTGCTACTAACAAGCGCACCAATGGGAAGGCTTCAGCCATTATTGGGAACACTAAATAAACAAATACAAAATACAAATACAACACACACAGCAATACTGGATGCTAGTAGTGACGCACTTCTGTTGGGGTTCTGTGGATATTTATACAGCGTGTAGTTGGTCCGATTTATACAGTTGTAGTTGGTCCGATTCGCCGGCGTGTCCCTACATCCCTACGCCGCGATAGAGTCAATGAAACGTAGATTGTACCTAGGCGGGCTGTAAATACTCTGAACTTTCTCGTCGCAAGATCGTCGTTTGTGGAAGTTATTGCTGACGACAAAGTGACGTTTCACAACTTTGGGAAGGAGTTATTTGAGGGCAAAATCTTCGCTTCGGAATCGAGGCGAAGATTAAACTTTGTGATATTGTGGAGCCGTGCGCGGTGTATGCGGTTTTAGAGCTCATCTTCCGCCACTCTCAACAACGCCACCGGGGTCACCCACAGGCGTTATGTATAGAGGCGTCGGTAATGACTGAGAGATGAGGAGGCGACGGGGAATGGCGAGAAAAAGCCGGGGAAAGGGAAAAAAAGGTATGACCAACACAAACACACACGCAAATAGGGGTCAGGAAGGGCCGTAGAAATTTTTCGGGAAAGAGAGAGACAGAAGGGGGGTGGGGTGATAGTATTGAAGAAGGGGGATATCCCTTCCCCCGAATGTTTAGAGCGCAACTCTTATGCGCCCCTTTCGAGCTTGAGCGGCGTCGCCGTCGGCGTAACCGCGCGCGCGTTGCATTATGGGACGTTTTTTCACTAAATTTAGCGGGAAAATTGACGTCACGTGATTTTGACACCAATTAGGTTTCCCCGCTAAATGAGAAAGCAACAGAATAGGAGGAGGGGGGGCGGAGAGGCATACCCTCCCCTCCGTGCCCTCCCCTCCTCCTCCTCAAGAGCTGCGCTTTAATTCGACATTATAGAGAACTGCAAACGTCTGTCATTTTTTATTATAACTCTCTAAAATGCTATAGTCCGGGGCTGGGGCGATATCCCCCCCCCCCTTTACACCCTTATGCCCTTTGCGCCCCCTTTTTGAACGCCACTTGGGGGGGGGGGGGGGGAGGGGTGAATCGCCCCCCTCAACGTTCTTCTGTTTCGACGACCCTGCTTAGAGGCGTTCCAACTGAGCGATGACGAAAAACAGCACAGCCTGCAATTTTCGAAATTATGGTTCTTGAGATTCTGGAATTAAAACGGGGCGCGTTCCATGAACTTACGCTCGGCCATGGCAGACTTTCAATCGAGAGGCTCGTGCCAGGGCTCGTTGTGTGCAGGCGCGTTAAGTGACGTCCTTTTATAGTTCATAACTTTGACGTCAGGGTCAGGATGATCAGTTGTGAACGACAAATTTGATGGTGCGTGTTCGAGTCGACGGTGAAAAGTTTGGTTGTGTACGATGAAAGCTTGGTGTCCTCGCGTTCTCGAAACATCACTGTCAATATTGAACAAACTGACATTACTCTTATTTCAGTTGATGAACGCAGAATTAATCCCAGTTTGGCTTATCTTTGAAAGTCTATCATAAAATGATTTTATCTCCCGCGGATGGGGGACAACTGCCTGTAAGCGAAATCTGTCCAAAGGTGGACAATGCTACTCGGCTGGTTGTGACCACGGTGGTTGTGACCTAGCCACGTCGGGCTACACTCTGATCAAATTCAAAAGGCCGAGATGAATAAAAGGGACGACAGGGACGTTTTTTTTAGTAAATTCTGCTTTATCGGCGGAAATAAGAACGATATCAGACTATCAAGTTCGACGGTGATGATTTTAGAATGCTATTACCCAAGCCTCCGCTGTGCTTTTTAGAGACCATCAAGGTCGCAGCTGAAAATCTTCATCACGCGGAGACGAACCACGTTCGTCTCCGCGTGCTTTCTCGTGCTGCTCTTGTTCGGCGCCTAGGGAGTTGTAGGGATTTTTCCCCCTTTCAATGAAAAACTTCACGAAGATCTGCGGATCTGCGGGTTTGTGAGAAAAGAAAACTTCGCAGCAATCTTTCGGCTCCTCCCCCCGCTATGTCATAACACGAAGAAAGTTGTATCTGACGAGTTTAGCGACCCTGGGGGACACCCAGGTTTGTTGGTCGTACAGACCACGATCCAAGAATGCAATTCTATACTTCGTTTCACTTTATCTGCGAGCGAAGCCAAAGCTAGAAGCGCGAGACCAGCGTTTTTTGCGTTTCTGCCCAGCTCGCGCGCTCGAGCAAAGCCTGAAGGCACGGAGCTTTCGTGCTCGCGCTTCCAGCTTTGCCTTCGCTCGCACATAAGGTGAAACGAAGTATAGACGCTTTAAACACGCGTTCGACTCGCGCTAGAGTGAGCCGCCATTGCCGACCTTCTCCTGTCTTACCGAGATTCCTGGCCACTGAAGCGGGCGTTGACGAGCCTCCACAAAGGCATATAATGGGGAGAAGGACGCAGTAGCAGCTAAAGTGGCAATAACCTGTCCTGCTGTGGTAATGATGATGTGAAGCGAACGAAATAAGAGGAAACAAAAACTGAAGGTCGGTTATGGCGGCGCCCATGCACAGCTGCCTGAAAGCGTCTATAGACCCTTTTCGTGGCAAACGCCACCAGGAGTTGTTCTAGTCTTTGACGTCCCAGAGAACTTCCGGTTCATAAAAAGTATGAACAAAGCCCACCCTAACACCGCTGTTTGAAATGTTGATGAAACGTTTAACCACCAATTCTCCAGGTGAACGCCAAAAGAACGCAGAACCCCCAGATATGATAAATATTTTCGAATACTCTTGTAAACCAACTTGCCTCCTCCAAGACGTTAAATTGACCAGCCGAGGGCCCTCGTTAAATCTCCAACTTTGATGTGCGTGTAGCGTTTATGCTTTCTAGCACTGGCGACATAGGCAAGCTCGACATACTTTCAAAGACGGAGCGACCGGAAGTTGCTTGGGACGCAGGAGGCAGTTCATGTTTGTAAACATGAAAAGGGTCTATAGACTACGGCTCGGCACACTCAAAAGTCATCAAGAGGGGCATAGCACTAACGTGTCTGGGCTTGGCACTAAGGAAGTCTTGTCTTCATACTATGTCAGCCAGCTTCACTATGCAAGTAGAGAGGCTAAGAAAAGCCGGCTATTCGTCAGCCCTACTGGCTGATGTGGCAAACGCTCTGGTGAAGAGGGCCAAAGGCTTCCAGTCCAACAAGACCAGTGTCAAGAAAACAAGGCCAGTAGTAATACCGTACCTGCACAGGATGTCCCATAATTTAAAAAACGTCGCAAGCCGCTATGGGGTCAGAGTAGTTTTTTCTGCACCCCAAAAAATGAGCCAAATTTGCCCTAGAGTGAATGCGCATGCTGAGGGTACCAATAAACCCACGTGCACCAAGAAGCATGCAAACAAATTCCTTCCATGCGCTTCGGGCGTCATATATAAGATTCCTCTTTCGTGTGGCAAGAGCTACATAGGCCAAACGTGCAGATGCCTCAATGACCGACTCCGGGAGCATGACTACTCTTTGAAGGCTACAGTGGGCGGAAATCTTCCTCTCCATTGCAGGGAATGCACGTGCAGACCATTATTCCGTGATACCAACATCTTGGGAAAGAACAAAGACAAATTGACCCGCGAAGTATTGGAGGCCTTCTACATCCTTCGTGACAACAGGAACTGTATTAGCGTTGAGTCAGTAACGCTATCAAACAAGGAAAGGGAATTCCTTGAACAAACAATGAAGGGCCCACACGAGCCTGGATGAACTAGCCGCTATCATTCACGGGGCTGTGGTAGATGCACGAGTCCGCGGCGAATTATTTGGGTTTCTTTTTCTTTCTCTTCCTTTCTTGTCAGTAAACGTAGTTGTGAGTAGCGCTCTTTTCTGTCCTCTCCTTCTTCTCTCTACCTTGTGCGCTAAATACCTCAATATGTTAAACTACCAACTAGCCCAAATGTCAACTTTACTGCAGTTTATTTCTTTTGCATCGGGCTACTTCTCCTGTAAGCTTCAACCTTCCTTTCACGGATCCTTGTATCCTTGTTAACCTAATCGCCCAGTGTGTGTGTAGTGCCCGGGTGGCCTCTTGGCACATTCGAAGAGGTACCTGTCCAGTGGAACTCAGAGGTGTGTGCGGCTTCCTTACTCCATCGACTGGCCATACGAGAAGGGTATGCCGTGTGCTACGATCGGAATACTGGCGCCAGGAAAGATACTTCAGAGACTGCCTGCGAGTTGCCTGTGCTTCGAGTACTGGCAATGATGGACAACAACGAAGATACTTCCGTAAGATGAGCAAGTCAGCGGGAGATTCTACGGAGTTCCTCTGGCAAAGCATCAGACCCCATCTACCAACCAAGAAAGACAAGGTTCCCTCCCAAGCGGGCAAGTTCACAACCCTGGGTGATGTAACGATTCCACCAGATGTTGGCAAGCGGTTGGAGGTAGGCCCTAAGTTTTGCTTCGAGCCAGTCATAAGCCCACCGGAGTTGATCACACTAGCCAAGAGAGTAGCATGCAGGACAGTAGAGGAGGACCGACCAAGGTGCATATCTGAGTGCGTGGATAACCTTCAGGTTCCGCAAAAAAGAGGACCAGTGGGAGCGTTTAGGCCCTTGGTAGACTACATGGTCACTAATGGACTACGCGTCCTATTATCTGATAAGGAAGGACATTTTGTGGTGTTACCAGATGGCCTGTACAACGAAAGGGCCATGGCAGCTATTGAGAAGAATTTTAGACCGGTGCAAGTCGCCCTGAAGAAAACCAGAGATAAAGCAAAAAATCTGTGTGAGCGGCTAGCGTTAACCCAGTTAGCCGCAAGAGTTGGGAAAGCGGAGCGCTTACATCTAGAGGTCTTCTTCAGCGTAAAGACACATAAAGAGGCCTGTCCATTTAGAGCCATTGTCACAGAAAAGGGAACGTGGCAAATGCAGGTTGCTTCCTATCTTCAAAAACAACTGTCCGCCTTAAGTATTAGAGACCCCTTCCGGGTTGTCAACTCTGAGGAGATAGTGGAATATCTCCGATTAGGGGGTCCTGAGAAGAGAACTGCTTTCAGCATTGACGTGGAAAATCTTTTTTACTCCTTGCCACACGACCAGCTACTGACCTCGGTGATGAATTGTATAGAAGCCAATGGCGAGCTCGCTTTCCGAAGTTCCAGCGGAGTACCCATTGAGAGCTTTATGGAGCTGCTACATTTCTACCTGATGTCTATGATAGTTGGGTGGCGGGATGGGTGCTATCTGCAGAAGTCAGGAGTCTGTATCGGTTCCTGCGTTGCCCCAGTCCTTAGTGACATCTACTTGGGAGCAGTGGACTGTGCGATAGAAAGTGCGCTTCGAGGCAAAAAAGTGAACAAGGTCGCCAGGTTTGTTGACGACTTCCTGGTAATTCTTGAAGATGGCGGACGTATGGACATACAAGTAGCAGACATTATGGAGACCTTTGCTGAGTACGGAGGTGGCCTTAAGTTTACATTTGAGGTGCCCAAAGAAAACATACTTCAGTACCTGGATCTTTCGCTCCAGCTGGGGGACAGCCATGTTTGTTGGTCGTACAGCCCACGATCCAAGAAATCCATTCTAGACTACGGCTCGGCGCACTCAAAAATCATCAAGACGGGCATAGCTCTAACGTGTCTGGGCTCGGCACTAAGGAAGTCTTGTCTTCATACTATGTCAGCCAGCTTCACTATGCAAGTAGAGAGGCTAAGAAAAGCCGGCTATTCGTCAGCCCTACTGGCTGATGTGGCAAACGCTCTGGTGAAGAGGGCCAAAGGCTTCCAGTCCAACAAGACCAGTGTCAAGAAAACAAGGCCAGTAGTAATACCGTACCTGCACAGGATGTCCCATAATTTAAAAAACGTCGCAAGCCGCTATGGGGTCAGAGTAGTTTTTTCTGCACCCCAAAAAATGAGCCAAATTTGCCCTAGAGTGAATGCGCATGCTGAGGGTACCAATAAACCCACGTGCACCAAGAAGCATGCAAACAAATTCCTTCCATGCGCTTCGGGCGTCATATATAAGATTCCTCTTTCGTGTGGCAAGAGCTACATAGGCCAAACGGGCAGATGCCTCAATGACCGACTCCGGGAGCATGACTACTCTTTGAAGGCTACAGTGGGCGGAAATCTTCCTCTCCATTGCAGGGAATGCACGTGCAGACCATTATTCCGTGATACCAACATCTTGGGAAAGAACAAACACAAATCGACCCGCAAAGTATTGGAGGCCTTCTACATCCTTCGTGAGAACAGGAACTGTATTAGCGTTGAGTCAGTAACGCTATCAAACAAGGAAAGGGAATTCCTTGAACAAACAATGAAGGGCCCACACGAGCCTGGATGAACTAGCCGCTATCATTCACGGGGCTGTGGTAGATGCACGAGTCCGCGGCGAATTATTTGGGTTTCTTTTTCTTTCTCTTCCTTTCTTGTCAGTAAACGTAGTTGTGAGTAGCGCTCTTTTCTGTCCTCTCCTTCTTCTCTCTACCTTGTGCGCTAAATACCTCAATATGTTAAACTACCAACTAGCCCAAATGTCAACTTTACCACTAAACTTAGCGGATTTTGAAAATTTACAAGTGTCTCCAAAGGATTGCAAGCTATTCTAAGACAACCAAGGCCGGTTCAAACCATACCGGAATGCGGTTTGCGGGCGAGTGCGAAAATCAAAAGCGTTTTTTTTTATACATATATAACTTTTGAACATGTAGCAAGACAAAAGTGTGCGTTTGTCTTAAAGCGACTGGCACCGGCGCACCGGTGGCCGGAGCGACCGATGAAACGACGTCATGGCGGCCCTCCAGGCGGCCAATCCCAACGTGTGTGATGTCACGAACAACGGCCAATATTGGAAATCAAGGAAAAGGGGGCAGGGGGGGGGTTGTTTTGCTCTCAGAAGCGGGTAAGAGAAAAAAGGTCCCCTTTGTGAGGTTTTTCAGTGGCTTCCAGGAGAAGGATACAACTTAAAGGAGCGGTGCAACGATATTCAATCGGAATTTTTTTTGCACTTTACACGCGCTTACTGGCACGTGTCCGACTCAAGGATGCTCGCACGCTACGCCACTGGCCAACAAACTCCTTTGTTGCGGTGTAATTTCAAGAACAAATGTGATCACTTCATTCAATCTGTCCTTCGCAAAATTTGATGACGTAACGTGGGGATCGCAGTACACCCCAATGCCGATATTTGAATGGGGTTCAGATTGGACCCCAGCATTGCGTGGGCACTCGATTTGGGCTCGTGATAATTAGTAGCTCGAGAAGCATTCGGGTAGTGGCCCGTATCCAATCGCTGCAATGATGACAATAGCCGAACCATAACAATGTCGGGAACTCAGGGCGTGTCCTGTGCTTTGCCAACCCCAGCGCGTGGCTATGATCAACATTGGCGGCATACAATCGTCTCCAGATCACGTGGCCGCTTGTTCTGGCTGCGAGTTGAGGGGGTGAACGCAGCTCGTGTTTCTTTAATTTTTTTCCTGGACTTCTATTGCGTGGGGTGAAAAACGAACGCGTGTTTCATAGGTCATTAACGTCAGGGATCCGTTTTAAGCAATATTTGCGCAAAGTACAAAAATTGTTCCATCGCCCCTCTAAGTGGCCAAAGTGCCGGATGGTGCCGTTGTTTCGTCTCGAGCTATCGCCTCTCGAGGAGCGAGTGTTCACGTGGAGCGTGCTGTTAGCGTGCTTTGTTTCATAAGCTACGTTGTTATTGTTGTTGCCGCGGAGCCGGTACACAACAAATGCAACTGTCCCTTTGTCATTTTGTAGTTTCCGAGTAGCGAGGAATGTTTAAGACTTAAGGCCGGTAGAAACCATCCCACAAAGCCTCTCCCGGAAAAATCCGGGAGGAAGAAGTGACGTCGCCTGGGACGTCAACGGTGACGTTTTCTGGGTCCCGCAATAGACCATTTCCGGAATTCAGTGCCATCTGGTGACCCAAATGGCAGTTTAACTTTTACCGTAAAAATGGCGGCAATGAACCTGTGGTCTTCAGTATTTTATGGGGCACCGTCATTTTCGCAAATCAACGGTAAACGAGAATGTGGCTTCAGTGTACAGTCCTTTTTCAACCTCTTTCAGTGTCGATAGCCACAAAGATGCCACCAGGCAGAACGAAGCGCCAACCCACGTAGACTCCTTGATAAAGTTCCATATATCAACGGGCTTTGGAGCCGATTCTGTGCTACTAACAGACTGACTGGGCCCGAGTTAGGAAGGAACACTTCCGCAGCTCTTTCATGCAATTCCTGCTTCACGTCGCGCTAACGTCTAGAATATATGAGCCTCAAAGCATCTGCTTCGGAGCATCTTCAACTTCTTCCTTCATCAGTAAAAAGAAGGCCGCCTTTTGTATAGCACATATGCCATTTTTCAGATTATGATAATGATCACAGTGGCCAGACTGAATTCCGGAAAGGGTTTATTCCGGCAGAGAGTCGATGCCGGAGAGCGCCGTATTTTCGCAGTATCCAACCAAACGTCCTCGCAAACCTTGAGCGGGAGCACGGTGGGTGGGGGATGGGTGTCTGCTCTTGTCACTCTTCGGGAACCCTACAAAATGACAAAGGGAGGCTTAAGACCCAGTTGCTTTTGTTGTATTGTTCCCCTTGAAGCCACTAAGAAATCCCACAAAGGGGCCACACATAGCCACATACAGGTTAAAAAAATTCAAGGTGTGACTCATTTTTCTCAAGCCTCTTGCTTCGTGATTGGTCCTTTGGCGTTCTTATCGTCTAATGCCGCAATCTCATTGGCTGCAAAGCGATAATGAGATGATTGGGACTCGCCGAGCCGTGCAATTCTTATACCCCTGGCAGACGGCGTTCTAAAGATCCTTTTCACTAAGATCTTTTATAAAATTGGTGAACCAGCGCACGCCGTAGAGCACGGGCGCACTCCACATTGCGAGCTGATTGGCTGATTTTATTAAGGAGCTTAGTGAACACCGTCTAAGAACACCGTCTGTCTTAGAACACCGTCTTAGAACACCGTCTGTCAGGGGCATTAAGCTGTCAGAGGCTACGTTTACATGCATTCAACCATAGGACATCCTACTGAGATTTGATTACAATAATTGGGTAGAAGGCAAGGTGAGAGGAGGATTGGTTGAGGGTGATTGATTCAGTACTCATTCGACGCGTTTCGTTTGCATCCATGTAAACGTAGCCAGTGGCTATCAGCCCCGAGAAGATGGAGTGGCGCCACCTGGCGGCTTCTTGTCGTGACCTAGTAGGAAGGATCGTGTGACCGCTTCTGCGTTTCGCTGGTAGCACGACGTTGAAGTGCGTCGTTCACAATTCGTGTTTGATTCGTTAATTTGAACGAGAGTTAAGGGTTGCTTTTGATCTAATGCTTTGGTTGTACTTCTCGTCAAAATTAAACTCAAGTAGCACGAGAACAGTGGCGTCGCGGCCTACACTCTAAACAAAAGGATAGTCGT
Source organism: Ixodes persulcatus (assembly GCA_013358835.2). NCBI lineage: Eukaryota > Metazoa > Arthropoda > Arachnida > Ixodida > Ixodidae > Ixodes > Ixodes persulcatus. The sequence continues at coordinate 208,524 of JABSTQ010010778.1, forward strand.
AGGGTACTACATTGGGGTAGTCAGAAGCAGTCACAGATATCGCTGCAACTGGTTTACTGCGTACTATACGTGGTCTAGTGGGCAGTCGGGCTGGTGGCATCGATTATATGATGGGCCTTGTCTGCTAACCCTCTTAGGCGTCTTTTTGCTGGTGCTTGCCTCATAAGGTACTGCGCTCGGCGGTGCGCTCTGGTGTTGCCCACAGCGGTTCTAAATCACTATATAAAAAAAGAAAAAAAAGTCTGTCGGGCTGAACTGCGCCTGTACGGAGCTCCAACACGGAGGGAGCGCGTAGCTGGAGGCGGCAAGGCCATCACGTCGTGCTCAAGCCGCCTGCTCAAGACGCAGCATCCGGCAACGGAACACCTGGGATCGACGCAGCACCAAGCATTGGCGCCAACCTCAACGACTAACTGCGTTGACGTCATGATGTCAATCACACACACGCCGGGGAACGCTGGTGTAGTTTTCGGAAGTGCTACGTGTGGCATCACGTTCCGGCCTTGGCCTACTGCACTGGATGCGGTCGACAACACACTCCGTCGCTTCCTCGGCCTTGGACTACGGTCGGCATGCCCAAGCTCCGCCCGCGAGCGCCTCATTCGAATGGCGGTGTGGCACGTTCCGGCGACACATGATACTGCTCGCTGCATGCGGGCCACGCGGCCTACGTGACGGACGTCTCGTACTCGCCCTTAAGTGAACGTTTATAAAGGCACGAGATTCTTTTTTTAGGAAGGGAGACCCCGAATGCGACCTAACTTTCGGCTTGCTGTAAATACGCAATATACCTATCATATCAATCCTAAAAACGTTGCTTCAAGGTGCCGGCAGATTGGAACCGCAGCCCGTCAAAGGACAACTCACCCTATCGACGAACGTGGGGCGCCTTCACCGACCAAGAGGAAGAGGCGATCGCAGAAGTCAGTGTGACAGATCTGCAACAATGAAGCAAGCAGCGATGTTTTAGGTGGCTTGATACAAAAACAAATATTTTCCACATTTTGACATTGCAAGGCAAACACAATTTTGGACGTTTCACAGTATAAACCAACAAGCACGCTCCACAAAAGGATTGGGGATTCATTTCCACCAAGTTGCCATGGTCTGACGAGCAGCTGAAATTTCATTTCATCTCGCAGTTGCAATAGTTGCAATACCAGTTTTCCCGAGTTCACAAGCAGCAACCGCTGAAATAGCGACATGCTATTTTTTTAATGATTACCGTCAAAATACAATTAGTTCATGCTGTATAGACCCGGAATTTTTCGGAGTGATAACAAGAAACTATCATCTATGCCTAAGTCTTTTGATGATTGTCACAAAAACTGGCCTGGTCCCGCCGGGCCACGCCGCACGCGTATTGTCAATGGTGTCACGTCGGCAGTCTGCGGGGCCATGTGGTCGCGGGTTTACTATGGTTGACCGAATGCCATTTCATCGAAGCGCGTGTGGGGGCCGCGAGGTCTTACCACGTTATTTAAAGTGAGGACATCAAACGAGACAAGGGAACAACCTGTCTGCCATGATGGCGGCTTCAGAGCATTCTCTTGCACGAGCTCTCCGAGGCGCATGTGTGTGCTGCGCCTCGAGCCATCTCTTTTGTTTTGATAAGAAAGATGGAACTGTGTGTGCATTTCACCCTACAGATATGCTCCCCTTAGCGAGGAGGCCCAACGAGCGATTAAATAAAACTAAAAGAACTACAACAACATACAGTTGGAACGCTAGCTGTGGTCATGAATTTGTCCAGTGAACTTGAGCAGATTCTTCCAAAATTTGTGACTTTCCCCGCGCGTTTCACATGCGATGAGGTTCACGGGTGCGTGCTCCAGATGGGCTGGCTTGAGACGCTCGAGAGCGATAGTGTCTCGTCATTCATTGATCTGTACAACAAATATACTTGGCTTCTTTTCCAGAACCGGGAACGGTCCCATATAATATGATTGGAGCGGTTTTCGTCGTACTCTTTGGCGCACGAACACATGCGTTGCACTGTGCAAATCTTGGGAGACCTAAGGCGTCTTCGCAGATACCGCTCGAGTCGTCACTGGTCGAAGTTACGCGAAGATGTCTTTCACCTTTGTGGCGTAGTCTTCTGGCCTTGTGGTTTTAGAGGGGTCGACCTCGAAAAAGTCCGATGGTAGTCGCAGGGTTGTACCATAGACGAGTTCGGAAGTTGGAGAGCCGAGGTCCAGCTACAGCGCCGTTCGGACCCCTAGCAAGACGAGCGGAAGCTGTTGTACCCACTCACTGGGGTTCGCGTGGGCCATGAGCGCGGACTTGAGGGGACGATGTAAACGCTCAACCAGGCCGTTTGACTGCAGGTAGTGTGCAGTTGTCCGAGATCTCGTCATGCCTATAGGATTCGAGACAACTCGGTGAACAAGTTGGAGCCGAATTGTCGCCCTCTGTTGGTGACGATTTCAGATGGGCATCCGAAGCGCGCCACCCAGGACGACACGAATGCCTCGGCGACGGTGGCTGCAGTCATGTCGGGCAATGGTGTAGCATCCGGCCACCTTATGAAGCGGCCGGTACACGTCAGGATGTATCGTTTCCCTTGAGATGTCGGAAGGGGCCCGACCAGGTCGATGTGGACCTTGTCAAAACGGGTACCTGGTGGCAGAAAGCTCGTGGATGGAGTTACGGAATGACGGTGAACCTTGGCTCGTTGACATGCCAAGCAGGTCCGTACCCAGTCACGCACGTCGGACTTCAGCCGAGGCCAAACGTAGCGATTTGCCACTAGCTTCTGTGTCGCCTTCAACTTATCGTACGAAGCTGTGGCCGAGGGTTGCGCAAGGATGTCGTAAACTTCGTCGGCTGCTGCCAGCGACAGCGCCGAGACGACATGATGGTACTTGCTTTCCTGGCTCGTCACACCGCTGAGATGAAATTGGGACTCAGCCTGCAGGAACCAGACCCTCGGGTTTCTGTCCCAGTACGGCGGAAGTCGGACTGCAACCGACGAGATGGAAGCCGGGGATCCAGCTGCTGCTCCTCGGGATTCGCCGTTGTCCATGGTCCTCGACCGGGTCACCAAATATGTGGGGGGCGCGAGGTCCTACCGCGTTATTTAAAGTGAGGACATAGAACGAGACAAGGGAACAACGTGTCTGCCTGTGATGGCGGCTTCAGATTCTCTTGCACGAGCTCTCCGAGGCGCATGCGTGTGCTGCGCCTCGAGCCATCTCTTCTATTTTGATAAGAAAGATGGAACTGTGGGTGCGTTTCACCCTACACACGTTTTAGAGAACGGGCACGTTTTATCGAAGCACGGTTTAGAGAAAGCAGAGCCTCAGTTTAGAGAAAGGCCGTTTATCGAAAAGGGGACGTTATTTAAAAAAGGCTTTCCTACTTCGCGCGTGTATCACTGGTGCGCGTGTAACCCAGGCCCCCCGCTGCGCTCCCGCCGCTTCGCGGCGACAGTCTGCGGCGGCTGATTACAGAAAGGTTAACTCACCTGGCTTATCCGTACACGCCGCTTCGCGGCGGCAAAATGCGCTAAAAGGAGGCTCGTCGCCATTTTCTCTAAACTGGGCTTCTCTATAAAAGGATTCGATAACTTTGGGTTGGTAAAACGGCGTTCGCTTAAACGAGCTTCTCTAAAACACATGCCTCCGGTGGTCGCCGCAGGTGGTGTGACACTCCCTAGTTGGCGCTAGTTTGGACCTCGCCGGTCCCGACTGGGACTCTAACTTGACTTGATACTGCTTCACAGCGCACAAGATCAGACACACTTAAAAGTAATTTCACGCACACAAAGGAAGAACACAAAGGAAGAACTCTCATACAGCGCTGTCTGACAACTCGAATATATTATGCATCATCTTCATCTTCCTTCACTCCGATGCAAATGGAGGTGACTTGTTTATGGCCTCTTCGACTCCCGTTTGGGGGACGCTTTTGCCCAATGCTTGAGCGCGGTACCACTCCTTGGAATTTGGAAATGAGTTTGCCAGATGCCCCAGTTGAGCGTTTTTGGGTATTGACTTTGTTTGGGGCTGACGGCGACGAGTGTCTTCGCCGCTGTGACGGTCATCTTTTTTTTTGTGTGTGTGTATTTCGACTCTAGGGGAATGGGTGTGTTTTGTTGAGTTTATTAGGAAAGAGCGCCGTTCGGTTGGAACTGGGGAAACGGCGCGGCAGTCGACTTGGGAGGTTCGAGAGCGCAACCCGCTCTTCCTGTCGGCTCCGCGGTAAAGGGGAAGACCCGTCTGGACACCAAACGTCAGCTACTTCTGTGCTCCTACTCTGTGCGGCCTTCCTCTGCCGGACTGCCCCAGTGCGTCGACCGTCCGTGACGCGACTGCAACTAAAGACAACGACCACCGCCTCTGACGCACTGCGGCAACGTCGAGAGGGAATCAACCGCAAGCGACAGACTTCAGGTGCTCCCACGCCTCTGCGAACCTCGTCGTACCGGACTGCGGTATCGTTCCCATTCCTCTCGTTGTGCATTCTCTGTCTTACCCCTAGCTACTAAATTTCTCTTGTATTCTTCCGCCTGATTGAGACTGTATCTGTATTATCCTTCTACTTTTGTCACCATTTCATTAGCCTTTTATTAAATGTTTCTAGTGCTCTGTTCGTCACGTGCCTTGTCTTTGTCCCCCCGTCCCTGGAGCCCACGTACTGTGGGATAGCGGGCGTCCGAAGCCCCGTTGCGGTCCTCGGCGAGTGCGGTTCCCCTCTAGCTCCGCACCGGACAGTGACAATGATGCACCTAAAACAGACACGTAGCCAGGATTTTGGTTCGGGGGGAAGGGGGGGGGGGGGGGGGGGCTACCCATGACAAAATGCTGTATGAGGAGGAGGGGGAGAGGAGGTCCCAGCAAAATGAAAGATTTCGGGAGGGGGGGGGGGGGGGGGCCTGGCCCCATGGGCCTCCCCCTGGCTACGTGCCTAACCTAAAACCATAAATTACAAAACCAACAAGAAGAATCAAATTTTGTTGTTATTTAATTTTCTGACCCCGCAGTGATAAAGAAATTAAACTGCAAGCATATATAGATGCATTAAAAATATGTTTAATATCTATCTTTAAAGGGACAACGAAGACGATTTTATGTAATTTTTTTAAATGGTGTTTTTAGGCTTCTTGGGAACCTGGCATACTGCCCAATTTTTTATAGACATTTGTGACGCGCATTTCTGTACCTACGAAAGAATTGAAGAAACCGAAACTGAACTATCTGCATTCTCATTTTTGGTCCCCAAAAACGGAGGTGACGTAGGAGTGATGTCACATGTGAACAGTCGGTACCGGTAGCATTTACGGCATCGAGACTCTGGTTACCGCGGTGGGTTATAGCAGCGCGGTGGCGCGGTCGTTTCTTCGGACCAACATGGACGGCAATGCTGCTCTCGCGAGCGAAGTCGGCCTCCCGTTCAGTGACCTGACACCAACAGAACGGGAGATGCTCCTGAGGACGCGGAACTCTGGAATGCCTCTTTACGAGGACGCCCCAGAATTGCCGCCGACCGAGAGTAATTCGTCGCCGCCCAGCTCGCCTACGCCACCCCAACGTCGCTACGGTAACACCGCATGGTAAAGACGTAGTTTGTGTTCGTATGTAGACTTCGCTGGTTGCCCCCTTTTTAGATCGTCTTCTAATCGTTTTGAATAATAAGCATAGTTGCCGAATCAACACCGCACCGACATCTGAAACCAGAACCAAAAGTCTCGCGCGTGTTCCGCGCTGTGTTCTTTATTTCATATATTTTGTTTGCCCATAGTTGCTCGTTGCCCGTTTCGCGTGCAGCGTAGCAAAGAGAAAAATAATTATGGTGTTTTATTTGCGGTTTAGTTATCATTTTCGGTTCGAATTTTGTTTTCATGGTTATTCAAGTGGAATTAGAACAGTGTTCATAAAAACCCCGAACCAAAGCGTGACCGAGGGCACGTTTCTCGTTTCGACCAATCGCTGACGCGTCTCTTGTGACATTACGCTTCCAGGCCCCGCAGGGTCACGGGACCTCTGCTTCTGCTGGTTTCTCCCGCAACGCTCGGGGCGTTGCCTCGATCGATCCCGGTACGATTATTACCGCGACTGTTTAATTGATTTGCGCGGCACAAAAGCGATGGTCTCGGCTGAAATTTGGGCAACGTGGCCTGAGACGTGCCGGGAACCCCGTTCAATGGACCTCTTGGCGAATATGTGCTGCCACCTAGACACGCGAATCGGTTCGAGACTAGGTGACTGGAAAACAACGCGCGCCCAAGGCCTCTCCCACCCGTTCCACACCCAAAACGTCAGCTACATCCTGTTCACCCATTGAGGCGATGTGACCTAGATACGGCTCCCCCAAGCTCACCTTTGTCCCCATCGTGCGTAATCTTCCGCCCCGAGGTCGACACAACGAAACCGCTCAAAGGCGAGAAATGCAAGATGGCGGATTGTTTGGAACTAGATACTCTCGAACCCAGGCGCATGAAATACTCCGCGCATGCGCACCGCGTATTTCTACAAAAGGTCCATTGCCAAAAAATATTCGAAATTGCCTTCATTGTCCCTTTAAAGGGGCTATGCAACAATTTTTTTACTTTGCGCAAATACCGCTTAGAACGGATCCCTGACGTTAATGACCTATGAAACACGCCTTCGTTTTTCACCCGACGCATTAGAAGTCCCAGAAAAAAATTAAAAAACAACGAGCAGCGTTCACGCCCTCAACTCGCAGCCAGAACAAGCGGCCACGTGATCTGGAGCCGATTATATGCCGCCAATGTTGATCATAGCCACGCGCTGGGGTTGGCAAAGCACAGGACACGCGCTGAGTTCCAGACATTGTTATGGCTCGGCTATTGTCGTCGTTGCAGCGATTGGACACGGGCCACTACTCGAATGCTTCTCGAGCTATCAATTATCACGAGCGTAAATCGAGTGCCCACGCAATGCTCGGGTCCAATCTATGAACCGCATTCAAATATCGTCATACGGGTGTACTGCGATCCCCGCGTTACGTCATCGAATTTTGCAAGGGAGAGATTGAATGAAAATGATCGCTTTTGTCCTTGAAATTACACCGCAACAAAGGAGTTTCTTGGCCAGTGGCATTGCATGCGAGTATCCTTGAGTCCCACTAGTGCCAGTAAGCTCGTGTAAAGTGAAAAACATTCCAATTGAATATCGTTGCACAGCTCCTTTAACGAATGAATGGCGCGTCATTATATTTTGATCGTTTTGTCGAGTGATTCTTGGTTTCACGCGTGAAATGAGCTGCGCAAATCCTGCGGGCTCACGCGCCGCAGTTTCCGTTACTCCTCCGAGTTCATGCGAAAAAGCTTCAGTCCGACCTCGTCTAGCAGTTGTGTAGCACGCCCCGATCTTTTTTGCGCCTCAATCCAGCCTTTCATCGAATGATACCTTTCTCCGTCTGTGGTGTACGGAAGTGTTGTAAGCGAATATGCAGGAACGAGGACATCGGTAAACACCCCTGCGCGCGTCCAAGGCTCCGTCGCTTTTAAGCCGAGCCTCCAGTCGCAGGATCATAATTCTGTCATGTCTTGGGTTAGTAAAGCTGGTGGCGTCCGCGTTAAGTAAACCACGGTGTTCTGTCTCACTTGGTACTTAAAGGGATACTGAACCAAGGAATTTAGTGTCCATAATAAGTGGCACACGTTCTTTCCACGAGCCAGCAGCCACCGGTGTGCGCGAGCACACGCAACAAAAATGACGTCAAAGACCTCTATTCGCGGTTAAGATGACAGTGAAATGTATGGGCTTCGGGCCAAAGGAGAATAAAGACAAGTTTTTCATCTACACGGTGGTGTCTGGTGTAAAAGGTAAGCGATTAATTGGTCTAACAAGCACGTAGCTTTAACTTGTAGAGATGAAAAGCCTGTATTTATTCTTCTTTGGCCCGAAGCCCATCCATTTCACTGTCCTCTTAAGGCGGCGGTCCCACGGCGGCCATCTTGAACAAGCCATTAGTTCAACCACTAGATGGCGGCACTCATCCATGTGGCCAGAAAACAAGCTCGTGACAGTGATGTTCCTCCTCTGCTCTTAATTTCCTCCTTTCTGCTGCTCGCCCGTGCACGTTCGGCGCTCAGCGCGTGCTCCCGCTGAAACAAATGCCAGCAAACGTGCCAGTGGTGCTAGCAGTGCCCAGTTCGCACAGAAGCACCGCCCAGCTAGCTCATCGACCCGATCGAGAGTGCCTAGCTCGAGATCGAGAGGCTCACAAGCCAGTAGCTATCGTTTTAACTATACAAGAATTAAAAACATAGCCAATCAATCAGTGAAGAATGTAATCAAACGTTAAAGAACATATATAAGACATGCCTTGTCAGTATTTCGTTAATGAAAGATCTTTTGCATGACAAAAACGATTAAATTCATTTTCGATGTAAGTCAGAGCGCAGCCAACATAACAGGTCAATGAGGCCAATCAAGCAGAACCAAAAAACACTATGTCACGGAGCTCAAGATCCTATAGTGCGTTTGTTGTCACCGGTCAAAGCAATCAAGCGCAAACCGTGCACTATGGCTTTGCGCTTTTAGTATGCGTGTTTGTGCTTGTGTATCTTATAGTCTTTGACTGCATTTTGATCTATAATAAAACAAGCAATAGCAGACTTTTTTTTTCAAGACGGGTGTTCGGAGGGCGCTTTATATAACTCATCATTTTGATGGTAGTTTGATTAAACTTGAATACCAATTATATGACCTTATAAATAGCCACCCTAATATTGTTGAAATAGTACGCCGAGGTCGAAGACTCTGCATGTTCAAGAAAAGAGCAAAAGTGTATTTTGTAGCCCAAGTGGCTTAAATTTTGTTAGGCGAGTGGGTGGCAGTTTTCAAAGTGCATTTTATGGTGCTTTTGATATTGTTTTGCATTATTATTTAGGTCTATTTATATGTTGATGTTGGAAAAAAATATACCAACCTCTTACACGTATCTTTATCTATATATATTTTCTGTTTGATTGCAACAGATATGAAGAATTTTACAGTAATGCTGACATTATATGTTAATTAATGTGATCTCAATGATGTCGATGGGAACGATTTCCATTTGAAACGTTTGATGACGTTGATATTATTTATGATAACTACGATGTTTAGCTGATGTCAATTTCATAATTTTATGCATAATTGATTTTTATACTAACACTGGTCCTGTACACCGTTGAATGCTGTAAAAAGGGGCTGATGGCCTGGTCAGAAGACTTTTAATGCGAGAAAAGTATTTGCCCCACCACGCGAAAATCCGGCGGCGGCGGCGGCGGCGGCATGATTAAGCGATGGTACCAAAAATGGCCGACGGCGCAAAGAGTAAAAACACGTCGGAAATGCTCGGATTGACGTCAAAATTTTCACGAAGGTTCCTATAAACAAACTAAATGAACTACTTCCGAAACAAACTTTAGTACATTTCGGTCTGGACGGGAATCGAATCCGGGCCTCCGGGGTGCGAGACGGGCACGCTTCCCCGACTCCAAGGCGGCTCCAAGGTCCTGGCTGACTAAGGTGTGCCAAGTGCGTGCGTCGTTGCACACGTCCCGTCGCAACCATCTGGCTGACTAAAGGTGTGTCTGAGTGCGTGCGTCATTGGGCACGTGACGGTGCAGCCAATGGGGAGAAGGTGGCGCCACGTCATGAGTGTATAACATGAGCACTCTGTTTCCCACGCGTCACACACCGATTCAGCAAAAACAACGCATGTCGAAAGAATAAATCGAAAACTTTTCACCAAAAGGACTGCAATGCTTTCACATTCGAACACGTAAGCAATCAAAAGTGTCTGTGCGGAATTTTCTTCTGTATTCTTTTGCCGCAGCCCCTCAGACACATGTATGTCTTGAAATAAGGATTATTATTATTATTATTAACTCACGCACACAATATTTATTTTTATTTTTACAACATGTTCACGGGAGAGCCGCCAAGCGGTCTGGACCATCTAAAGTTCAGTGTGTCTTCACGTTCCTATAGCCGTCTGCACGTTCACGTTCAAATGGAAAAACACCGTAGACCGTCTTCTCTTTTCAAATGACAACGAACCGAAGCAGGCACGTGTAGCCAGGGGGGCGGGGGGGGGGGGGGGCATGGGGCCCGGCCTTCCCCCGAATCTTCCATTTTGCTGAGACCTCCTCTCCCCCTCCACGTCATACAGCATTTTGTCATGGGCGCCCCCCCCCCCTCCCCCCCGTTCCCCCCCGAAACAAAATCCTGGCTACGTGCCTGAACCGAAGACCACATGAAGTGGTGACAACTCAGCCATTTTTCCGCCCAATCGTTTTTTTATGCATTTTGATGTGCGCGCAATCCAGTGTCACTCAGCTCGAGCCCGTAGCTTTGGCTAGTGCAGAGACGCCATTTTACCGCCCAAATTACGCACCGAGTGCGCGAGAGCGTCACGCGCTGGCACATTCAGAGCAACAATGGATGTCTTCACCCTGAGACAGACAGACATGTAGGCAACCTAGGCTAGAGTGAACAGGCATGACGGCCATTGCACCGGGAGTAGTTGCTTCCTGTGGCGGCAGCTTGGAGGGGTCGCTGTAACCCTACCGCTCCTACAGTGCTTTAATTCCTTCTGAGAGGCACGTCCTCCTCACCGTGTTGTCCTCTTTGCTCGGGGGTTGAGTTGGATAAGTTTCTAGAGTAATTGGACCTACAGATCGTGAGGCCAGCTGCCTTCAGGGACTTATGCGGAACACGTCTTTCTCTTCGTCTCCTTAAGAAACAAGTTTGTATAGACAAGAGTTTAATTATTGTAAGCCGAAACTTATTTCAATCTGCTCACTACAGTTATTTCAAGCAAGTATAATTACACACATTTTCAATCGCATTGGTCGGGGAACAGTTGTTCAGGATGGCGCAGGCGGCGTTGGGCATGGTTGCGTGGTCGCACCCCTACGCGGCTAAAGAAGTTCCATTGCTCCTCGGCGAGAGTGAAGGCCACAAGGAAACCGCTCTCTAGCCCGGTCATGGAAGAACATGGCAGGGCAGCACTGAGCATCTCGCTTGATTTTATTTCGCAATACTCATTGCGGGGACTCAGGAAAACAGAAAGAGAAGCGCGAGGAAACTTCACGAGTTGTGATCCTGGACCGGCTTGCTAGAACAGCGTCTCAGCTGAGACTGAGTGAAAGAAAGCACTGCAAAAGGTTGGGCGCACGACTGTCTTGAGACGCGGCTTGAGTCCCGCTCAGCTCGAGCGCTGATTTTGGCATTGCTTTCTTTTCCAAAGTCTCAGCTGAGACGCTGTTTCTAGCGAGTCTGGCCTGGCGGCTTATAACTAGTTGCAAAGGACAAGAGTCGTGGTTGGTGTAAACGCAAAGTGGAAGCCTGGAGTCGTTGCATTATTAAACCAACACCATGAAAGTTGATCGTCTGACATTGTTCTTATTTGAAAAAAATGAAATAAAAATTAATCCAAAGAAAGACGACCGTAGTGAGGGTTTCGCACATGTGCAACACTTTTGATAGGGTACTGCATGGCAAGGGCGTTTATTAGACCCTTTTCCTGAGCCTCAGGTTTTAACCACGATGACTGGCTGTTCGTTGCCTTACCATGAGGACCCGTCACTGCGGTTTACACATAACACTCTCCGTAAGTTTTCTACAAGTAGAGTAACGTTAAAACTGAAAATCTAACATTCCTGCACGATGGCGAACAAAACAGAACCAGAGCGGTTGGAAAGCTGGAACCTTAAAAAGAAAAATGTCGGGTAAAAATCTTGAAGTGAAGGAAAAAAAATTCCCCTTTGCCGTCACCATCATATGGAGCTCAATATTCGCACCTTTCGTGGTGTAGGAACATGGCAGGGAGCATTGAATAGCTTATTTGTAGGCACTAGATGTTTTTGAGAACTTGCCCGTGGCCCTTGTTTTTTTCTTTTTTTTTTCTTGCAAGATTATTTACTCATCGCAAGAACGAGGAAGTAGCGCGAGGAAATATATGAGTAAAGAATCCTCTGCATCAGGGACAGAATCCCCCCAGCGCCACTTTTCCTGAACTTCTCAACCTCGAATTTCAGCCACCTTTCAAAAGATGGCGCAAGTGCGCGTCGTCTGCTACAACATAGGTTCTTTTTATTATTTGGGACAATTAGTATGCTTTAAAAAAATTACAATCATAGGAAGTGGTTTCAATTAGAACGAGAAAAGCACTAATTCAAGAATCGTTGCTTAAATAGCTGCCCTCTCCTTAAAAACCGGTTTCTTGCGTACAGAGTCGAGCTTCAAAATAGTCCCATGATTTAAACATATTTTAAACAAATCTGAATATCAGTACGAAAAAATCATGCTTCTAGTGAACCAGCTCAGTTCCTCTAGCATATAATTTAAAAAAAAAATTAGGTCAGATGCCAGAACGCTGTCTGAGAAAACCAAGAACGCGTTAAGGGAATTCTTAGAAATTTTATCATAATCAAGTTGTGTTTACAAGAAAACGGCTGGCGTTGCACTTCTAATATTTTGTATTCCGAGTTCCTATGTTTACCACAAGCATTCCCTTAAATGTCGTTGCTGCGTTATGATGTGAAATTGAGTTACGAGACTTCAAAATCACATAAAAAAGGCTCTTTTCGAATAAATATTAAAAAATGTGAGCGTGCTAATTAACAAAAACACGTATGCACGGAACTAGACGACTCCTTCTTCTATTCATTAAAAAAATAAGAACGCGTCTTGGATGCATTGCAAGTCTAGAAACTTGGAATGCAAAGAGGAATGTCTTTGAAAATATCAAAACTTGCACTTTTTGTTTTCTTATTGTGCGTCAAGTTTTGAAAAATGCGTATTATATTTTGCACTAAAAGAGTGATGATGAATTGGCTATTTATTTGCAAAAAGAACGAAATACGTAACACGCGCACAGACGCGAAATTTGCACATCAAACAGGAGCGTTAGCAGAGCTGCCACCGGTATTATAGTTGAAGCCGTGGGACCGCCGCCTTAAGGCGGCGGTCCCACGGCCCCAACGCGGGGTTCCGGAGAGCCAAGACAGGGGAAGCATCGGAGAGGTCGCCGACACACGTCCTATCTCTTTCGCGGTCGCCGGACGAGTCCCTTTCCCGAAAGCGGGAAAACAAGAGGCGAAACCTCCTCGCCTGTCAGCAGTGGTCCGCGTCCGAGCGGGGGAACGGAAATCGGTCCCCCCGAGAGAGATTGAGAGGAGGGCCCCCCAAGCCAGGCGACCCTCCACCCCACGAACAGGTCGGAGCTCACGGCGAAGATGGCCGAGCGTGCCGACCCGCGGCCGTTATCACAGCCATCGGGGAAGGGAGACCACATGAATCCCCACACCGTCCACTTTCTTTTTTTGTGTAACACATTTATATATATGTTGCAATTACGTGTTCTACTCGCTGATCCACAGCCTCCTTCCGAATTTCCTCGATTTCTAGTGCCGACTTCCGCCGCTTGGCATCGAGTGCTCGCGCGTGCGCAGAACGCTTCTCGGAAAAGGTCAATTGCTTTATGTGGGGTGGGTACCCTATTTGACTGGCTCAATTATGGGATCATATAAAGCAGTCTATATATGGTATATAAGGAATTGGGCATATAAGGAATCGTGCTGGTGTGATTTATCCATTCAGATACGGCCTTATTGTGCATATCTGCCCAATTCCTTATGTATTCATATATGTATTTTTTAATATAAGTCCAGATATGGCATTTTTGTAAGGGTAGGTATGTCTCTATTAAACTATTTCTATTATTTTCCGGTGTTGCTTGATACGGTTTTATACACGGTTAGACCCACTCCGGTGAAGATCTACGGATTGGCCAGATACGGTTCAGCTTCCGCTTCGACCAATTACGGTTGGGTTTCCGGACTGGTTATTTCCGGTTCATTACGGTTTCTAGAAATCCGGTTTGCTTATGGGCCCATATGACGGATTGAAATTCCGGATTCATTCCGGTTTGTTTTTGAACCGTTTGTTTTGGTAGGGTGACTTTCTTGATTTAAGAATTCGATCACGAAGAGGTCTCGCACGTTTGGCGTCGACCGGGTGAATATGCGGAAATTTAGTCGAAATGACTCCGGAAGCCAGCCACAGCTTCTTCCCACCAGTTATTTACGGGAAATGTTCGTTTACTGATTTACAAAATTCAAAAAGGAATCAACTCGGAACTAGTTAGAGACCAGCACTTGGACCACACGTTGGAACCAACAGGGTACACGGAGTCGCTTTCACTAAAGTGGTCACTATACACGCAAGAGGTTCTCGAATTTCGCTTACCTATTTTCAATTTGATGATACAACCCTTTTATAGCTTTATTCTGTCCCAATTATATTAACAAATACACCCTCTTCGCCGTGGTAGATGTTGGAGTGGAAAGCAAAGTTCAAATTGGACGTTTAGTGTCTATACAGCGTAAGGTCGGTCTGCCAGAATGGTTTACACTGTATATGAGCAATTTACCCAGTGCAGTACGACTGCTAGCCTGGGGTCTTTAACGTGCACCATGCAGTAGTGATACACGGCCACACGCCGTAACGATGCTCATCCAGATGGAAACGTGCTGGGGTGGGGCTCGAACGTGCGATCTTTCGCTCCACGTGCGTCGAGCTGGGTGTGCGCTTTAGCCCACTCGGCCATCGATCCCCTTTTTTGTTTTGTTTTTTTTATTGCCTTATATATTACACCGACACACATCATTGTTCAACATTAAAAAAAAAGAGGCTAAAAACACCAGTCGTCTTGACTGATGTCAAAAAGGCCAAAAGTCTTTCAGAGTAGACAGCGCTTCGAGTACCGACAACCGCTCAGGTCGAGGTTGCTGCGCCATGTACACTTCTTTCAGATAACTCATGTTTTCTACAAAATACTTATAAACCGGACGAACGTCCACGTCAGCGTGGCGTACAGCCATACGACTCCTCCATATACTGTGGAGGCCTATGAGCATTATCATGTCATACGGTACATCGTCCTCTCCTTCCATTGGCAGAAAACGAATTCCTTGAGGGGTTAAAGGAAGGTCCTTTTTTATAGTCCTTTGAAGGACGTCCCAGAAGAACACAGCGTCCCAACACTCTATAAATACATCCTCAATAGTTTCCGTCTTTTTACATAAAAGGCCGTTTTCTGACCATGCAACGGGTATGTTTCTTTCACTTTACCAAGTTTTAACGGGAAGTGTTTGACTTTGTAGCTTAAAAAAACGGTTTTGGTGTATGCGGGGACTAACATTCTTTTAACACATTGCACAACATTCTGCCCTAGGCCTGCACTGTATACAGAACGGCACAAAGGCACTGGAAAAAGCAAATCCTTCAAATCTTTTGACAACTTTTTACGCGACACTACAGACAGGTACTCCAGAGAGAAACGAGTTGTTAAAAAGCGATATGCATCAGCCACTTCTTTCAAATACCCGCGTAAGCGAGGACTGATGTCTACAGTTGTCGTCACCATGAACCCGGGCAGCACACTGCGCTGCCAAGTTTGAATTACAGTACGTAGAAACGGGTATTTCTGTTCTCTAAGAAAAATAAACCTGTTGACCAGCTGTCTACTCAAGAACAGATGGGAAAGACCTAGGCCACCAGCTTTGACACTACGAAAAAGATTTGTTCGGCTCGATCTTTCCCACGTCGAGCTCCAAATAAAAACAGCGAACACGCGATGCATACTTTGATTATTAATCTGTGAACAATGCAATACTTGCAACACGTACCACAATTTTGCCACAAGAAACGTAGTGCACACAGTTGCTCGCGCAAAAACCGACAGACTTTTCCCCCCACTTTTCTGACTTAGCGCGCATACCTTCCGTTTCATCCCTCCAATATTGATCATTGGTGCAGTATTGTTCCAACGGTACTCCAAGGTAACGCGCTGGAGTGTCAGACCACGCTATACGTTCAAACACCACAGGCTTTGAAGTCCAATCGCCATGCCAAAAGCCCAAACACTTCTGACAGTTAACTGCACTACCCGTGTGCTCACAAAAACTGTCTGCTAGCTGTACAGCTTTCCTAACGCTCTCGTAGTCCACACAAAAATTGCGAGGTCATCCGCAGGACAAAATACGGACCTCAGTTGCGTGCAACCTAAACACACGTATTTGACTATTATGAATTACACTTAAACAAAAGGGCTCCAGAAAAATACAAAAAAGGAGTGGCGAGAGTGGACAACCTTGACGCACCGAAGAAAAAAGGAGAATGCGCTCACTGACCGATTTGTTAACCACTAGACTGGTGGCGCAGTTACGGTACGCTATGCGTACACCATTACATAAGAGCGAACCCACATTCACGTGTTCTAAAATAGAAAAACGAATTTCGTGTGACACACGGTCAAAAGCTTTTCCTAAGTCGACTTGCAGCATTGCAACTCTTTATTGCATTGCATCACAACACTCAAGAATACTACGTGCAATGTGCACATTGGTAACAATACTCCTGCCCCTAATGCCGCACGTTTGATGAGGGCCTACGATAACGTTTATAACACTTTGTAAATGTTCAGGCAATACCTTCATTAAAATCTTGTAGTCTTCATTTGTTAAAGTTATCGGTCTATAACATTCAACAGATCGGAGCCGCACGGGGTCGTCACTTTTTGGAATAAAAACTGTGTGCGTACACAGGAAGGAAGGAGGCAAAACGCCGACGTCGTACGCTTTAGTAAATATGCGATGCAAGACAGGTGCAACTTGGTTTTTGAAAGTTTTGTAAAACTCACCTCCTAACCCGTCTGGGCCGGGTGGTTTTTCAAGTTTCTGATTATCAATTGTCCTTTCGACTTCTTCCAAAGTTATTGGTTGTTCTAACCTTTCCTTAATTCCATTATCGAGTTCCGGCATTAGCGGCAAAAATACGCTTTGAAACTCCGTTTTCTTTGGAGCCCGATAACTAAACATTCTTTTGTAATGTTCCACAAACGCTCGCTCGATAAACTTTCTGTCGCTAGACAGAATCTCTTGATCACATATCTCGGTTATTTCGTTCTTACTGGCATACTTCTTTTCCATGCCGATGACTCGTTTTGTAGGTATCTCACCACGCGATAGTCGTTTTAACCTTGCTCGAACCATGACCCCCTCATATCGCTCTGTATCAAGAGCTTCAAGGTGTTTCTTTAAGCTCCTGATGTCTTCTGAGAACAGACCGGGTGACAGGCATTCAGCATGAAGTAACTGTTGTAGCAGATTATTTAACTCCATAATTTCTTTTTCTTCCGCGTGTTTCAAGCAACTAGATCTTTCGATGGCGCTCATCTTGATTTCTTGTTTCAATAATTCCCATTTCGCTCCAACCCTATCGTCTGTTATATTATCTACACTCTAAGAAAAAGGGGAGCGCGACTTAGTCTTCGAGGGATGCAAGTGCGTTGCCACAACCATTAGTCCCCTCGGGGACTAACGGGAAGGGGAGTAAAAGTTGGACCCCTCCATTGGTCTCTCGCAGTTCCTCCGATGGGATCAAATGTTGCGCCTTCGCAATTGACCCCTGGAGACTAACTGTTAAGCCCTTACACTTGGTCCCCTGGGACCAACGGTTACACCGTTTGAGTTGAACCCCGAGGACGAACTGTTAGGCCCTTGCACATGGACACCTGGGACTAACTGTTACACCATTTCAAATGAACCCCGAGGACCAACTGCTAGGCCCTTGCACTTGAACCCCTGGGCCTAAACGTTGCGCCCTTGGATTTAGACCCCTTGGGACTAAAGGTTTATCCTTTACATTTGGTCCCGAGCCACAAATCTCCGAAACGAAATTGTGCAGTTCAGGTTAAACGTAGCTTTATTGCCTCGTAGGTACACATCGCATTCAAGGATGACTGATGCCGAAGTTCCTGGGCGGTAAAAACCACGATAAGGTCAAATTTCGAAGAGTGCACTTGCATCGACGATGGCTTGGACAATGGAACGTCTGTCCAAACCGGTCGTGATCCAAGCGCCGTTTCCCAGGCAGCACACCATTGTTGGACCCCCGTTGGCCCAATGTTGGCAAAAACTGGTTCCAATATTGGTCTGACGTTGGCATTTTCGAAAACGCCACCCGATCCAATGGTGGTCCAACATTGGTGCCAATGTTGGACCACTTGTTTGCCAACGTTCTAGCCCACGTTGGACCAACGTGGTTTGCGCTTCTTTTATCCAATATTGGCATAGAGGTTTCACCGTTGGCTGAACCAACATTGGCATCCAGCGCCTTACACGCTGGCTCGTCCAACATTGGCCTAAATATTGGCTATTCCAATATTGGCATCCAGTCTAATACACTGGCTATTTTTTGCATCCATTGTCTATGACATTATTGGATGCCATTTTTCAGTGCGTTTTCTAACCAGTGTCACAAAAACAGTGCAGAGAACCAAGCAAGTCCCTTGCCCTTTTTCCTCAAGCACTGTTTTTTTTCTGATACTAAAATCTAATAAATGCAGCAATTTTACCATATTTGGACACTATAAATCATAAAAGCATGCAAATGAATCGTTCATAACGTTTGACAGTTCATAATTTATTTAAATCGAATAAAAATATTTAAACAAATTGTGCAACCAGGGGGGCCTAGGCAGACTCGGCGGCAGGCTCGGTAGTGGACAGACAGGGCAGAGGGCTGGGCGAAGAGCTGGGCAAAGGGCAGGGCAAAGGGATTGCACGCAGGGGCCTGGCCACAGGATTCTGAAAGAGACAGATGCGGTGGTTTGGATTCAGGTGAAGGGTTTCAGAGGCTCTCAGTTCTCCCTTACGCTTGCCAATAATGAATATCAAACTAAAACATAGCCGCATTATTATTCGCCGCCCTTTAATGAACTATTCGATTAATCGGCTCAGTTGCTCTGCAAGTATAAAATCTCGCAAAGGCCTACCGACTTTTTTGTGTTTACTTTTCCATATTATAAACTTCCTATTCCAGTGAATTATTTTTCGTTATTTTGTGTGTAAAAAAAACTTAGTACTGCCTTCTAAAATAAATAGATGCGAAGGTAAGACACCGGGGCCGGGTTGCTGGAATCAGTGTCTCAGCTTAGACTGGGTGAAGGAAAGCACTGTAAAGGCTGGGACGCGCGAGCGTCTTGAGTCGAGGTTTGAGTCCCGTTCAGCTCGTACGCTGGCTTTGACAGTGCTTTCTTTACCCCCGTCTCAGCTGAGACGCTGTTTCTAGAAAGACGGCCCAGGCGTTTACTATTGTTTTGTTCGTCCGACTTGTCCTTACTCAGAGCTCAATCGATCTAGATTGAAATATTTATAGTGGTTTAAAAAAATCAATGAAATAGTACGAAGGTTATTTAATAAATTGCGTAACTCTACTCTTGCAACATCATGGCGTCCCTCAACCTTTTATCTAGCTTTAAGAAGTCTTAAGAATTACAATCTCGCCATTTAGGTTAACACCAATATTTCTACGTTGATTTGAAAAAAAAAAAAGTTCTTAAGATTAACGGTATTTGCGGCACGGAAATGTGTAGTTATTAATGTACCCATATTGCCTCCATAATATTCACAATTTATACATGCAACCGCTGGCCTCCCTCTTCAGCTCACCAGTGTCAAACGCACTACTAAATTAACAGTTCAATAAATACCCCGGCATACGTAACAACATGACAGTTGAACAGAACTTGATGCTTTGAATCAATCAAGAGTTTAAAATAAATCGCGCACATAAAATAGCTTGTCGTGTAAAGACAATTACACTCGCAGAGCGCGGTGACATAACTGACACTCCACTCGCACCCAACAAGCCGAACCTTGGCAAATAAGGACTACACAACGCTCTGTGGTATTCGGCTTGAGAAATACAGGGAGGACTTTTTACGACAGCACACATCTACCGTCAAGAAGACAGCCATATTTTAACACACAAAAAAAAGTAAATAAAAATGACTTCGAACACAAAAATAACCAATCAGAACGTCTCTCACGGTCTATTAGAATAAAAAGTACTTGCAAATAGCGCTGTACAGGGCCTTGCGGGCCGATATCTCTGAATTACACGTTGAACTCGTCGCAGATTCCTGGCACAGAGTTCGACACGATTCAAACTCATCGGATAGGGACAAAACGTACATTTCGTAGCAAGAATACCTATCCCCAATGGTCAGGAGGACTTCTCCTTGTCACTCACATGGCGGTCCGTCGTGTCTTCGGTCCGTCGAAGCTAGTGGTCACATGTATGCCCACAAGAAAGGAAGATCACCGGTGTGTAGGCGCTGCCGAAAGAATATTCATGGTCTTGGCAATCTGCATGTTGAAGATCGCACTTGGCACTAAGGCGAAATGCGCTGCAGGTGATCGGAACTCTCGAACAAGATTTACCACATTTACCACAGAAGCGAAATCTACAGCAGGCCCGCAGGCCACATCACACGCGAAACTAGGTCCGGTCTTCGCAGGCATTCCGGGTTTGTCAACGGCTAATGCGTCATCCGACAAACCACGTGATAACGCTTCTACCGCGCCTTCAGCTTAGGGAGAGGGAGAAAAAGAGAGAAGGAGTAGAAAGAAAGCAGCCCAGAACGGGGGTTGCGCTTACAAAGGCTAATCTTCAGGCCCATCTCAACAATGAACCCAACCAGGGGATTTGTCACTTGTACCCAAGGTTGATAGTGCAGTGGATGATATGCGTGGCCTTGGACTTTTAGTCAGGTTCCGTGCTCTGCCTTATCACCAGCTTCGAGACTGTGGTCACGTGACCCTAACCGGAGGCACGATTGGCCTAAAACACGCATAGCGTCTACCCTGCTGCCTATACTGATTGAACAGGACAGCTCTTTGAAGGCCAGCTTTTGAATTTCTAAAGAGGCTGTCCAGCACAAAAGTGATTCTAAACGGGGCAAGTTTGAAGACACTATGTTTTACGTCGTATAACTCACATTAAAATTTAGAATGAAGAAATAAGCGGGACTATATTTTGCGCACGATGTCCACAAATAAATAAATAAATATGCATATGTATATTCTTTATCAATAAATTTAAAATTAGTTGTACACTGTTAGGTTCGCGTTTTTAAACTTCACATTTTTTTTACGAAAGAGTTACATAAAATACACCACGGATAGCACATCGTCCGACTTTCAACGCACGATGAAACGCCGACGCTCGCTGACAGAAGGTTGCGATGCTGCGCGAACAATTTCGGAAAGATTCTGCGTAGGATACGCCGGGCGCAACGGCTTCGCGACCGTTCGAAGGGCAAAGGATTCGCGACGACATAGTAGCGTCTTCCAACTTCAGTAAGCTAACGGGGCTCGAGAGTACCACGCTCACATTTCCGCAGAGCGAGCGGGGCCGGCCAGATGGAGGCGCAGAATGCTCTCGCGTCGCGATTGCAACGTCGTTGCTCTGCCTACACTGATGACATGTGCACTGGCAGTCTAAGCAGCCCTCCCGAGACTTCATTCGAGTCCAATAGACAACTTTCTAGCGCGATAGACTCTCGTAAAAGTGAGAGTAGAAGTCGCTTCGGTTGGCGGCGTAAGCGGCGGCTTTATGTTTGTTGACACCTGCGTCGACAATGAGAAATATGGACAGAAACATCACATATAAAAAATAAAGCACGCAGAAAGAAATACAAACATGGCAGGGGCACGGGCAAAGTAGGAGACGTTAACGCTACGGAATGCATATAGATACAAAATACACTGGAAAAGACAAAAATAATTAAATCTAAAAAACTGAATTAAGTTTTCAACGCCGAGGTAAGGCAATGCGAAGGGAGAGCAGCAGACAAAAAAACTGCCATAGTCCTATAGGCAGCTAAGGACGTATTTGTGATCGCGGTTATAAAGCACCGGCGACGTACCCCCCATGAAGTTGGGTAAATAAAATTCTCGCCCAAAGCGAGCGCGTGAATGACTCTTTTTTTACTTTCCTACCTCTGCGATGCAAAAAAAAAGGGGTGCGGGTTTATAGCTTAGGCGACACAAATATCGATAAGCCATTGGCTATGGCAGTGCAATATTGACCAGCCTATACCATGACATCACCAATATTGGAAAACTCTTGGCTTTGACAGTTTAATATTAACCAGCTTAAGCCAGCGTATATTCAATATCGGCAAGCCATTGGCTCTGAGAGTCCAATATTGTACAGGTTATGCCGGCGTATATCCAATATTGGAAAGCTATTGGCCTTGACAGTCCAATATTGGACAGCTTATGCCGACGTATATCCAATATTGGAAAGCTATTGGCGTTGACAGTCCAATATTGGACAGCTTATGCCGGCGTATAGCCAATATCAGAAAGCCAGTGGCTCCGACAGTCCAATATTGGACAGCTTATGCCAGCGTGTATCCAATATTGGAAAGCTATTGGCGTTGACAGTCCAATGTTGACCAGCCTGTGCCAACGTATCACCAATATTGTAAAACCACTGGCTTTAATAGTCCATTATTGCCCAATGTGATTCCAATATTGGGAAACATATGGCTCGTTGGGCCACTGTTGGGCCATTCTTTGCCACATCAAATCCAATGTTGGCCCAATACGGTGTGCTGCCTGGGTTATTGGGGCACCGGCAGCTTCTTGCCTGTTTGCGAGAAATTTGGATTATTAGGAATAGGGTAGCGTGAAGTCGCCGATCGCTCGACAAAAGTATGAGATATAACACACGCATAATAAAATAAAAAATAGGCTGCATAAGTGCTACAATGGTTCACATCCAACATGCGATCTGTTGACAGCAGACCAGCGCAATATTCGATTTTTAGTAGACCGTTCGCTGCGAACTACAGACCCACCGTGTGCGTGCTCAAACTATGCTTCAAAGTGACGGCACGAGCTCCCGCCATCAACGCGAAAGTCTATACTTCGTTTCAATTTATCTGCGAGCGAAGCCGAAGCTAGAAGCGCGAGACCAGCGCTTTGTGCGTTTCTCCCCATCTTGGGCGCTCGAGCGAAGCCTGAACGCACGGAGCTTCCGTGCTCGCGCTTCCAGCTTTGCCTTTGCTCGCACATAAGGTGAAACGAAGTATAGTGTACAATCGAATAAATGTCTCCATTAAGGCCGGTTCTCACACGCAGCGAAGCGCTGATGTTGCGCTGCTCACGTGTCGTGAGCTACTTTTCGTGTGCCATGAGTAAGTTTTGACGGCGCGAAACAAAGCTGGGGACCGCTCCCGTCAGCACGCGCTTCGCGCAAAGTCATCGCTATGCTTGTAGCGCTCCGCTGCATGTGTGGACAGGCCTTTATGGTCAAGCGATCCTGCCAGGGTCTGCAAAACACACAAAAAAAGAAATAAGCCATCGGTAGAACTGGCGTTTCGCTCGATACGATTGAATATGAGGTCTCTGTGCTGCATAACAAAGTCAGCAACCATGGTGCCAAAAAGAATAGAGCATGGCGCGCGCTTTGCAAGCTAGAGAACGCGCTCAAAAGAAAACACTTTCTGAAGCCGCAGTTAATGAATACACCATAAACAGAAGTACTTCGATATACCTTAATTGAGTTCCCTTGACTTGTGACTTCAGAACAGATCAAGTGCAGTGCTTCAGCACCGCGAATCCAAACCGGATCCCTCCATGTTCGGAAACGACACAAGGAGAAAAAAAAAAAACAAAAAAAAAAACGGCGACCAGCCTTTGACGATGGCTGTACGTCAACTTACTAAAAACAGGTTCTTTTCAAACAAAGCCCCTTCCCATTTTCCCGACGGACCCTATCTGCCCAACCCTTCGCGTTAGCGAGAAGCAGAAGAAAGAATGCGGGTAGGGGGTTGGGGAGAGGGAAAGGGCGCGCACAAGGAAATCTCTTTTCCCCCTCCCACTACACACGAGACACGGACACAGCCAGCAGTGCTCCAAGGACGGGAGAAGGTCACCATTTTCAACAAGCCGGTCGAGTGAGGTACAAGCAAACACGTTTTTGTTTTTTTTTCTTCTTTTCTCTCTCTCTCTTTTTTAAGTATTTTCAGCTTCCTCGGTGGCTTTGTTTTTTTATTAGTTCGCATTTGTTTTGTATTAGTAGGGTGTTGCCATAGGTTACGTTCCGGGTGCGGTTCGTTCTTCGTTGTTCATCTGGAATGTTATCTGAAACAGCGACGACGATGACATGAAGGCGTCTGGATACTGCCCCTGACTGTGCTTTTTGAGTGGAACGTTCTGTGCATCAAGTGTGTCGTTGTAGATTTTGAGTTCGACATTGGACTACAAAGAAAGGTTGGTCACGGGGAGACGCAGAGACGAGGCTCGACTTGTTTTCAGTAACTCAGTTTTAGCGATTGAAATGACCATTTATTCTGACTGCGAGACTCCGGTGTTGAAAGCGCTGCTTCTGCAAACTGTTAAGTTTCATTTAAGAGAAAAAAAGTGTTAGTATTTGGAGGTGTTGCGTTTGGATAAATCCTCATTTTTTGCACGAAGGCAAATTACGTGAATGGGACTTGTGAAATGTCAACTGATCATTTTTGACGAGATAGTTGGGTGAAGTCGAGTCAACACATTCGTTAACTCGCATTCACACAACGCGTGAAGCTCTACCATGTAATGTCTTAACGTTAATGGCACATTAAACGAATTCGCCAGTTTCGTCCGAGTTTCGTCAACACTTTCAGCCGTGCTGAGCTGAGTCTCGCCGATCCCCAAGACAAGCGAAATAGCATCCGTCCTCCTGGCGAACATTCCGTTTGCCTTCGGGGACTAAACCATACAGATGCGCCCTGTCTAAGGGGGACTAATGGATGCTTTTGCTCGCGCACGCCTATCGGTTAGTCCCAGTCGAGCGCAGTTAGTCCCCAGCTTTTGCGCACGGTACCTAGCTTGAACCAGATGGTCCTTTCGGTGAGCAACTGGGAGTTCAGAGGACCAAATGCTGCCGTTAGCTCCTTGAGGCCAACTTGTTTCTTAGAGTGTAGCTCCCCCAGACATTTTCGCACCCCATTCATAAACAAATTCGTGTTGTAAAAGCTTTGTATTTAACTTCCACAGTTCCCAAGTGAACTTGTTTGCATTCTCCTTTGATGAGCACAATATAAAAGAAACCAGACAATGGTCACTGAAAAGCACTTGGTCCACTGCATACTTTTTACACACACCAACAAATTCCAAAGAAATATATGCTCTATCGAGCCGCGCGTGACTTTTGCCCTGAAAGTGCGTAAACTGCAAACACTTAGAGACTTACGTGCAATGGCCAACATCGTCCAGTTCACACTTCTCAACCATCTCACATAAAAAAACAGTACTCGCATCTCTGTACCGAGTGTTATGTGATCTGTCGCGCGGCTCACAGGCACAGTTGAAATCCCCCAACAAAATAACATGCTGATTAGTTTGCAGATACTCATAAATATTAAAAAATACTAATCTTTCCTTAACCTTATTAGGAGCGTGAATGCACACCAGGCGAAAATTATAATTTGAAATGGACAGATCGCACAGAACAAGTCTTCCCGATTCACAGCTCACAACTTTTGTCACAGTGCCGAGAGACTTTCTGATAAATAAAAGACAACCGCCCGACGTCCCAACAGCGTGACTGACGCACACATTGTAACGTGACTCAAAGAGCCGCACCATACTCTCCGTCTGTGCCTCGCTCTCTATTTTTGATTCTTGCACGGCGATTACGTCGAGGTCTTTTTCGATAAACAGTCGGCTCACTTGGCATTGCCTGCGACGTGCATTTAGACCGCGCACGTTTAAAGTGCCAAATTTCAAAGCTCTATTCAGAAAAAGTTGTTTTAGAGGAAGGCCAGTACGAGAGCACGGCACTTACAGTGTCAAACGAATAGCGGCGTACGAGAGAACTCATTTCGTGTACTCCGTGCGGCGTTTGGGTCACTCAGGCCTGGACTTGTACCGTCCCACCTTGCCGCACCATTCCCGTTCGAGGCGCAGCCTTGCCTCCCCACTCCCAGATGCAGAGTCATCCAGTCTTCGTTTCACCGCCCCGATTTCAGCGGTCATGACGATGTCTTCGTCGCCACCCTTGACATCTTCAGTATCTCTTGGCTGAGGGTCCCCTACGGCGTCTTCCGGCGTCGCCTTCCCCTCCTTGTCGGAGGCTTCATAGCTTCCTTCTGGAGCCGTCTTGAGCGTTGGCGCCGACTGAGAAGCCCCGGCCTCTACCTCTCTTGAGCCCCCCTGTTCTCCATGCGGCTGGCTCTGCCCTTGCTGCTCCTTCGGTGACGCCGGTGCTGCTGGTTCCTCCGCCTCCTCTTCGTACATCAGCAGCTCGGAGGTTTCCTCGGTGGCTCTGCTGCCGGCTACACGGAAGTAGGTCTTGACACAATCCCTGGTCTCGTGTCCGATGGCGCGGCACTCGGAGCACCGAGGCGCCTTGCAATGACGGCGCATATGCCCCGTGCAACGGCAACGGAGACATATCTGTGCGCGCCCGGGGACCACTACCAAGACGTTGCCCCCGCCGAGCCGAAGCTGGTGGGGAAGGCTTTCCAGCGGGAGTCCCTCTTTGAGGGTCATCCGGACGCCAAGGGTTGTGGACTCGACGTCGACAAAACCGTCGACCTTCCACTTTTCCCGCGTGATTTCCTTGACGGTCCCAAACGGTTCGAAGGCCCGCCGAACTGCTTTTACAGGCACATCGAAAGAGACCCACTGGAGTTTGACACGCAGTTCCCTCCGGTTTGGGTCGACCACCTGACACGTCTTCCCTTTCACCTGGAGACTCCCGACTTTTAAGAGCATCTACTTGGCTTCCGGCGTATGCAGATTAAGCAGCCAGACGTGACTCATCATGGTATGCTCCCAGACCCGCCACGCTTGACAACACGCCCAACTGTTGCAACGGCGACCTGAAGTCTTCGATCTTGTATGGACGTCCTTCAAGGTCAGCATGCAAAACGACGCTGAGCTTTGCCGCCTCTCCGGTGGGCAACGACGGCAGCTGCAGACGATAATCTTTCGGCGAAGAGCCAACCTGATCACCGCGGCCGGGCACGGCCGCTACCGCTGACGCGGAGCTAATCATCAGCACGTCCGTTCGTTACGGCGGCCGGAAGTGGAATCCCGGCCATCGATCCCCCGTGTTGTAGTGGAATAAAGCGCTGGATATTCTATTTTCATCATCCAGTTTTTTCTGTGCATGGTAGGGAACAGCACATCACGACCCGAGTGCTTCGACACCTCAGCGCCAAAAGTGTTTATTGGCACGACTACGTGTTCCACGTGCGGTTTCAAACATTGGTAAAATGTCCTGTATACGACATTTTACAGAATAAACATTTTACCATTCTACCAAATAAACATAACGCGTGAAACAGGCTTTGCCGCGCGTTACCCAAACAGCACAGGAAGCGAGCTGGCGAGCTGAGGGTTCCAAGATCTCTGCGGTCGGTCCCAGTCTCTCCTACCCATGACGTCACAAACGATGATGACGATATCTAGAGAAGCGCCCCCTGTAGCACGCACACGGCGCTCGCCCGTTTTCATCGCTTAGGTGTCCCCTGCTTTACGATAGCTAGTGGCGCTGCCTTCAAGATGATTTTCTTCACGGCTGCCCCTCCATCACCCCGTTTTACCGCAACCTGGCTGTCTATTTTTTTGGCGCCAAGAGTGCAGATTTTTCTATTTATAGGAGGTTTCGATCGTGCGCTCCTGACGCTCAAACTAACATGCCCGCGGAGGAGAATGGGGAGGTATGGCGTGCGGAAGGTGCGTCCACAAATTTCCTCCTCCCTCGTCATCCGTTAGACTGCATGGTCGGTACTGCCTTAACGCCACTCACGCATTTTATCACATATCGGCGGCCACCGTACATACACAATAAAGGGTTTCTGGTTTGTTTGTTTTTTCGTTCAGTGAAAGAACTGTAACAGTAACCTGAACCACTGGTATATTTTCATCACACTTACGTTGCTTGATGGATATTGGATAGCATGAATTAGTGCCACAATTATGTAAATTTGTAAATACCAGATTTATAAGACGTGTTTTAATTACTATCTACCGGGGGAAAACAAATTGTTCGATGCTCGAACAGATGAAGCAATTTCGCGCTGTGTAAATTTTTTTAGTATAGATATTTGACTTCCGAGAGCGTCGAAATACAATTTAATTTTGTTAAAATCAGCGGGAATTTCGGATAGTTTAGTATGTAAGACTTATGTAGCAATGATGGATTGTGCTAATATAACTCGTATAACCCTTAATAATCAATTATTCACTGAACGCATACCAACGTTGCACTTATATGAAACACCTCGCGAAGTAGAATACGTCAGCAAAATACATATATTTTTTTTATTTCACTGAAACTGTATTAAACATTCATTTTAGCATATACACCTTAGTTGCCAGAGGGGGTCGACGCTCGGACATCGCCGATAAAATACGGTGTACACAAAAAATATATTAATAATATATTTCAGATATTGAAAGTATATTAACAATATACGTTGAGTATTATTTTTTGTAAAATTGCAAATTCAGTGTGCTTAACTTGTATTGGTTTTCAACACCACGGGAAGTCATATTTATAATTTCAATACACGTTGCAAGACAAACACACGGGAAGCCACAGCACATTTAAAACATAGTTTATTGCCGTGACGTTTTGTCTCTTTACCCAATCAGGTTGCAATTAAACAGATTCATAGTCTAATTTGATAGGAATAACAGCTACAAACAAATTACCACCATGAAAGGAACACTCGCGACATTAAAGCAGCTTTATTCACAACTGAAATTTATTACTTGAAAGGGAAAAAAAGAACAAATCACATAACCCGCCACCTACAGATTACATAATTTGCACACAATAAAACTCCCCACACGTTGGCCTTATAGTCGAGAGATGCTATAGACTCTACTTGTGCCACTCATGGTTCGTATTCATTTTACGTAAGCTATCTTATCTTGGGGCATGTAGGAATGGGGACCCCTGAACAGCCAGAAGTACTGGAGATTGTATATGATGTGCCATTCCAATTTGGAAAATGTGTGTCACAACTCGAATTGGTGTAGTCAAGAGTTGTACTGAACATAAGCCACGCTGCCGCGTTGCTTTCGCCTGCAAAGAGATCAATCTTTAATCATTGTAATAAGTTATGAAGGTGTACATATTAAATAAATGTAAGGCAAATAAAACTAGGGGCTCATACTTCACATCACAAACTAAACATTATTACACCCTTGAGGGCGTAAGTGGCTGGTCCTATAACTAACACCCTTGTTGGTGTAGCAAAACGCCCTAAGAAAAGGGCGTTACTCCTAACACCCCTAAAGGACGGCGTTATTCCAAACATCCTTAAAGTAGGGTGTGATTCCACTTTACACCTTTTTATTAGGGTGTTATGACTGCGCAGTACGCCCACTAAATTGGGTGTACCTCCGCCAGAAAGTTAAGTAAAAAAGGCGCGATGACCAACACCCATAAAATAGGGTGTAATAACCCAAAAGAGTGCACGAAGAAATGACTGCAAATGAGTCGAAACATGCCTGGTTCACTTTTTATTTTTCGATCAAGGTTATACCAGGTTATACTAAATTCTCTATAGACGATTGCAAGCAGGTCATCTGGCCGCAGCCGTGTCTCTGCTTATGCGGGCAAGTGCGTTGAATTACAACCTTGCCAAAGGGCAAAGCTACGTTCACGCGCACGTCATCAAACTTGGCGAAAGCAAGACTGAAAGAAATAGTTCCCTTTTATCCTCACATTCTCACCACGACCAAGACGCTTCTCAATCAGTGGCGCTCCGTGCGTGGAAGGTCATGAACGTTCCAACCAAATATAGTTCATAACGCCTTTAAATTGTACAACCGAAGGCCCTAGTTAAATCTCCAACTTTACTTTTCTAGCGGCATTTATGCTTTCTAGCACTGGTGACGTAAGCAAAACTGACAGGCTTGCAAAGACGGAACGACCGGGATTTGCTTGGGACGTAAGCGGTAGTTCATGTTTGCAAACAGTAAAATGGTCTATTGAGACGGAAGCAGGACTACTATCAGAAGCATGCTTGCAGAGTTCTTACAAATAAAACAGCTATAAAACTTTGGTTGGGGCTAGTTGGTTCATATCGATTAAAAGGTTAAAAGGCGCGAACAAAACAGGACGAAAAAAGACACACGTAAAACACGGACAGGTGCCTTGTAATCCGTGATAGATGCATAATCCGATTTGGGCAGCACAGAACAATTCACAAACACAATGTCGAGGATGAAGGTAATCGCTCACATTCAACGGAAGTTTCGTGGTCACCGATGAGGAGCTCTCTGTCGTGATAGATGCGTAATCCGATTCGGGCAGCACAAAACAACGCAAACACAATGTCGAGGTTCAAGGCGGTCGATCACATTCAACGGAAGTCTCGCGGCCGCCGATGAGCAGCTCTTTGTCGAAACGCGTCCAACAAACACAGCAAAATAATTCCATGGACTCGGACAAAATAAACGACCATTACCGAAAAGTTGGCATGGATGTGTTCCGGTCGTTCACGACGAAAAATCACGGCCGCGACTGCAACGCATAAAAAACAGGAAAACACTGACGGTCGCTTTTTGGAAACTGGACCTATACGTGGCCCCTACAGCTCACCATAACTTAGCATACAGCAAAAACTATGACCCCAGTGACCCCATCAGCGCGTCAGAGCGAGTGACGTGACAAATTTTCGTCCAAGCGTTTTTGTCCTACGGAGAGCGGTCACGTGTTTCGCGCTACCCCTCTTACCAGGGGCGTTCACGAAGTTCGTATTATCGGCACAAAAAAATTAAAAAAAGCGGAACAAAACAGGCATAAACATGAGCGCTCGTCCCTCTAGTTTCCGCACAGTGTACACATTGCGTGCTATAGTAGCGCGGAACGCCGCTAGGGAGTCGAAACCAAAATGGCACCACCCGTCGGAGCCAAGCACATGCAGTGATCCATTTTTTTCATTTGAGGGGAAGCAATGCCAAGGATATTCATAAAAATCTGGGAGCATTGTTCTGGCACAACGCCCAAGTTTATGAAACTATGGTTAAATGGCGTTGACGCTTCCAGTGTGGCCAAACAAGAGGAATGCATTTCAAGGACGACGACCAAGTGATTGCTGAAGTGGTGCGATTCCTGAACACTCAAAACGAGGAGTTCTAAAACAATGGCCTCCGGCATGTGGTCCATCGCTTGCGAAAGTGGATAATGCTTGGGGGCGAACATGTAGAGAAAGTCTCAACACCTACTAAACTTTGATTGATCAATCTCTATTCCTTCGTGACAATGATACGAACTTTATGAACGCCCCTCGTATTTGCTAGAAGCGGCCTTCGCACTCGCTCACAGCCACACGAAGACAGAAAAGAATGTGTGGAGGCTTATCAGAAGACGAGGTCAAAGGGGGTTGGAAAAAGCAGCTAATCTCCCTCCGCTGCTTTGTGTTGCCACCTGCACTGCCCAGGAAAGGTCGCCAAATGGGACTCGCCAGGACTTTCTTTGCGTAGTACAACCTTGAGCTTGTCATGCTGCCACTCATGTAGAAGCGCATGTTCTGGTGCGGACCGCGAGGCTTAAAAACCAGTCTGGTCTCTCTCGGTCTTACTCGGTTGCATATTTGTGAACGGCGCTTAAGACGCTGAGAGCATGAAACAATAAGAGACGCGGTTTCATGTGTACCAAAAAAAACAAAAACAAAGCGTCGGGACGCTAGATATTTTGGTGTCACCACGCAGAGATAAGTGTCGCGTACCCTAGCGGGGGTGTCATGAATCCGGCCCTTTCGATTGCCTTGCGACATTGTTTCTTCAGAACTCAGTGGAGGTGCGATTCGCCTCGAGATGAAACCGTGTCGCCACCGTGCGGTTGAAATTGGAAGCATGCGAAAGCGGGGATACCGCCTTGCGCCGTCTGCTACGGGCGCACGTTCAGAAGCATGGATCTCGGCGACGCAAGCTCGTTTCCGGCTGTGCTTGACCCTCTTTATTAAATGTTCGATGTTTTTTGTGTCGTTTCCTCTAACTAAAGGTTGTGCTGCATCGTTCCAAATGCGCAAAAATTCAGCAAAACATTTTTTTTTTAAGTCAGAAGCTTCCATTATTTTAGTGTATTGGTTTGCATACAAACCAATGCACTAAAATAATGGAAGCTTCCGACTTTAAAAAATGTTTTTTTTTTTAATCAAACCAAAGGTTTAATCAGCTTACAATGTTCTATGAAAGCTATTGAGAGATAACAAAATTTCGTGGGACCAGCGGTTGTCCCAGTTATGCTGTTTGCTAAGACTAATCAATCCATAAATCAGTTAGTTGATTTTTCGCCAGTAACACTGCATGAAATATACGTTGAAACTACAGATATTTTTACTGTTTTTACTATGTCATAAATGGAATATTGCATTCCCTTTTTAAACTTCACGCTGTGACGCCTACAGAACTGATAACACGAGAAGCCTTTTAAATTGAATTAATTTTTAAGTTATTATTTGAACAGTTTAATCACCCTCGGTGACAATAACAAGCACGGTGAAGTGGTTAACCGTGCAATCCTCTGTCATAAAAGAAATAAAGATGTCAGAAATATTAAAGCAGGCATTTTTACTTTTTGCTGACCGCAGCACAAAATTCCAATAAAACGGCAAAAAATAAAATAAAAAACACAATTAAAGCACCATTCGAATAATCTGAAGGCTAATAAATAAATAAATAAATAAATTGATGATCTGACTAATCTCGATTTGCGTTAAGTGACGGCGGAGGGTGATCGGAAAGTCTAGTAAGAGTCGCTATGGTAGAGCCCTCATCACTAAAAGGATGTCGCTGCGGCCGATGCTGTCTGGGTCGTGGTGCGGGTCGTTTGTTGGAGTTGCAGAGTCTACTGTGTTTGAATAGAAGATTATTTAGTCAGAAATTTATAATATTAGCCTATTGACATCCGCGGCCCTCACCAAGAAGATTGAAGCGGGTGAACCCGCACTACTAGCACGAACGTTGCGGCGTTGCCCGGTTACACTCGTTTATTACACTCGCGGCAGGTATATTAGAACAGTTTGTTTCACTTGTTTCAGTTGTCCTGCCAACGTGCAGTTTGCGGATCGTATTCGTAACTATAGTAAGTATTCGTAACATGTATACGGCAGAGCCGTATACATGTAGAGAGTTTTGTCATTCATTTGTAAGAATAAGGCGAAAAAAAGGGCCTTGCAATTTTGGCCGAGATTCTTTCAATGACCTTGGGCGCGTTGATTGACACCTCTTGTGACCATTTAGTAGCCACAAATATTCTTCTAGCGTATGCAATGAGCGTAAGAAATACCCTCCCATCACAAATTTTAGGTAACGATGTATTCAAGTATTTCATTTCAACAAGCTAGAGTTAAAATTTGCGACTCTTCGTAACTGAAAGGGCAACGCACGGGATATTGTCATCACGATGGCACACAAAAAAGCACTATATCTTTCTTGTAATTGCTTTAAGAAATGTTTATTTACATATTAACAAATTTAGTGCCGCGGAGCCCCCACCCAGAGACCCTAAATTATACTTTTCTAAATATGGATGTGGGGTGCAGTATGACACTGCTTCTACTCACTATGAAAAACTAAGAATGCCATCGTCGAAGGAATTCCTGCTCTCGAAGCGTCCACAGTTGATTCTCCAGGTGGTCCGTTATCTTCTTCCGCAACGTGAAGCATAGGGAACATGTGCCTAAAACGGCGACGTTGAATCTCGGCCCTACATCTATACTTCCACAGGAGTTGGCGTGCTAGTATCACTACCAGTTTCTCAAAGCGATTGTATGTACGCCTTTGGCACTGGACGTGCATCCCAAACACTCGAGGCGCAAGAGTGAAGAATGTACGCTCAACTACACAAGGGGTGAAAACATGCTAATTCTTCTCTGGGCAAGTACAGTTCGGGCAGATGTCTGTCGCGGTAACGCCCCAATGTGATAATCTGTCCCTAGTGGGCAACACCCCTCCCCCCCCCCCCCCCCAACACACACTTCCAGCCTGTATCGGCAGCGTCCGCTGGTACGCCTTCGGTTAATATGTCATCCCAAATTACCTGGGAACTCCGGGCTTGGTGTCGGACAGACACGTCAGCCGCACAAAGTGCTTCACAAATTCGCGATACTGGACTCTCCAGAACGTGTACATTTGGTAACCCTTCGGTCACTCGCATACCTCGGCATTCTCACTGATGAGTGCGATCACTCACGATCACTCACGCTCGCCGTCAAATTTGAGGTGATTGTGAGTGAGGCCGCGAGTCTCGAAAAATTGTGAGTGTGAGCGGGAGTGTGATCGTGAGTTATGTTAACTCATGAGCGTGAGTTTGATCTTGAGTGTGATCGTGAGTTCTGAGAACTCATGAGTGTGAGTGTGAGTTCTGCAAACTCATGAGCGTGAGTTTCATCGTGAGTGGGATCGTGAGTTCTGAAAACTCTTGAGTGTGAGTTTGAGCCCTGAGAACTCATGAGTTTGAGTGTGAGTTCTGAAAACTGATGAGCATGAGTGCGAGCGTGAGCTCTGAGGACTCATGAGTGTGAGTGTGACCTTGAGCTCTGAGTGAAGTACTCATGAGCGTGAGTTTTGAGATCTCTTGAGTGTGACTGCGAGTTTCGAGGCTCATGAGTATAAGCCTGAATCAAGACGTGAGTCGTAGGGTGGATATGAGTTCGGTGATTGCATTAATCTGCGTGAAGACGGGAGTCTGAGGACCATGGCCATGATGAGTCGCGGTAAGTGCTCGTATTGTCTTAGCTGGGTTGATCACGTGAGCTCCTGGGCCATCTTACTGGGCGAGGAGACACTCGCTTCGCAACTAGTGCGTGACGTTCAGGGTCAGGAGGAGGGGGGTGCTTGTTCTTGAAGGATCCTCCTTGCCAGCGCCCTCCGCAATGTCTCAGCTAGCTGTGGAGGGCAGAGGGGGCATGGGGGGGGGGGGGGGGGGTTCGCTTTCCTCTCTCCACGGCGTTCGCTCTTCGCTCCACGGCAGACGGCGAGCCGCCACCGGACTGATGGCGCCTCGAGGCGGTGCGGTAACCTCGGAGTTGGGGAAGCGCACCAAACGGTTAGCGCTCCTCTCTTTGTGGCATAGCAAGGCTTGTGTGGATTTCGGCTCCTGTTGCCAAGTTGGTGCCGGTGGGCATAGCATTTTATGATTGCGTCAAGTATAACGTTCGCACGGCTGTGATAAAATTAAGGGACTCGCATGATCCTCATCAGCACCCAGTCGCACAAACAATTTTATCTTTCCGCGCACCTCACCGTACCTTTCGCAAATGAGTCCGCGTACGAAAATGTCAGATCGGTGCGGTTCCAGTTTGAAGCCGCGCGGTTCTAAACTTGTGCACAGTTCAGATCCGCGCGAATCCGTTCTGGTACCACGCGGTTCAGGGAGTTACAGTCCGATCCAGTGAGACGCAACACACTGGAACCGCACGGTGATGAATGGATCCGATCCGTTCCCCTCGGTTCCAGTAGGGTCTGCTCCCAGCCAGCGGGCGCGCACATGAGTGACTGGAGGAGAGGGGAGGGGGGGGGGGGGTCGGCCGGGAACTTTTGCGATCTCTCGCAGGCTACGTGTTAGGGGACAGGCGCATCCGCTACGCAGGCGCTGCGAGCGGGCGTTCTCCCCACGCGCGCGCGCCTCGCTTTTTCTGTTGCAGTTGGCGGCAGCACTCCAAAAGTTTAGGTTCTTCCCCGTACGAAAATATCAGATCGGAGCGGCTCCAGTTCGGAGCCGCGCGATTCTAAACTTGTGGGCAGTTCAGATCCGCGCGAATCCGATCTGGTACCGCGCGGTTCTGGGTGTAACCAGTCGTGTCCAGTGAGACGCAACGCACTGGAACCTCACGGTGATGAATGGATCCGAACCGTTCCCCTTGGTTCCAGTAGCGTCTGCTCCCAGCCAGTGGGCGCGCACATTAGTGACAGGAGGAGGGGGAAGGGGGTCGGCAGAGAACTTTTGCGGTCCCTCGCAAGTCACGTGTTAGGGACAGGCGCATCCGCAACGCAGGCGCTGCGAGCGGGCGTTCTCCGCACGCGTGCGCGCTTCACTTTGTCTGTTTTAATCGGCGGCAGCGCCTCTGAGTTTTGGCTCTTCTTCCCTCTCGTCGGACTGTCGGTCGGCGCACGCCCGGCGGCGACGTTCGCCCTGCGGGCGCACGGATACTGACGGGCCCATCGTTTGCCCTGGATGGATACCCACTGACCTCGGCTTTGAATCTTCATATAGTGTGAAGCAGTCGACCCATTGCACTTTGGCTCGGCATCTGGATGCTCTTGACGCTGGTGTGCTTGGTGACAATACTTGAACAACTCGGATACGGCTTGCCCGCCGGAACTTCCCGATGCACTCAACACTGGACACTGTGCTTGTACGTGCTGTGTGTATGTTCCGTGCACCGTGTTTGGTGACGACGCCTGGACGACCGTGCGCGCCGTCTCAATTACCGCTGCTCTGCGCTCACCACTGGACTACAAAAGTATTTCGCGCGCTGCCCTTAGCCGTTACAAGCGAGAGATCGTCGCGATTTCTGTCCCAGTCCACCTGGGTCTGAAATCGCGACGATCTCTCGGTTGTAACGGCTAATGGCATCGCGCGAAATACTTTTGTAGAGCACAGTGGTGAGCGCAGCGGAATTCCGACGGCGCACCGCCTGAATCTGAAATTAGGGCATCGCCACTGGAACCAGCCGGTTCCGCCTGAAGCTAAAATTGGGGCACCAGTTCGTATCCCGTCTGCAAATGCGCATTTCCAGGCTGGATACAAACTGGTGCCCCGATTCCGGGTCCTGGCGGAACCGGCATTTTTCATTCCGGCCTGTATCTGATATTTTCTTGCGGGTCTGCCCTCTCGTTGGACTGTCGGTCGGCGCTCGCCCGGCGGCGACGTTCGCGCTCCGGGCGCACGGATACTGACGCGCCTATCGTTTGCCCTGGATGGTTACCCACTGACCTCGGCTTTGAATCTTTATATTGTGTGAAGCTGCCGACACATTGCACTTTCGCTCGGCATCTGGATGCACTTGGCGCTGGTGTGCTTGGTGACAATACTTGGAGAACTCGGATACCACTTGCCCGCCGGAACTTCCCGATGCACTCAACACTGGATACTGTGCTTGTGCGTGCTGTGTGTGTGTTCCGTGAACCGTGTTTGGTGACGACGCCTGGATGATCGTGTGCGCCGCCGGAATTACTGCTGCGCTCACCACTGGACTACAAAGGTATTTCGCGCGATGCCCTTAGCCGTTACATGTGAGAGATCGTCGCGGTTTCAGACGCAGTCCGCCAGGGCTGCGTCTCGCAGGTCACGTGTTAGGGACAGGCGCATCCGCTACGCAGGCGCATCGAGCGGGCGTTTTCCGCGCGCGCACCTCGCTTATCTGTCGCAATCGGCGGCAGCGCTCCCCGGGAGTTTAGGTTTTCCCTCTAGCCATTTGCAAGAAAAAACTAGTTGCGAAGAGAACATTGCATCGCCATCGACAATAACTCCTGCCACTTTCGGGGTTCGACTGGGTTGAACCGGTTCGACGAACCTTCGAACTTCTCACCATATTCGACCGGTTCGACTTTGTGGACAGTGTGGCCAGACCTTGAGACAACACTACTACTACAGACTTGAGACAAGCATGTCTATGTTTGGAGAATTTTTTTTTTTATGCAAAGGGTTATTTTATTTTATGAACAGTTGCAATTAAAAGAAACCAATTCAAATCACTGTAAAGATAATAACTTAATTCTTGTACTGTATTAACTGAAATAACCAATCGCCGCTGCCCTTAATTCATCCCTTAGGCATCACCATCCAATCTGAAGCCAACTGGCCAACCTGTCGCGCATGCGCACATGATTCGGACCTCAATACGAGGTTCGTCGAACTTTCTACTAAAAGTTCGAAAAAGTCAAACCTGGGCGAGCTCGAACCTCGGCCGGTTCGCGACACCCCTAGTCAAAACTAGGGATGTCGCGAACCTGCCCAGGATCGAGTGCGACCAAGTTCGACTGTTTTGAACTTTCATTGTGATGTTCGACAAAGATTCGGCTGAAGCTCGACTTTTGTGCGCATGCGCGAAACAAAACAAAAAAACTAGTTGACTCTAATTTGCGGAGGAAAAATGCACTATTTGTTGGGTTTATTGGCATCCCTGGTTCACATTAATAACTAATGAATGCGTTAAAAGCGCATATTTCGCTTTTATATGGTGTAAACATTGGTAACAATTTTATAAAATATAAAATAAACTACTTTCTAAATTATTTGTTTCCCAAAATTCAAAATATTCGTGTAGCAGCCGGGCAACACTGTTCATAAGTCGAACGTCTTTAAACTTTAGTGAAATTTCGCAAGTTTCCCGAGTGAAAGGGTCTTTCGACTGGCAGAAATGTTGCTCACGGCGCGGAGCGAGCGCTTACTTTCTGAACACGTTGAACAGTTAATTTTCCTACAGGATAATTTGTAATGAGTGCATTACTAGAAGTATCTTTAGCCTGCTGCAACCCAGTAAAATTCAGTTGCATTGATTTATTTTAAAAAGGCAATGAAATCTGCTGTTTCCTCTTGTTTTGTAATTTTTGTTTACTAGACACATATTCGATATTCGATTCGACATTCGAAGCCCGTTTTTTGTCTTATTCGTATTCGATTCGTATTCGAAATATTCAATATTCGCACACCCCTACTATTTTGTAGTCTTTTTGCGTACTATGTTGCTGGATATCTGTCATATGCTTGCTGTGTATGTCGTTTAAGTGCATTACCACTTTTGAGAAGTCATAAAGCAGTGAGTTGCGAATACTTTTTTTTTGGTTTCATATTTCATATTAGGGGTTGTTGAACTTTGTGTTCATATCGTATTTTAATGCTTTATGTACTCCCAATCGAGGTCTTTTTAATTTTTTTCATAGACTGCCTTCCACAAACAACAATTTGTTATATGTTCGCCAGTTGCAGTGGCACCTTGGCCGTTCCCAAACGCGCTTCGCCTTGCACTTTACACAACGCTGGTCCTCGCATAAGCAACACGATGACAAAAACAATACACCAGTTCATTGTTCCTCTCACCATTAAAAAAGTGCGAGATTTATTGAGATTTATTTGTCTATGTTTCCTTGTTATATCAGTATCGCGTGGTTTCTTTCGCAGCTATTAAAGGGCCTCTGACACGCCAAAAAAAATATTTTTTTTTTCACGCTAAACGTTGCAGTGGCATCTCAGGACATTACAAAAAAAATTGTTTCACTATAGAGTTGCGTAGTTTTTTTATAAAAAATAGAAATACGAGGCCCAATTCAAAGTTCCCGCCGTGCACTGTGACGTAACAGTGTACCGCAAGGTGTCGGGGCGGTCAGAAAGGAGGCATCGAGCTACGTCACTAAAAGTGGGTTAACCGGAAGTCGCGTGAGTTTCACTCCTCGTGCTCTCCGCGACCGTGCCTAAGAATTTTTTTTCTTTTTATTATTCTGCTCTTCGTACGAGCGATCGTAGAAAACGAAGTTTCAGTTCCACTAGCTCTTTATCCCTGCACCGTTGGTTAGTTTGCGTGCTGTAAAATTTGAGGACGAAGAGTCAGTGGATCGACGTGATGGAGGTCAATGATGAAAGCGTTGCGAGTACAAGCCAGTGTACGAGTGCATGCCGTCAGTCCGATACTACAGGGCTATACTGGGCGCAAAACAAGCTATCAAGTTTAAAAAAAAAATTAGAACGCTCGCAGAAATTAGGATTGCTAGCATACGACACGCCCGATCGCATTGCTGAAGGTTGAGACACCGAGGTCGTTGAATCATCGGATACTCTCCAGGCTGTAGATGCCTGCCGTCTAAAGAATACGAACTGGTGAGTGTACCAAGTACAAGTAAACGTCGAGCACAAAGTACGTATTTTGTCTAGAGCATGAGTAGAACTTTTTTACTGGGTGCTCATGCGGCCGATGTATGTCTCTCAGAAATGCATGCCGTGTCATCTCTTCAGTTGCTGAAATACCGGGACAGTCCCTCACACAGCACCTTCTAGGCATTGTAGTTGATCACGTCAATTCACTGACTCCGCTTCTTCTACCTTTACAGCAACATTAAGCGATGAAAAGCAAATAAAAGAAACCTTGTCTGCTTGGATCGCTCGTGGAGGTGCGGAGTATAACAAAAATATTAAAAAAAAAATATTACACGCGCTCGCGGTAAGCGCGAGGAGGGATACAACTCACGTGACTTCCGCCGATGCCTCCCTTCTGACCGCCCCGACACCTTGCGGTACACTGTTACGTCACAGTGCACGGCGGGAACTTTGAATTGGGCCTCGTATTTCTATTTTTTATAAAAAAAAAACTACGCAACTCCATAGTGAAACAATTTTTTTGTAATGTCCTGAGATGCCACTGCAACGTTTAGCGCAAAAAAAAAAATATTTTTTTTGGCGTGTCAGAGGCCCTTTAAGCGTGCAGCCCATGTGATAGCGTTGCTGAACGACCTGTCAGTACTGTTAATCAAATGATCTCCATCAAAAACACGCGAATAATAAAAAAAGAGGATAGCACACACTCTAGAGGCATTAGTGCAAAGAAAAACCTACAATTTTCACCTTAGCAATTGTTCTGCGTCGCGAAAAGCTCCAGTCGAACCACAGTAGTACACGCCGAGCAGCGCCGACGACGCGGCTGACGGGGGCACGTTCCTGTAGCAATGCCTTGGAAGGACGAGACGAGGCCATGTTCGCTGGGCACTAGACATGAAGCGCGTGTGTCGCCGGCGCTTCGTTCTTCTTTATTCAAGCCTCGTGCCACAGTTCCTAGTACACTAGAGTTCCTGTATAGTCTCTACTACTTTACGGAATTCCTCCTCCTCCTCCTGTATTAGCCCCGAGAGCGAACACAAGCGTCGCTGCGGTCGCCGCGCCCTGATTGGGTGAGGTGTACCGTGACGTCAGGAAGAGGACTCCGCTCCGCGATCTCGCATCGGCTCGCTTCCCAGCACCGGTTTCCTGGTTTGGCGTTGTGTGCCGCAAGCACTTCGAGGAGTAGGACCTCGTTTACCCGGTGTACAGGACATTGAGTTAGGCCAATATAGACGTGCTTCCGTACATTTTATAAGCCTGCTTGTCCCTTTTACCTTTAAAACTGGGTTACAAATCCCGAAAGCTATCGGCGGAGGCGATTCCGCCGATGAACCTCCCCGTCCCCACACGACAGAAGGCAATTTTGCGAGGGGTCGGTGAAGCGGTGGCGCAAGTGTTTCAGACGCTGGAAGTTCTGTTCCTTGCAGATTCATGATTTAGGACGATATTACATCCCGCTTTCAAGGCATTCGAAGTGGAATTTATATCATGGGCCTTTGGGTGGTCGGCAAATTAGCTCGCGACCCCGACTCTGCGCTGCTACTCTGCATGCGCTGGTTCGCAGATGTTTTAAAGGCCCTGCGTCTGGTGATCTTTGAAGTGCTCGGGGAACAGGGTTGTTTTACATAAATGTAGCTTCTTCGTGAATTAATTATATAGTTTATACACCTATGCAGGCATATTTCTTAGAATATGCATAATTACTGGAAGTTAGTTTGTATGGTAGCAGGAAAAACGGCCGAATTGCCCCCGTTGCCTGTATGATATGTATTAAGTGCCCAAAATATGCACAGCAATAGTACATTTTTATTGGCATTCTTTATTCCAGCCTTGGGTATTCGGAAAATACACCGTTTAGTTTGAATTGTCGTTTATTTCCAATTAAAAGAGACACTGCTGCAGGTTCCCAAAAGCTTCCTCAGCCTCCAAACTCCCTACAGCTGGACTCTCTGACAACAGAGGAAAACAGGAGTAAAAGCAGACTTGGACGTAGTTCAACTACTCTACTCAAACTACTGTAGTTTAACTACTTTTCCGAGTAACTTGGTAACTTTCAATTACAACTTTATTTGGGTAATTAGTAGTTTACTTTAACTACATCTTTCAGGTAACTTCTACTCAAATTACTAACTACTTTCGAAATCGCCGGCAGATGAAGCGGCCTTCCCGAACAAGGGGCCCCCTCGCAGCCGTAGAAAATGCATCACAAGCGTCCTTGGGCCAAGGCGGCGATGAGCAGCCAAAACCATAACATCGACGCGCACGAACGCAGGAAGAGATGCTTAACAAGCCTTGGTCGGGTATTGACCTAATCCGGTAATGCACGCAGGCGCCGCGCCTTCAGCTGCAACCGTGCAAGCAAAGACGGGGGCACTCCGAAGGTTGTTGTTTTCATGTTGCCTGCCCTTTGTGAGTTCTGACTCAGGCGGTTTGGGGGTTATACAGGAGGCGCCACTGGCATGACCTCGCAGCTGGGCGCCTGTTCCCATCGTCGCCTCGTCGTCAGCGAATACTCGCTTGCACAGCCGGACTCCACCGCACAGAAACGCAGACACGGATAATCCGCTCATGGGAGCACATTGCCGCTTCCAGCTGCAACTGTACAAGCGTCAATGCTTGTTCACGTAATCCTTCGAGCCCTTCCGACCTTCCACGACAGGGAGACCTCCTCTTTGTTGAAAACGATTTACTTGTCAGGCGTGTCAGGCGCGTCAGGATACCGTAGTCGCCGGCGAGGGTTGCGAGTCACTCTTGGGAGTTCCTTTTATTAGACCCGTCGTCAGCGGCGAAGTATACTTCGTTTTATCTTCTGTTAAATAAAAAAAAAAAAAACTTTTTTTTTTCGGTAGCGTAGCACTAGCACTGCAACGATACGCGCAGTCGTCCGGATGATCTCATCGTCATGGCGTGAGACTTGAATCCCTTGACGGTCAGGTGCACTCGCTCAGCGTACTCTCCGAACGTCGTGGGAATAAAGAGGGGCCAATCATAACAATCTCAACTTGCCGAAGAAAAAAGGCAAAAGGAGGAGAGTTTGTTATACAACCCCCCAAACGAGGCAAACCTCACATGTTTCGTCATGGACACCTAAGATGCCAACACTCGCTTACCCGACCGTGCACAGCCTGTTTCTCAAACTCAACGCTGCCGTTCCATCCAGCGCGTCGGTGGAACGTCTTTTTAGCTGAGCTGGGGACGTCCTTAGGAGGAAAAGGCGAAAACTCTCCTATCAATAACTTAGAAAGTAAATTGCTTCTGCGAGCGAATAAACTATTTTGGTCAAAACGCAAGTCATAAAATGACTGCATTTATTTCAGGCTCGAAAGGTTTTTCATGAATCAAAACTGCTGTTC
Organism: Ixodes persulcatus; assembly: GCA_013358835.2. Classification (NCBI taxonomy): domain Eukaryota; kingdom Metazoa; phylum Arthropoda; class Arachnida; order Ixodida; family Ixodidae; genus Ixodes; species Ixodes persulcatus. The sequence continues at coordinate 251,527 of JABSTQ010010778.1, forward strand.
ATGTTGCTACCACAAAAATATAAAAAAGTAACTTCGAAAGTAACTTCAAAGTAACTCGCTACTTTTTTACAGTAGTTAGTAGTTTACTCAGTTACTATTACAAATGCGTAATTTCTACTCTACTCCAATTACTTTTGGCGTCGATACTCAGTAACTTAACTTAACTAACTTTTTTGAGTAATTTGTACATGTCTGAGTAAAAGCAAGCATTCGAACGTCTGTCCAGTGGTAGATGCAGCACTAGTAGCAGAAAATGTGGAACCTGTGAAGGGTGACAGTCTGCGTGCGAAAACCTTCTGGTATTTTAGCTTCAGGACAATACGATTTAAGTAAAACCTCAATTTTAGGACTTAAGGGACTAATAACAAGCTAGACACCTTCGCTTACGTTTGTTATACATTATTTGAGGGTTGATATAAACAAGTCAACAGATACCACCCGTGTAGTCCATTGAAATACTATCAAAATCCAGCAAAGGTCAAATGCGAGCAGTGTATATAATAAATGTTCCTTGTTTTTTGTTTTTTTTTACTTTGCCCCTGCACTTGGGCTGTCTTACTTGTGATTCTCTCCCCATGGCCCAGACTGTATTTAGCATGTTGCTCGAGCAGCATGCAGCTTTTCTGCTTCGGCGATCTTGTTTAAAAACAGAGATACAAAAAAAATAGTATACAAAACCTGCCAATTCATTCAGACCATCAGCAGCATTTATTGTGTGAGATGTAAATCTATAGTGATGCTCCTGCAATTGTGGCCATATTTCTTTATTTTCATATACCAGCTGTGATTCATGCGTTGCCTGCCCTGTCAACCATGCTTAAAATGTTGGTTGAAGTTTCACCTGCAGCTACAGGCCATACCCAAATAAAGCCCCATATAAAAATTTACACTGCCTACGAAAAACATGGCAAAAAAAAAATTAAATAGAAACGAGCGCGCCGAAAGCTAACGTCGTCACAGCCTCCACAGGGCGAGCGGGGCGAGTCGGGGAAAAATTCTCTCCTCGCCGTGACGTCACCCCGGTTCGCCGTAAGGGGGCGCCACGCGAACTTCTCGGGGCTAATAGTCTCCCTACGGGAGCCAGAGTTGCGCGTTTGATTCCACGTGCCGCGTGCCGCCCTCGCCGCTATTCGCCGAGATCCGATCACGTGAGGAACCGTATCAAGTGTCGTGCAGCAAAGAAGACGTTGCACGCGCCCCGGCGTACGTTCGCCGGCTTTTGAGCGCGCGAACGCGCGGCGCCGCTATTCGCTGAATTCAGTCACGTGAGGAGCTGAATCCACATGCCATGCATGAACGCGCAACTCTGGCTCCCGTAGGGAGCCTATAGACCTTTTCTTTAACGGCGCCGTCATCTTGAGAATTGCGGCGCCGACGACGCCGTCTAGCGGCTTAGAAAAAGAAATACCGGCTAGTTCTGGCAGCACAGCTATCTGGGTAGGCAACGGTGTGGGTATGGGGGGAACTTGGCTAGACTTGGCTATGGTGGGCTGTAATAACTTGGTTGGAGCTTGTCCGGTTGAATCCAGCTGGCTACTCACAGGCCATCACCTTGCCTCCTCGAGAGAACGACGACGAAGACGGTGGGGTGTTTTGATTGAGTTTCCACAACGAAAGAATTTATTAGCCATTTAATGTAGCCTATGCAGGTAAGCTCTCGGCATTTGATAGCTCCATCTTGAGTGGTGGCATGTAGATTTTTTTCATAAATTTCACATCACATGGGGCTTGCAGTGATAACCTTATTGGACCACCTGCACCGGGAATTAAAATCGGTCCTCTTGTCGTAAACGAAATGGTCGTGAGCTTAAACGTGACGTTGAGTCTGATACGAATCTCTCGCGATTCAAGCTCGCAATCGACTGACTTCATAAATAAGGATTCTTGGGGAAAATGCGAAGCTCGATAACATTGCAGCCACACTCGCGCTGCAGCTTCTTGTGCTCATGGCATACTTTCTGCTATTGTCCTTATGCTTTTTAAAATTATTTATTCATCCGACGACCACGCAGTGGTAGCCAGACAACCGTAGATTTTCGGAAATTGCAGCACGGTAAAAAGGAGCACTCGGAACTAACTCATGCACGACGTCCGTTTTTAAGCCTTTTCGCCCATACCCTTGGCGGTTGGATACCCTGTGTCAGCGGGCAATCCAAAAATGCACCAGGTCGAGGGTACGTCAGTTACTGGTTGGTTTGAGGTTATGCGAAAAAGGTCTATACAGGAACTCTATAGTACACAGAACAGCAGCGCTACGGTGTCGTCTACGCGCAAAATATTCACGCGGTGGCCGCCGCTCTTGCCACTACAACTCTCTAGATCACTGTAGCACGATCAGGGTATTGAACCGAACCCGAACCGTGAGCCTAAAACCGAAGAAAACCGCTATTTTCGCGCAAACCGGAGTTGAACCGGAGCGAAATAATTATTTTCGCTCCGAAGCGGAATCGCTATATTTTCCATGCGGTTTTTGGTTCATACACGAAGTCAGGTCACTTGAAAAGTGCGTGGCGAAAAACTGAGTAACCTAAATAATAAACCAAAAAATCCAACAACAAAATATTATTTTCGCGCAAACCGGAGTTGAACGGGACCGAAATCATTCTTTTTTCATTCCTGGGCAAAACTGATAAATTATTTTTGCGGTGTTTCGTTCATGTGCGAAGTCAAAAAGCCAGAAAAATAGGTATCGGAAAGTTCTATAACGTTTCATTATCAGGTTTTTACATAACGGTCGTCCTCATAATTTATAAACTTTGTCAAGAGAACTCAAACGAAATGAGCACAGAAACTATAAATTCTCCGAAATTGTTGATCTTACGTATTTCTTCAACAAATACCCACATTCGTCCAAACCTTTTCTTTAGGACTGGAAATGGTTCATCAAAGAAAATTTATCACTAGAACATACCTACTTCGTACGTCAGCAAAAGTGTCCAGTGAATGAGACTGTTTGATGGCAAAACGGTGAGTTGGGCTGGGTAATTTGTCATCTTATTGTAAACGTCAAAAAAAAAAAACAAGGACAAAGAGATGTATAGACAACACGCCTAGTGTTGTCTATATCTCTTTTTTGTCCTTTTGTTTTGTTTGGCGTTCAGTTCGAGATTTGTTTTGTGTTTTTTGTCTTTATTTTTGTAGAGTTGTGTGCAATTTACTTTAAACGCCTTGATTTCATTGTAGCACTGATCGGATAATAAAGCGATACAAAGGCCGATGGATATTTTAGAACCTGCACTAGTTGCCATACTGTGGCGCGTCTAACCTGCTTTTAAAATATCTCAGCGGATTTAATAATCTGACCGAAATTAAACTCTAGCACCGGGTAACGGAAGGGGAATTCAATTAACAGTTACAGCTACAAAAAACAGCAAAACAGCTTCGATCTCCGGTAGCAGAAACAGCAAGGACCAAAACATTTTGTCCTCAGAAACACAAACTTCAAGACGCACAGCTCTTCTGAGCATTGCTTCCTTAGTCAACGGCGGGCGGCCGACGAGCCTCGCGAGTTGCCGCTACTCTGTCCAGAGTCTCAGGCGCGTTCAGAGACACAACGACTCTCGTTGCTTATACTCAGCTCCAACCTGAGATGGACCGCGGCCAACCCTACGAGCCATCCTCAAAATTCAGCGCTCTGATTGTACAAAGAGACTTCACGTTCCGCGCGTCGCTGCTCATCCGGGAATATAGGGTCTTAGCACTGGGTATGCTAGGCGAGCTGCTAGCGTTCGCTGCAGTCCACTTTAGCGTGAAACACTGTGCCGGTGTTCTTTCTCACTTGCTTTTCTGCGAGGCCCTTGGCTCGGCGGTTCGGCTGGTTCGGGTTGAAGCTAGGGTTGAAGAAACCAGTGGTTGATTGTCCCAAGCGGTGGATGTCCACGCAGCATATGCTCACCAGGCTACGTGAACTAAGAGGCTTCGCTGGAGGGTTCCTCTAAAAATAAGAAAGCTCCAGGTTGGCTGAAGGCGTATGGGCGGAAATCGAGATGCTCGCAGTTTCGCTTCGCCAGTCAGAAGTGGCGACGAAGACATTGCAGAAGGAACAGTTCAATGTAGGAGAGTTCTACGGAGCATCGCTGAGATGTTTCATGGACACTTCCAAGATATCGTTGCCGTTAGCAAAGGCCATGGTCCAGGCAATAAGAAAAAGGGAGCAATTACTTCTTGACACGAATGTCTTTTGTGCAGCAACGTACATGAATCCCCACTCCAGCATTCTTCTCATCCCTGAGGAAAAGTACCGGGTCACGTTGCATTTGACAAAGACTTGGAGGCGAATCACAGCTCTGCAAGGCTAGCAAGATTCTATCCTTTCTTCTGACCCTGCGGCAGCTACAGATGATCCGGAAAACGCCCTGGAAGCGGTCCTCAAGGAAAGAGAGGTTGAGGCTGGCTGCACGTTCGAGGTACCAGTAGCCCACTTGATATAGCATGCCTCCAGGAAATGCTAGGCAAGGAGCCGCGTCTTTCAAGGGACGCTAACGTGTTGCACTTTTGGGCGGAGAGAAGGGAACGCCAGCCAGAACTCTAGTCATTGGCGCAAAGTAGTCCTGGGAGTGCCTGCGACCCAGGTGAGCGTGGAGCGAGCCCTTTATGCACTGAAGTTCATTTTTATCGTCTCAGAGGAGCCGTCGTTCCCCGGATATGCTCGACGACGTCCTGTTTCTTCGATCAACTGCCTGACATTGAACTGTGCTTTCACCCACGTCCCGAGGTGCCCCAGCACTAGATCGTTCGTTCCACACAGTAATGTGAGCGTTTTCTTTCTACATGTGAAAATTCTATAAAATATGCATAGTTTATCTTTTGCTGCCGTCAATTGTTTTTGTAGCATATGAGTACGAACCGGTTCGAACCGGTTTGAACCTTTATTTTTGTCACTCCGGAGTTGAACCGGAGCTTAACCGTTTTCCCTGAACCCGTACGAAAACCGGAACGAAAAATATTTCGGTTCGACACCATGAGCCCGATAAACCACTTCGGAAGCCATGTTGATAAGAAATAAAAAAAAAAACTTTCAGCCTTTCCACTCTGGTGAAGAAGGAAGAGCAGCGGAGCTGTAGCTTCTGTTCTCGGCGGTGGCTTTCTAGGCGAGCGATCTGCACTTCTTTCTCAAGGGAATCCGAAGCGTTTGACGCACGCGGCGGTTGCGGACCCATCCGCGCTGCTGTTTACGTCGCCGCTCCTTCCTAAACCAGTCCCCTTTCCCCGAAGAAAGGACACGCGGCCGACGCGTCATGAGTCCAAACCGAAACTGATAAGAGCGTAGGAAAAAGCGCAGACGAGGACGAAGAAGAAACACGCGTGACGTGCGCTGCGCTCGTCAGGTGTGTTTCTTCTTCGTCCTCGTCTGTTTTTCGCGCTGTGTCCTACGATAAATTCACACCAACTCGCCCAACTATGGAGGAAGAAAAAGAAGTGGTCAATGTCGAGGTTGTTCTTTACAACGGCTCCTTGATTTTCTGGCAGGATTGGAGACTGCATTCTTTGTTTCCACCTTCTCCGGGGCTCTGTTTATACAACCGGACTCCTCGACGCCCAGAGGATTCCTTCCTGGGTCAAACTGGGTACCTAGACCACTACTGGGTGTATCAAGAATGGCCAGGCTCTTTAAATCGACCGAAAAATTCGGTTTCTTAATCTATCGCGTTCCGATTTATTATTGCCGCGCGGACAGTATAGCGTTGGCCAAAGGTGGTGAATTGTTTCTATGAAATTCGCAAAAAGCGAGCTTACCTGAGCAAAAAGTAAAAAAAAGAAACAGGCTTAGCTCCTATGGAAACGCAGCGAATCCACCGGTCTTCAAAGCATAGGGCGCTCTATGGTTTAAAGACGGGTGGCTTTTCGTTTTTTTTTTTTACTTTTTTTTAAGGTAAGCTCGATCTTTGCGAATTTCATAGAAAAAAATGCACTACCCGTGGCCAACGCTATACAAAATCGGAATGCGATAGGTTAAGAAACCGAATTTCGCGGTCGATTTAAAGAGCCTGGCCGCCCCTTGATACACCCAGTAGATATGACCTTGCTGGAGGCCGACCCACCAATGAATGACCAAGAGCTGGTCGCTGAAAAGGACACCACAAGCAGTGCCACCTTAACAAGTCAGCGAGCTTATATACATGGAAAAAGTCGATTCGACGTTCAGGATGACTTCGCGCAACCAGAGACAACACCAGCGAAGCAGTACATAAAAAACGGTGATGCAAGGAAAGAACTCCAGGCAGACGATGGCGACGATGGTTTCACCCTTGTCCAACATCGCCAAAAGAGGACCATAGTTATACCCGTGCTGCTGACTCCAACACAAGAATCCAGCAGTTTTCAACACCTTAACCCCCTCAAGCTAAGTAATGAAGTGAAGGCAGCCGCTGGTGCAACTTTTGTTCGCCATCGCTTCACTGCTAAAGGAGGATTCCTTGTCGACGTAACGGAGCCGGCAAAAGTTAACCGACTGTTGAAGATTCACTCTATCGGAGAAATCGTAGTTCTGGCAACAATCCCCAAGGCATATATGCAAAACAATGAACTTATTGAGGGAGTACCTGACTGGTACTCGAACTCACAGTTGACAGAATTTCTTGGAGCCATTGGCGTCATCGCAGCTCGTCGTCTCTACCAGAGATATGGCAAGCCTGATGAAGCAGCCAAACCAACGGATGGGGTCGGGATCACCTTTCGCCTAAATACGGAACGCCCTACCAAGGTAAGCCTTGGCTTTACTCGACGTGAAGTGATCGAGTATGCTGAAGCGCCACCAAGGTGTTTCAATTGCGAAGCGTTGGGCCATGTGGCTAAATATTGCAAAGAAAACGCGAAATGCAAGCATTGTAGCCCAGGCAGCACAATACGTCGAGATGACGCCGAAATAAGGTCTTAGACGTTGGGCGACGTCGAAGTCCTTAACAAACTTTTTATCGACGGCATTGGTACGTCCACATGAGAGGTTCCGACAACGTCAAGCACGCGACGTAGTGACAACGTCTCAAGCTTTACCTCGACGTCTTCAACAGTAATTGACGTCTGAAGGACGTCTTGTATGAGAAGTTTTTTGAACATCGAGCTGGAGACGTCACAACAATGTCCTGAGAAACACCTTGACGTCATCGACATTATTCGACGTCAGTTCTACGTTTTTTCGGGAGGTTCTTCGACGTTGAGCGTGAAACGTCCCAACAATCTCTGAGAAACACCTTGACGTGATTCTACGTTTTCTCCGGGAAGTTCTTTGAACGTGGAGAACGAGACGTCCCAACAATGTCCTGAGTAACACCTTGACGTCATCGACATTATTCGACGTCATTTCTACGTTTTTTCCGGGACGTTTTTGAAACGTTGAGCGCGAGACGTCCCAGGAATGTCTGAGCAACACCTTGACGTCATTGGCAATAATAGACGTCAGTTCTACGTTTTTTCCGGGAAGTTCTTTGAACGTGGAGCACGAGACGCCCAAAAAATGTACTGAGCAACACCTTGACGTCATCGACATTATTCAACGTGTTTGTTTCGCGTGGTTCTTCGAACATTGAGCGCGAGACGTCCCAACAATGTCTGAGCGAACATCTTGATCACCTTGAACTAGAGCCTTATAGGGGCCAAGGTGCTGGCATATCACTTTTAGAATTTCTCATCAATGTCAGCATTTTCGATACTGTGCATGCAATCCACCTTTCAACCTGGCTGAGCTGCAGAAATATCTTACAATAATATCATTCTCGTGATTGTTGTTTTAACAGGAATGGCTTAAAAAGCCGAGAGTTCACAACAGCAAAAACCAGAATTTAACTTGAAGTCAGCGGGGCTGTTTAAAGCATTTTTAGCGTTTCTAACTTATTGACAGCGTCTTTGAAGCTGTAAGAGAATGATAATAATGTAAGAGATTTCTGCAGCTGAGCCAGGTTGAAGGGTGGACAGCATGCACAGTATCGAAAACGCTGTCATTGACGAGAAATCTTAAAACTGATATGGTAGGTCCTTGGGCACTACAGGACACTTGTTTAGGGTGACTCCGAATTACACCCAAGACTGTATTCATGGAAGTGGCCAAAATTACCGATCACTAGGGAGCTGAAGGAACACCGTTCCCATGATTCCTGGAGTGCGGGCCGGGGCGTTTGGGAGATTAAGCAAATGGTCTATTCCGTCTGAACACACATGCTTTCGCGAACATACCTTCAAGCCACGAAGCCAGATCCGGTTGACTTCATTGTTCCACGTTGACCCAAATCCATTGTTCCACGTTGACCCATATCGAGACCGTTATCGATTGACATCACGTTCAGTCTCGACGTATGCTCGGTGTTTTATGGTCGTTAAATGGGACCTTATTTCAACGTTGACATAACGTTATCACAGAAGTACGCTCGACATTTTATGTCGGTAAATGGGACGTTATGATATCGTTAATATGACGTTCTCAATTGACATCCAATTCAGTTTAGACGCACACTCGACGTTTTATGGTTGATAAATGGGACGTTTTTTTAATGTTGATATAACGTTATCAATTAACTTCCCGTCCAATTCAGACGTGCACTCGGCGTTCCAAGGTCGTTAAGACATATTACGTCGAAGGGAACTGACATTCAGACTTTCGACGTTGGTTTGACATGTGGTTCCTGACGTCATCGACTTTCTTTTGACGTTTTTCCAACGTATCTGTGCTGCCTGGGAGTGGGACTCACTCCACAAAGGACTGCAAAAGCGAATCACCTGTCAAATGTTCCAACTGTGGTGGGGACCATCCATCCGATTATGTTAATTGTAAGGCAAGACTCCAGGCGCTGGCAAAGAAAAATCTTATTGTCCGCGGCCCAGAGCCTATCAAAAGCACAGAAGGTCAAATTGTTGAGCCTGGTATGCCGTCCTCGAGCAAAGCTCATAAGGAGGATGAAGTTACCGTTGAAGAGAACACAAGCTACCGACCTCCAAAGTACAAGGCGAAAAAACAGAGAAACAAGCCCAACCTCAACCACTGGACAGCAGAACGAAGCTTCTTTAGAGACCTACGACATGGTAACATTTTCCACAAAAACAGCAAATGCACCCGCTGCCCAAGTATCAAGTCAAAGTGCTACAGGAAGGCGCTTATATAGTAAAGTGGTAACAGATACCAGACCCCCTCAAAGTACTACCAGATCTAAGCAAGGATTCATGGCGATTGAAGACATAATAAGTTTCATTTTTTCTGTACTGCCGAAATTCGTCGCTATCCTACCGCCAGGTATTTTCAAGACCATACTCCAAGGAGCTATGTTTCTACAACCAGCCATAGTAGAGATGACACGAAACCTGCAACAGTGTCATGGCTGACTCTTCAAATTGTTAACCCAGCTCTAAAGCCAAACAACGACATTTACCTTTTCTTATGCAATAGAACTGTGCTTGTCTTCACCTTCGCCATGCGGAACTTTCATTGTTTTTAAAACGTTCGCGAATTCCGATACTTGCATTTAGTGAGGCGGGTCTGCGAAAGGATCAGAGTATATCGGGGCATTTTTGCTAGCGAAACCCTCCAATGACCGGTTTTCCAAATGGGAGCGCAGCCCTATTTATAAGAAATGCCGTCCCTCACATTCAGATTGACACCACTGACTTATGTACAGAGGATTTGGAGATTATAGCAGCTCGTGTCAAATTCAACAATCAGAGTTTGTGTGTGGTAACAGTGTATGTCCGTGCTGGAAAGGGCGGAATCAAAGTTTCAGATTGTGTAAAAGAAATCTGCCAACACTGCGAGGATCCGATTTAAACGTGCGGCGACTGGAACGCACATCATGGCCTATGAGGAGCAAATAGAGATGATACGCGCGACCGGGCTTTGGTAAGAGTTTTTGAATGCAATCTTGCTGTGGCAAATGACAGCAGTCCAACGTTTTTTCTACCACCTGAAACTTACAGCGCCGTCGACATCACTGTCCACTCGCCAAGCATGTGTGTAGATTGGAAAGGATACCGTGACACAATGAGAAGTGATCACTATACAATATTTATAGATCTACATGAATTTCGTTTGACTCGACAGTGCACCAGACAAGACACCCACTGGGACTGTTTTAGAACAAACATAGAAACGTCGACAGAGCCCATACTACCAGCTATATTGACAAGCGCAGAGAAGGCTACTATCAAGATACGACTACCAGAGCACTACACAGAACCTGACCTCAAGTTGCTTATTCTTTGTGCAGCCCGAAGACAGGCCCAACGACAGATCCAGCGAAAATACTCCAGCACTGGCAAAACTAAGTTAAGCAGAATCAATGCACTTACGAACCGTTATGACAAGAAAACAAAACGTAAGCACTAGGATGACACATGTGCTACAGCTGATGCCAACAAACCTGGAACTGAGAGTTGGAGAACACTCGATATTTTTACAGGCAAACGTGATTTACGCCTCTCACATGCTTCGATGGCATTTCGCCTCGGAACAAATCTGAGGGAAGCAGGGGAGAAATTTGCGGACCAATCTTTTTGACCCAAGACCAGACCGACAAGGTGTATGAAGCTGTGACCAGATCGTCTCCCTTGGACATGGACTTCAACATTGAAGAATTAACGTTCGCGTTAAAATCAACTAAGCTAAAAAGTGCCCACGGACCAGACGGAATCGCAAACCAGATGCTGCAAAATTTACCAGCTGAGCGTCTACAAGAGCTGCTAAAGTTTCTTTTAATTCTGTATGGGAATCATCTATCATACCAGAAGAATGGAGAACAGCTTGGGTTGTGCCCATACACAAACCAAGAAAACCACACGACGCACCATCATCCTACCAATCCATTTCCCTTACCTCCTGTGTGCTGAAGCGCGTGGAAAGGATGATACATGCTCGACTCACATGGTGGCTTGAAACTAACCGTCTGTTGCCACACGAAATGACAGGATTCAGACGCGGGCTATCGACTCAAGACAGCATCTTAGTCCTGATTAGTTCGATCGAACACAACCAATTTAACAAAAAATCGACATTGGCGGTATTTTTTGATATTTCGAAAGCATACGATAATGTTGAACCAGCGGCATTTCTCAAAACGTTGACAGACATCGGCATAACAGGGAAGTTCCAAACATTTCTGAAAAGCGTCTTCACCAACAGAACCCTCAGGGTTCGGCTTGGTCCATCTCTCAGCACTACTCGCAGATGTACTAGAGGTTTACCACAATGAAGCGTACTATCGCCCATTCTGTTCAATATTGTTTTGGTAAGATTAACAGCATGCCTTCCTAAGTACACTCTTCCCATTAATATGTCAGTGTATGCGGATGATATATCTGTCTGGGTTTCAAGGTACAGGCACCATGGCCTTCAAAACACCGCTCAAGCAACCATTACCGCAGCAAGCAATTATCTCAATGATTCAGGCCTACAATTCTCACTCGAAAAACAGCATTCATACTGTTCCTGGGAAAAAACCTACGCCATACCAAAATTGACCTCACCCTCTACAATACACCGACACGTCGCCAACGACAACCCAGATTCTTAGGAATCACATTGAACACTACGCTTAACTGACATGCACAAGCTATGATCGTAAATAAATCTACACTGACAGCAAGAAACGCAATTCGTAGAGTCGCAGGACAGTCGTGGGAAAACCTACAAGATCCATGATGCGTCTGCATTCAGCCCTTATTGTCAACCGTATGTTATATTTTTTGCCATTCATTAAGTTGTCACCAACAGATTTCCAAATGCTCCAGTGCATACATAGACAAGGCCTGCGCACTTGGCTGGAAATTCCAAGCTCAACAAAAAATGAAACTGTATACAAAGAAGCTCGCGCTTTCAATTTACCGCTGCTAGCAACCAAGGGCTTCCTTTCACAGCACGTACGTTTGAGTACCACGCCTGCAGGAAGAGCCCTGTTGCAACGACTTAAAGCCAGGCAACAATCGCGTCTTCATATTTCTGGACAAACTCTTCAACACTTTGGATGAACACCTGACGTTTCTCATGATCGAGATGGTGTTAAACCATCGCCCCCCTGGAACAACTACTGCCCAAAGTGCACCTGTCACATTCCGGGTATACGCAATAAGATCAGCGAAAATGTAACAGTAATCAAGCAGAAAACAATTGATTATATCTCGATACATATGCTGACTGTCTACAAGTATACACAGACGGGTCAATAAATCACACAAGAAGAAGCGGCACTTCCGCTTTCTATATGCCTAGTTTAAAACTTGAATGGAGTGGACGACTCAATAAGATGGTATCGTCAACAATAGCTGAAATGTATGCGATTGTAGACGCTCTCAGTATTATTAGTAAGCGCACACCACAAAATGTGGTTTTACTAACAGACTCTCGTGCTGCTCTCTAACAGCTACAAAGACCCCAAGAAACGTCGAAAGCAGCAACGGCAGCTAAACTAGCTACAAAAACACTGGAAGTGAACGGTTTCAAAATTTACTATCAGTGAGTATCGGCACACAATGGGCTACGAGGAAACAAAAAATGGATCAACTTGCTTCCGCCGCTCACAATTAATCCGCTAGCATTAGGACCCCTTGAAGAGGTGCCCGTGTCCGGCTTGAGCGGCGTCGACGTCGCCGTCGGCGTAACCGCGCGGTGCATTATCGTACGTGTGACGTCTCTGATGACGTCATCAGTGACGCCACTGATGACGTCATCATCATCGTCATCGTCATCACCAATGATGACGTCACTGATGACGTCATCGGCATCCGCATCGTCACTGATGATGTCATCGGCATCAGCATCGCCAGCATCACTGATGACGTCATCAGTTACGTCACTGATGACGTCATCAGTGACGATGGCGATGCGGATGCTAATGACGTCATCAGTGACTATGACGATAACGGCATCGGCATCGTCACGTGACCCCAGGTCACGTGACCCCCCTCCCCGAGGTCACGTCACGTGACCCAACCCCCAGGTCACGTGACCCCCCCCCCCCGACGTCACTTGACCCACCCCCCCAGTACCCTTCCCTCCTCCTCCTCCTCAAGAGCTGCGCTCTAATTCGGCGTTACAGGGAGTTGTAAACGGCTTTCACTTTTTTTGAACGAAGAGTTGCCATGTTAGAGGCCGACCTAGAAAAAACGTCCAACCGCGTGTCACGCGAAATTCGTTTTTCTATATTAGCACATTTTCACCTGGGGTCTGTCTTGTGCGACGGTGTACGTATGGCGTACCAAAACTGAACAACTAGTCTTGTTGTAAATAAGTGTGGACGAGCGTATTCGCCTTTTGTCCTCGGTGCGTCAAGGCTGTCCACTTTCGCCTGTTTTTTTTAGCCGTTTTGTCTAAGTATTATTGAGGGTAGTTTTATTCGTGGGTTTATGTTCCAAGCTACAGAGGCGCCTATTTTAGCGTACTCGGTGGACATGAATATTTTTCGTAGACTCCAAGACCATTGAAAAAGCCGACGAGCTCATAGAGATGTTTGCGAAAATACGAGTAGCTCCGTCAACCTGGATAAGTGTTTGAGTCTTTGGCACGGCGATTGGCCTAAAACGCTGACTGTTTTAAGCCTGCTGCATGGAACGAGTCGTCGCCCCGTTATCTTGAAGTTCCCCTGGAACACTAATGCAATAATGACGACTATTGGCGTGATCAGGCTGAAGTTCTGCGCGCGAAAATGACCAAGTTGGGAGGACATGGGTGTGCACGTGCATCGGCTCGCAATGCGGTTCTTACCGCCCATATGTGGTATATTTTAGGTGCTTCATTGCTCATGAATTAACATGCAACGTATGCGCTGCGTTTTCGTCGTTTTAATTTGGTGCTCGGTGGAGAGGAGGAAGAAGACGATTGCAGGCAAGTCCTCCATTTTTTCCGTTCCTGCTGATATTATTATTTTTCTTGAAATATTTCGGACTTCTCAGTATATTGCGCCAACAGCGGACATCTGACGCCTTCGGGCGGACTGCCAGTACCGCTTTTGGACTGCCGTCAAAGACAATGTCGAACCCTGGCCTGAACGATTGCACCGCCTCCCCGAACATCTCTGACCGGAAGACTACGTGCGCAAAAAGACACCGAGACATGAGCGAATTCGAAAACGACATGCAAAGCAATGAGGACGACGACCCTACCCCATTTACACTGGTATCTCCTAGAAAAAATCGAGCAACAGGAATCCCAATCATGTTCAAGGCTACCAATCCAATGGCATCCTTTTGGTTGGTAAACCCTAACAACCTGGCCACAGAGATAGTCGCCGTAGCGCAAGAAAAGCTACTAGCCCACCATTTTACAAAAGATGGCAACCTAGTCGTGAACGTGTCATCTCTGGCATCAGCCAACAAACTCCTCGCCATCACAGCACTCGCTGGAGTTTCATGTACAAGTAGTGTTCCCGCATCGTACTCCAGAAGCGTCGGCAAAATAGCAGGAGTGCCCCGGGAATACAAAGACGAGCAGCTGCTGGTGTACTTGAAAGACTCCGGAGTGACAACAGTCCGTCGACAAGCATCGTACATTCGAAATGACGACGAAACTATAACAGTCAAGTCTCACGAGAGTGTGATCCTCACATTTCGACCTGACAAACCAATGCCAACAAAAGTGTTTCTCGGCTTTACGAGCCACCCCGTACAAGAGTACTTCGGAATTGCCATGCAATGCTTCCGTTGTCAGAAGCATGGCCACATGGCTAAGTACTGTAAAGGCCCACAGAAATGCAAGATCTGCGCGGGCGCACACAGCCACAAGGACTGCTCACTGAGGCGTCAACCTTGCTGCGCAAATTGTGGTGGACCTCACCCGGCATCATACGGCCTATGTCCCAGCAAGAAGGCAGCAACATTTGCACGCAATACAGAGATGAAGTACGGCAAATCTCCAAAACGCAAACCAACAGCTGTAAACCCGGATTTTGTAAAGCCAACCGTGAAACATAATCTGATGGTTAATCAGGAGAACTACCCGCATCTTCCAAACAACAGGAAACAAAACAACGGCCGCCATCAACAAGAATCTAGCCAATCATCAGAAATTCGACAGCCTACGCCTGCTCCTCGATTTCGAAGGCCATCAAAACTGAGGACTCCTGAATCAAACCAACACAAGACACCTACCCCATCCGGCAACTTGGAACAGAATCCTTTGCTTACAATGCTATTTGTGGCTCTAAAAGCTATCATTCGATCCCTACAGGGAGCAAGCGACTTTGCTGAAGTTCAAGCTTTGCTCTCAATGGAAACAGTATTAAAATGTTCAGTGCTTCATGATGGGTTGAATAACCAGCATTATGGGTAAACCCAGCCAAACCAAACGACGTCCTAGGACACGACCCGCACTAGTCCTCCCTACCGTTATTCAATGGAACACCAACAGCCTTAAACCACGCCTACCAGAACTCCGCCAGCGCCTGAGAGAAACCCAAACAGATGTTCTTGCTTTTCAAGAGTCACATCTTCAGCGTGGTACACACAGGCTTTCACCATACGTCGAATATCACAGCAAAACACCCCATCCAGGCGGAAGGTCACGGGCATCACTTTTCGTGAAACGATACAACTCGAAAATGGAGGTCAACCTTGAAGACATTAACACTGTAATTGATGAACACGTTGCCGTTACTTTGCGCTTGTCAGGGCGGGACGTTACAATCATATCCAGTTATGTTCGGCCAGGTCAGCCTTGGGATGCTGAATCAATACGACTAATTCGCTCACGCTGTCCGGGTCCCTTAGTATGGTGTGGAGATTTTAACGCTAATCACCCCGCTTGGGGTAGTGATGTGACGACATCACGAGGCACAGCACTGTTAGACGTTATGAGGGACCTCGATCTCAAATGCCTCAACTCAGGGACACTAACTTTTATCCGAGCATACCTAAGAAATGCCAGCGTGCTGGACCTCACATTTGCTTCCCAAGACATCCAAATGGTATGGGACATAGAGCCGCACTCATGTGGTAGTGACCATCTTCCCATCCGACGGACGCCTCAAAAAAGTATCCCAATCAAGAAAAAAATTTATAAAGTGATCAACTGGGATCTATATCGTTCTTGTCTATCCAAGCTGATGTCCGTCCCACCGATACCTGAAATTGAGGGAGTGATATCAACAGCACTCAATGCAGCCACCAAAACTATAACTCTCCCCGTAACGAAGCCCATTCCTGACCTCACTCATTTAAATCTTCGTGTGGCTGCCAGGCGAGCTCAAAGAGTTGCTAGAAGAACAGACAAGGCGAAAGACTGGACTGTATCAAGGCGAATAGAGGCTGTGCTACGAAGACACACGGTTCGGCTCGGAAAAACGCAGTGGCATCAACGGAGTGATTCCCTAAACACAGACTCGGGGTCACGAACACCCTGGAAAACAGTAAAATGCTTCCTCACTCCTATTTCCCCTAACTGTCCTTTTGCGGCTATTGCTATTAAAAGCAACATCACTATGTCAAGCCTGGCCGAAATTTTCGCAAACGAGTTTGCGCGTAAAGTCAGCCTGCCACGGGACGCCCCCTCCGCACCTGAGCCTCACATTGCATGTCACACCACCGTCTGCATTGATAACAAGTTTACGCTCGCTGAACTCACCTTCGCGCTTTCTCGTTGCCGAAGACGAGGCGCACCTGGGCCAGACGGAATTACGAACCAGGCCTTAAAGAATCTCGACACCGAACATCAGCCTGTACTTCTCACTCATCTCAACGACATCTGGAACTCTGGAGACATTCCCGAATGCTGGCGGCAATCGACAATAACGCCGATTCTTAAATTTGGAAAAGAAACAACTGAGTCTTCCTCATACCGACCTATTTCTCTTACCTCTTGCCTCTGCAAATTGATAGAGCGCATGGTCTATAGACGTTTGAACTGGCAGCTAGAGCAGACGGACTCCTTTGCTCATCAGATTTCGGGATTTCGCAAATGTCGCTCAACTACAGATGCAATAGAAGATCTGGCCTCATCCCTCGAACAAGCAAAGGCACAAAAGAAAATCGTACATGCGGTGTTTCTAGATATACATCGAGCTTACAATGCTCTTCCACATACAATTATTCTTGAACGTCTCAGACGTATTGGAATTGGTGGGAAAATATATCACTTCATTGAAGCCTTTCTCCGGGGAAGAACATTTTACGTAAAGTTACCAAGAGCAGAGAGTTCTGCACGAGATAGCACTCAAGGCATCCCACAAGGAAGTGTCCTAAGCCCATTACTATTTAACATAGTGATGGCTGACTTCCTCCTGCACTACCTCATTCGGAAACATTTCCAATACATTGCACGATCTACGCCGACGATATTGCTTTGTGGTGCATTGGACCCACCCGCCTATCTACCACAGTACAAGCCAGGCTGCAACGCGCCCTTAATGTTGCTACATCAATTTTGCACCACGCAGGGCTAAAAATATCTACAGAAAAAACAATTGCACTAACCTACCGACCACGTGGACGCCTTCGCGGTGAATATTCATCCTTGAAGTTACATGGCAAGCGGATTAGGAGAGAAAACACCGTCAAATATCTCGGTGTCATTATTGACCACAGAGTAAACTGGCAACCTGCAGTAAAAAAAAGTCTTATCAGAGGCTGAAAAGCTTCTCGGTGCAATCCAACGCATCGCGGGTTGTGACTGGGGAAGCAGTCAAAATACAATGCTGAGCCTTTATAAGGGACTTATTGTAAACCGCTTCCTCTACGCTCTCCCTCTTCTGACGATATCAAACGCGCAATGGAAGAAGCTCGAGCTCTTTCACAGAAAAGCTTTACGCATATGCTTAGGCCTCCCTAAAACTTCGCAGTGCCTACCTACACTGATCGAAGCAGGGGATTCACCACTAGAGCTGCAAGCCCATGAGAGGGCTCTACGACATATGACTAGACTTCACCGTGCCCAGTCAACTTCCACATTCATCGACAAACTAGCATCCCGACACCATTCTCGCTTTGGTGAAGTTGCCAAAGCTTTCCGTGACTCAATTGGCTATCCGGAAAACGTCCCACCTCAGCCGCCACCACATCAGGAGTTACTCTTCAAAGTTGCCACGGAGATTCTTGAACTACCACAACGTCGGCGGGTAGCAGCGGTGATATCGCGGAAAATTGCACTAGAACTAATACATACAGGGGACGATAGGATGTTACATATTTACACTGATTGCAGTATTAAGAACAACACAGCTACAGCAGCGTACACTGTCCCGAAACTTGGCAACATGGGACAGCTTGATACTTGCTTCGACACCACAACAGCTGAATTAATGGCTATCTCGCTAGCTATCACCGAGACACCCCTCCCTCCAGCTCCCCGATCGGTTGTGGTCTTTACGGATTCAAAAGGAGCGTTACGCCAACTCATGAACCTGGAGGATGCTTCACCTCTTGCTCGAACAACTGCAGAACTTGTACAAACCGCAGGCAGAAATGGAAACACCTTTTACTTTCAATGGATTCCTTCCCACGTCGGCATCCAAGGTAACCTCATTGGGCGCTCCTCTTCCACCTCATTGGGCGCTCCTCTTCCCCGCTATGTGAAGCCTGCCACGTGGTGGAAGACCTTGACCATATTTTATGGACGTGCCCATCACTTGCAGACTGTCGTAAAAGTTTCCTTGAAAATGTGAACATAGCCGCCATACCTTCTCCGAATACGACAAAGGTTTTGTTCCCAACCGGATCACGTGCAGTGCGAACAAGTGTTCTTCGAGCGGTCCTCGATTATTTGTCGTCATCAAGAAGAATCGCATCCCAACTATGATGTATACTTACTCCCCTCCCTTCCTCACCTCTGTCCCTCTTTCACCCCACTTCCCAGCAGGGTGATACAGCTGTCCCCTCTCCTGGGAGACTAATCTATCACCCTGCATCCCACCTCTTCTTTCGGATTATTTTATTAAAACAACATCACCACCACCTCATTGGTATTACTGAGGTTGTATCAAAATTTATTCACATTACTTTATATGCCGATGATATATGCCTATGGACATCCGCAATTTCCCTTAAGTGTATACAGACTCGTCTGCTTTGTGCGCTTACAAGCGTGTCTGAGTTTCTAACAAAGCGTGGGCTTGAACTGTCACCTAAAAAATCTGCCGCTCTTGCCTTTACGCGGAAGAAAACAGACCGATACCCGTTAAAAATTAACGGTACTGCAATTCCACCATGCACAAATTTCTTGGGATTTTTATCGATCGTGGCCTGACTTGGAACGCCCAGTTGGCTCATCTTCACGTGAAATGTCATCATTTACTAACCTTGGACGGTTTATAAGCGGCACGACCTGGGGAGCTACAACAAGTGCACTTCTCTGCCTCTATAGCAGCTTGTTTGTTGGCATTCTTCGTTACTGCCTTCCTGTACTACATGGCCTCAGTCCGACTAACATGAAAAAGCTCCAGTCACTTCAAGCGCAGGCACTCAGAGTATGTATTGGCGTTCCAAAATGCACATCCACCACAGATACAATAGCAGAATCCCACAGTCTTTCTATAATATCTCTTCGCACCCAGGAGACGCTCCGGAATCATATGCGACATCTGGCACGGCATAAGACCCACCATCTAGCGAACATCTCCAAAAGATGCTTTTACAGCCGTATTGCCCAAGTGATCCTTGATCACAAGCACGTTCTCCCAATATCTTTTCAATGTCATAAGTTACTCGCCATTCCCCCATTGACACTACCTCAAATCAAAATCTACAGTACTATTCCGGGAATTGACAAGAAATCTGCTCCCCGCTGTCGTACTACGGCAACTGTCCTTATCATACATACATTATGAGCACCGCTTTACGTTTCATATATACACCGACGCGTCCACAACATTTAACCAGTCCTCCATTGGTATTGTAATCCCCGCATTTTCACTTAAAATTGGTTATAAACTTTCTCATAGGATGCCCTCGACAGCTGCTGAGCTAGTAGCTATTCGCGAGGCGTTAAGATACATTCAGGCAATTCCCCCCCTGATTCTAGATCATCCCTTCAATCACTCCAGTTCCAAGGCCTGAAGAGCCCGAACAGGCAACTAGTATTGGACATCCTCAAATTGCACTGGGACGCAATACGCAACGGTCATTCAGTATGCTTCCAGCGGATACCAAGTCATTGCGGCGTCCCGGGAAATGAATTAGCCGACGCTGTAGCAGCAGATGCCCATAACTCCATCAATGAAGTACAAGCACCATATACAAGATCAGATATAAAAACAACAGTGAACATTCTGGGGAAGACCATAAACAAACGTCTGTGGGACGACACCACCGATCAAGGGGCACGGCTACGCACTATCGACTCGCACCTAATGTTCATGTACCTCGAGGTCTCACCCGTCGGCGTCAAGCTGTGCTACATCGAATACGCCTAAACGTTGCATACACAAATAAGTACTTGTTTATCATAGGAAGACTTAATTCGCCAGACTGCGCGAACTGCAACACTCCAGAAGATTTTATACACATTATGCTAGGATTGTCCCGACTACGAAACTGAACGGACCCCTCAAGAAGACCTCACCCTCGACAAGATACTGGGACCGTGCAGAAACGAAGCCACCGCCACACTTGCGACAAAGTCTCTTTTGCGATTCCTGACCGCGACTGGTCTCATCAAGAAACGTTAATGTAAAATAAGTTTATGTTGCTTTTTTTTTGTGTGTGCCTTTAACTTTCTTCACATCTTTTTACCTCTCTTCCCCACCCTTAACAGAGTAGCCAGTCAGGAGATACCTCCCGGTTAATTTCTCTGGTTTCTCTTTAACCCCATCAATAAAAAAAAACAACCACACTAGACAAAAAACGCGTGCACCACTGTAGTCGTGTGCGCGTTTTAATTTATCAATTAAATAGCGTCCATATCCCGTAATCCCCGATCTAGCAGTTCCGCCCACCCTCACTAGAGCCTCCCTAGTTGTCCCCACAGCCCGGCCAACGTTGAGCCCGGGTACGGTGGCTATTGGCGACGTGAGCAATCGAAAGCGTCACTGTGGTCGGCCCAGCACAATTGGCCGAATGCTAACTATGACGTCAGCAAAGGATGTCTCATCGACGGAAATAAGAGGAATGTAAGAACTTCAATTTAGACAATGTTGGCAGTGTTGCTTTGAGAGTACTATCATTTCAGGCTTCCACCATGCCCATTACAAACACCATCGAACTTGTTGTTCACAAGGTAATGACGCCACGAAAGGTAACCGAACGAGGGCGCCACCGCGTTTATGGGTAGTTCCACGTGCCGCCGCTTCATGACAAAAAAGTGGCGCTGTAGCCAGGATACTGGTGCTTTTCAGCTCGAAGAGGCGTAGCATGAAGCGTCTCAAGTGTTGTGCTCGAGCGCACGGGCACGAGAGCGTCTCGTACTCCCCGTGCTCATGCCACGACCGGCTTGCTCATGCAGTACACACTTCTACGCTTGGTGTCACTGTGCCCCGCGCGATGGCACCAGGCGCAGCTGCGCTTAGAGGATCGGCACTCCGTTCCTCGACATTGTTGTGGGCGCCGCCATATTGGGGCTTGTGCAGAGCAGACCCAACTGCAGATCGTCATGATTCAAAAGTGATACTTCTTCAGCATTCGATTCGGTGTTAGGAAGCTCATGTAATATTGCTTTTCTCTGTTGCGGACTGTTTAAACATTTGTGGAAGACGGAAAAGCGTTTCCTGTGATTTCAGATAAAGCTTCAGATAACTGGCAACCATGATATTAAGCCACAATATGGCCAAGTGTCGTTACTCTCAAGCGTAGCTTACTTAGTGGCACTAGGCGCAGGGAACCGCGGTGCCATAGGCGTCATGAACAAGTGGCATGCTATCGATTTTCTGTTTGGCACACCTCCCCTTATTGTTACCACAGCCCGGTGTTTACTAACACTAGAGCCACTAAATAAGCTGCGCTTAGAGTATCGGTACTTCGTTCCCCGACATTGTTGAGTGCGCCGCCATTTTGGTGCTTGTGCAGAGTAGACGCAACTGCCGATCGTCACGATTCAAAAGTGCGACTTCCTCGGTGTTCGGAAGATCATGTAATATTGCTTTGCTCTGTCGCGAACTGTTAAAGGGCCCATGAAACGGTTTTAACATCGAGAGAACGTGCACCTTATTACCCTTTTTTTTTGTTTACTTTTGCACAAGGACCATAAAACACGACCACTTCTCTCGAAATGTCGCGAACGCGCTGCGTAACCGCAAAAACAAAAAGGAACTATTTCTTGACTTGACTTCACGTACGGCGGCCATAGGAACTAACTTTGTGACGTCACGGCGGGTGCGGTTATTGAGATCGCTTTTGAACAAGTATATTATCAGTTTAATGGTAACGTTTAGAAATGATTTTGTTCCCACGTAAACAAATGAATCGAAAGTTTTATATTCTTGTTCAGTACACGCAGTTTTCGCAGCGCCATCTATCCGGAGTAAGTCAAAGCATCTCCTCCCCGCTGCTCCGCTGCCAACGTTGGCTGGCTGCACCGGACGAGCGGTGTGATCAACGCGATATAAAAACCACGTTTCGGCAGCTGCGTGGTTCGTTTTCTTTCTCGTGCACCTGGTTCGCCTGCCTGACCTTTCCAATGTTTACAAAATCACAGTCCAGCGTGCGATCTTCACAGCCCAGCACGTGCGTGTTCGTCGCTTCGGAAAGCGAGCAAAGCACGCGCCATACGCACGAACGCTCAAAATGGCACCGGCCACAAGCTCGTTTTTGGAAAGGTCTATACTCCGTTTCACCTTATGTTGTACCGCAGCGAAGGCTAGAAGCGCGAGCTCATAGCGTTGGCAGCTGCCCTTGCTGCACGAGAGCTTGTGCCGCCGAGGTGTGCCATAGAGCAAGGAGCTCGCGCTTGTAGCCTTTCCTGCGGTACAACACAAGGTGAAACAGAGTATAGGAAGTATTCACTGGCAGCCGTAGCTGTGTGCGCGACTGGTGAGCGCGTGCTGATGGCTAGCTTCCATGGTTCTTTTGCAAAGTGCATTCCACACCCTCAAAATGGCCGGTCTTAGCAGCCTATTAATGGGGAGAGAGGGGAGAATCTGCTCTCGCTGTAGCAACGTCCACAGCGCTAAGGAGAGGACAAGACCGGAAGCCGTGTACCCCGCGGCGCGTCATTCGCACGTGACCCGGGAAACATTGTATGAGTTGAGGGGCATCCCCAAACGCCATCTTATTTGGCCGGAAGTCCGAAAATCGTTTCATGGGTCCTTTAAACATTTCTGGACGGCGAAAAAGCGTTTCCTGTGATTTCAGATAAACGTTCAGATAACTGGTAACCATGATTTTAAGCCACAATATGGGCAAGTGTCATTACTCTGAAGCGTAGCTTATTTAGTGGCACTAACTAACACAGCATAACAAACAAATTGAAGCTCGCCTAGCACGGTCTGGGCACAGCGCCTGGCAGTTCGACGACGGAGCCATAGAGTGCCCGGTCGCAGATTTGGAGCGCGAGGATATAGTAGCACCGGGCATCAAAGACCCATTTCTCGGGGAACCTGGACGTCAGCGCACAGCTTTTGCAGCGGCGAGGACTCAAAACACACTTGATCGCGCGGGAGAAGTGTGTTTTGGCGTTTTGCCACAGCGGGGCGCCAGTCACGTGGCTCTCCTCTCATCCGTTGTCTACCACCCATTTCCGAGAAGCGGCCGTTTCAATTTCAACGGCCGCTTCTCGTGGCGATCTGCCAGGCTTTGTCAGTATTTAGGAGGCTATGCCAGTGCTTTGGTCGCACGCAGAGTTCTTTCGAATCGTCATCATTTTTTTTTTTAATCAAAAACAAGCGAAAAAGTTCGGTTTCTTCTCCCCACAACTGAAAAGCACCGCTAGAGGCCCGACTGTTCGACCTTCTTCCATACTGAAGACATGCCTTGACGACGGGGGACGCAGTGAAAACGAAGGCCGTGTTCCAAAATTTACTCGATCTTACTCCAGGAGAAGGGCTTTCTACCTTGGCGTTGCAAAACCTACCCGCGTCCAGCGTTTTCCAATCTGTGTTGTCACATGACACGACCCGCCAGAGTAACTCGAATTCATTTGGGTAAGATTTGGAACACAGCCGATAGCTCGTTCCAAATCCTCCAGGTCCTTGTACCGAACCAGGGACCTTGTTCCCTTTCTCCGGGGATTATTATCGTCCTTCTTGTTCAGCTCACTTCCGAATTTGGATTAACTGCTTTAAGGTCCGTTCACACTCTTGCAGCCGAGTACGACCGAGAGAGCTAGACCAGCCCGGTTTTTAAGCCTCTTGCGACCTCTTAGGACCAGCTCCGCTGCTGCGCGTCCGGTCCTAAGAGGTCGCAAGAGGCTTAAAAACCGGTCTGGTCTCTCTCGGTCGAACTCGGTCGCAAGAGTGTGAACGGGCCTTTATCATCATAACCTTAAAATGCAGACCGTTCGCCCTTGTTGGTGTTAGACTGGTGGCAACTGATAAAATCCGCTTGCTCTACTGACGTCCTGGTGTGCTGAGTTGGTAGAGCGCTCCACTGGAAATGGAGAGGTCTCTGGTTTGATAGCAGGACCAGGATTTTTTCGGTCGCGCACCAGTCACCTTCCTGTGTCTGGAGATTTGTGTTTGTGCTTTGTCCCCCCTGTTCCCCTTCTCCAGGTACTATTATCGTCATTCTTGTCCAGCTCACTTGCACCTTTGCATTAATTGATTTATCATTAATCACGAGTGACGGCTTTTCAAAGGACTGGTGTTCGAATGCGCGCGTATTCGAAATTCAGTCCACCGGGAAGCCGTCATTCTTGATTGGCTGTCGTGTGCCCTCCCCTGCTGCCTTCCGTCCGGTGGCGCCCCGTGGTGTTCTGCGTCACGGCGCAAAAAGAGGAGCGCAGCACAATCTTCGATTAGATTTTTAATAGAGAAATAGGCCACTCTTGAATGTGATTTAGGGTTTTTTGGGATGCGCAGAGCCCATAGATTGAGTCATGACAATAAATAGACGATCTCGGAACCCAACTGAGTGCCCCTTTAAGTTAAACAACTATCGCGTAATTTTGGATACATTGAGTGCAAGAATGTATTCACGTTACTGATCTTCACAGTCCTTGGGCCGCTCTCCGGTACTCTCTGGCGCGTTGCTATTCGCTTTGGCCAAAAATAATACCTACGAAGCTTTTTGCAGTGTGTCACGGAGTTTTACAATAGAACGAACAATCACCGAAACATACACCGCCGCGTAGTGGGGATTAGTGATCGCCATGAATCAGAAAATACACAACAGCGGCACAAAACGCAGCGTTTTTTTTCCAAACGGTAAACGGAACGCTTACTCCTATTCACACAGGATGCACGCTGAAGTGTCGAACTCCAAACTCTATCATTTGACTGAAGTCATTTCGCTATAGTATTAACTCACTTCTAGCAGAAAAAAAAAAAAAATCGAGAAGACATTTAACACTGCTTATACGTGTAGGAATGCGGAACCACTCCTACACGCAGCGCGTTCCTACAAGCAGCGCGCCACCTCTTGCTTTCGCACACGGCGCTCCGACAGCGACGTCACACTGCCCCACTGCGCAGGCGCGGTGAACCCCGCCGGCTTCACAAAGGCTTCCGTGACGAAGTATTGCGTTGCTGTGCTTTTCTTTGTGTTTTATTGGCAAGGGGAGTTTAGTAGCCGTTCCGCTCAGCCAATGGTAAGTTAGATGCCCCTTCGCTCAGCCAATGGAAATTTAGTTGCCGTTTCGTTCAGCCAATGGGAATTTAGGTGCCGTTGGCGACTGACAATGCTTTCAAGTACACATTGCGACACAGTTAGCGCGAACACGACATCGGCGCATTTTCGCATTTTACTTCTAAATAGTATTAGCGAGCACGAAATTTTACCACTTACTTCAAAGAACTAAATGAGCTCTTTCCGTAGCAATAATAACTTGGATGACATCCCTTGGTTTCAAAGAGAAAAACTGGAAAAACCGGCGATCGCTTGTTCGCGCTAACAGCGTCGCGCTCTGTACATAGAGCTGAATGGCGCCAGTTACCGAAAATGGGCGAAAACTGGCCCCATTTTCCCATTGAAAATGTTAGAAAATCGCTTATTAATTCGCTGTCGTGATTACATAATCGCGGCTGTTTCCGCCAGCGCATTGAGGAGGGCTCGTGTTTTCAATTATCTTGTAAAAAAAAAAAAAAAAAAAAAATTAGCGCCGACTGTGGTTTAGAACGTTTTGTGTAGAGCGGTGCTCAGATAAGTCGAAATTGATTAGAAATTAGTAATGCTGCCACACACGATGTGTAGCGAAATGCTTTTGCTAAGAGCCTCGCCGCGTGGCGCCACTGTCAAGTCGCACGCTCCCAATACGTGAAGGCGCGTAAACCTGCGAAAGTCGGAGATCTAAGGAATGTCACTTCTAAGCTGATATCGCATTCTAGCTGCCTACTTTAACGCCTCCGAGAATCACCTGAAAAACATCCCCGTTCCCTGCAAGGAACGTGACCAAAACAGCAAAAAATTCGATCTTTTTATATATATATATAGCCTGATATATATAGCCTGAAATAAACTGCTGTTGACGGAGCAGACCCAGAGCAGCCTGAAAATGCACGGCACAACCGTCGAACTGAGCAATACCTAGAACCACTAGAACAAACTTCAGCGTATGGGCGCTCCAACTTGATTTTCTTGCGGGCGCTGCTATTTTTGTGCTTAGTGCAGAGAGAGTGCAATTGCACATACAAAAGTGATCTATGGTAGTCTATGCAAAATTCTACGGCAGCCTATCACATCGTGTGGTTCTCTATCGTCGGCCATAGAAATCCATATATACAGCTACCGCCAGCTATAGAAAAGGCTATGGCCCTGTGTCTAAAGACTGGGAACCAATAAATTGTCGTTACCCACCTATAGGAAATTTTATGGCCCCAGTCTAAAGACTAGGAATTAATAAATTTTCTTTACCCGCCTATAGAACATTTTATGGCACCGTGTTTAAAAACATAAAACCAATAAATGTTCTTCAACCTGCTATAGAAAATCTAATGTCTCTAGGCATGTGGCCATTCAACTTCCTTTAGCCGGACATAAGTGGATGCCTCGAAAGCTATAGACCAGTGACCGTTCAATTTACTTTAGCCACCTGTAGAAAAACTTGTCTCCAAGGCTATAGACGTGCAACCATTCAAGTTCCTTAAGGCAACCAAAGAAAATTGTACGGCACTGTCGACCACGAAGCTTCATTGGCAGTCTAGTCTTGCATGTCTGTGCCATGAAGCTATAGCTAGTCGACCTAATACCTTCTTAGCTGCCATTATGGCAGCTAAGAAGTTGTATATTTTTTTATGCATTCGAATTACCAGGAGCCTTCTCCCATTGAAATACACAAGAGTTGGACTGGATCTGCATGTTAGCTCAACATGCATATAATCTGTTGTATGAATTATTGAGGTTGTACTGTAGGTGGGTTAATGGGTTGATGGGTGGTGAATTGGATCAAAATTGGATACTCGGCGATCTGATACATTTACAAATATGATTTTACCAGATTTAGAAGGTTTAAAAACGTACAAACAGGGACACTTTGCAACACTGACCATCAGCGCCGACTCAAAAAAAAAAAAATCAAGGTAAATATTCTATAGACGACGGCATCATAGAGCTTCGCGACAATCATAGAGTCAAAGAGCCCGCCATTTTTATATGAAAACCAATGTACAATGCCAAAGCACGAGGCATAATAAGCACACAACTTATGAGAAAGCTGTAGATTCTTTATTGAATACAAGCCACTTCTTACAAAAACAATCTCAGACTAGAATTTTTTTTTTTTTCCTGGAACACGGCTGTAGAAACGTGATGCAATCGCCCTATTGGCATCTGCACTCCCCTCATAAAAATGCTTTGGGAACAACAAGGAAACAAACACACAAAAAAGAAACCTTCCGCGGGGCTACTTTACCGCTAAGTAACAAAAAAGTAACGATAAAAAAACAACACATGCAACGAAGTCTTTTAATGCAGGTATTTACAGATGTGCATGTTGCCTAAAATCACCGCTCCCCGTTTCCAAATTATATTAACCTCAAAAACTGAACTCCGAAACAAACATCAGGTATAAAAATAAAAAAAGCAGCAGCCACGCTTGGATGTAAGCTACGTGACCGACAACTGAATGTCTCCTTAACTATGCAAGGGTATTCTCTGAAGATGGACAGGGCTCGAGACATGGCTTGACCTACGAATAGAAAGTAAGCACGCTGGTTTGGTTTCCCCGAACGAGCAGGAAGGGCGGCATATCCTTCGTGAGCATTTCCAACCATGCCATGTACATGGGCGCTGTGCAGGTGCCCTTGCGGGGCATGGGCAACGTCCTGCGGAGTAGAAATTGTAAGATGTTTACACGAATGCAATTCACAAGGTACAGCCATTTAATGCTTAAATCACCACTACTCTTACAGTTTGTTTATTGCTCCTGGAGGTCACAGGGCGTTGCCACTAGGGTAACTTTACAAATAAAGCACATGTCTAGCGAAGGCTTAAAAGACCTGCACTTCTAGGGTATCCACAATGCACGGCACCAACGGGCACCAGCAGGCACATCTGGCGCACATGTGTTTCTAGATATTCGGCGCTTTTGGTTTTTCACAAATGTGTAACATAAACTATGTTAAATAAGCCTGCACTACCACTCGCTGGTTAGGACTCGATCTAACGCATTCGGGTGATAACCAGGAGTTAATTATACTGGGGTGTATGCAGAAGACCAGAGTGTAAGAAGTACACAACAAAGACTATCCACTGTTCCAAAAAAGTTAAAACCCATGTGAATATAAACAACTGGCGCGAGCATTGAAAAACAAAACTTGTTTACATGAGCATTTACACACTATAGAATCGCTTTACAATGACACTCAGTCGCTGCCTTGCTTAGAAGAATGCTGCACAGAACACGAGTTATTGAGCGACTTACATGACAACCAGTGAAGCATTTGTGGAGTGCTCCCGAAGTAGTTCGTGAAGACGAAGATTTCGGTACGTCTGCAACGTGAAAAATAAAAATGGCGTTCTGAGCAGTCATTTTCACAATGCGTCGATGCCAAGTCAAACGAATATTAACATTACTTCTAAACACGCTCTTCATAGAGGTTTTGGTGTTCATCGAAATTTCGCGAGGTGTAACTTTGTGTAAATGGTTTACCTTAGTTGCACTGATTCTTAAATCTACCAAAATCGTAAGGTTTCCGTAAACAACTTTTCAGGAAAGAAATGCTTGTATCTACCATATAATTATTTGCTGCTTGTATCTACCATACAATTATATTGATTGGGGCGAAGCTCTGGTGGTGCTGATGATACTGATTTTATTTTCATAGGTAGTGCTGATGGTGCCGATTTTTTTTTATTGCTCATAGGTAGTGCTGAGTTCCGGGTTGCGTTTCGACTTCACTATTACTGCTTTATGGTCGGTGAAATGCAGAGCCAATGCATGCAAAGTTTAACGCGATTATATACGCATTTGACCACAGCGCCCTTTCCTGTATAGACGTCGGGCGGCTACATGCAACGTTTCATCCATGACATCCCAGCTCTTGTTACTACCACATCTCAGAGCCCCCTACGGGCCTGCAGTCGGGTCCGAGTGGTTAAGGCGATGGACTAGGAATTTATTGGGGTCTCTCCGCACAGGTTCGAATCCTGTCGACTGCGCAAACATTTTTTTCTTTTTTTTGTGAGCAAGGACGCCGGACGGACGGACGGACAAGGCTAGACCCTAAGGAGCTTCGCCCTTAAAAAAGAAAACACGTCATGAGACTCTGGAAAAAGTATATATAAAAAAAGAAAGAAACGTCTCAGTCGATGGATATTAAAGTATAACGTACCTTTTCTTTCACTGCCAGAACCTCCGAATCGCTGACAAACGGCGTGTTCAAGTCCTTTGCCTCCACATCTTGAGAAGACCTTCTCCACGGCTTCAAAATTTTGTTGAACTCTGCTTTCCTAGAAGGAAACAAAAAGCATCGTCCTTCAAAAGCGAATAGAAGCAGAGAAGTGCGATCAAAATCTCAGCAAAAACAAAAACAAGAATATTAAACATTTCAAATAATAACGCGAACTTACGTCGACTCCTTGGGAGATTTGACGATGTCTGGAATGACCGTGACGTCGGAATATTCTATCCGGAATTTACTGAGAAGAGCGGCCATGCTGCAAATAGAAACAGAGATTATATCGTTTCTCAGACTTTCTCGAGTACAGCTCGACGCGATTAATGACACAGATTATAGCAAGACCGACGACAGGATGGTGCAAAACTTACTTTCTCTGTTCTTGATCCAGCTCGTATTTTTTATTGGCAAGTGCAAAGACCCTGAGCTTGCAGCCGGAGAACTGAGACCTCGTTGAGAGCAGGTAGGGAATCAGCATCGTCAGGCCTAGCGTGCAAGCGGGGAAAACAAAATAAAGAAAAATTAATGTGGCATTGCCCGTCAAATTGTGCAGTGATGCAAGATGATCCAGGTAATTCTTCCTGAAGCATCGTGTTATTTTTGATGCAGTACCTTCATCATAATCCAGATTCACCTATTCCTTCAAAACTGTATTTTAAAGTTTTTCGCAGTCCGCACAGACTCACGACAGAAGCCGTCGTATGGCTCAGTGTCTCACACTTCCAAAGTTACACAACCCATAGCACTCACCCATGGCTCACAGCTTCTCGGTTTACAGCCGGTTGGCTTTCATTGATGTCCTACTACACAAGCGCTCAAGCATTGCGATATACAGAAGGAGCTCGCACTAAGTTGCCTCTTCGGCTAGCCAAGGTTAAGGTGAGAAGACGTACAGAGCCAGCATCGAAACCAAGCTAGCTGCCATAGTCACAGTGATGCAAGCAAACACATAATAGCTGTAGTAATTGGGTTGTCCAGACCAACATGAGTCACAGATTCGGTACGCGTGCAAGTCTTCCTTGGCGGACGAATACGACACTTTTCAACCGCATTCTATCGGTTATAACCTATGAAGTACTCGTCATCGAGCGATTTCCCCGACTGCCAAAAAATATGATTGCTAAGAAACGTTTGCGAACGACAGGAGGTGGCCCAAAAAAGTCAGAACCATCCGCCATAAAAGATGGGCATTCGCGTCGAATCAGTCACACGGGCCTGCTTGGGCAGTTTATGAAGCCACGTTCAACAACTCGGCGCTGGACTAGGTGCGCCTTCATTTTTACTAGTGACCGAGTGATGCTGGAGCGACAAAAAGAAACAACCGACACCGACAAACCTCAAGCACGGGCATCATTCACGCGAAACGTTGGCAAGCCTTTAATCTCTTGGTGTTCGTGAAGTAAGAACGCGTGATTGCAAATCTGCCAAAGGTACCATCGCGCGCATGCTCTAGAGTCTATACGCTCTCGATACTTGTCGGTGTCGGCTATTTGTGATTGTCGCCTTAATGCCACAGTCCCACTAGAATGACAAACAGCAATAACCGACTCCGACAAGCCTCAAGCACGTCGAGCGTGCACGCGAATGCATCTTTGGCAGAAATCCCTCACGCTTACTTCACGAACATGGAAAGTCTGCAAGCCTGCCCAAGGTACACCCCTATACAATATGAACGGAAACACGCTATCCGGACGTCTGCTGTGCCTACAGTTACCACAAGCTCCATTACCTCTCAAACTATCGAAGCGTTCAAAGATAAAGATCTAAGCTTCCGGTTCTGCATGGGTTTGAGGCTCGTCGGTGTCAGTTATATCTGTTTGTCACTCCAGTTGGACTCAGACATAACCAGACAAGGAGATAAAAAACACACGACAAATTCGAGTCGTCTACCCACCTCCATCATCGTACAGCCACCAGACATCGACGGTGCCCTTCTTCTGCTTCCGCTGGAACTGGTTCACGGAGAGGAGCACGTTCTTGGGCACGGCGCGGGCCAACTCGAGCGCCTGGGACGACGTACGGCGGGTCCAGCGCTGGAGCACCGTCGGCGACGTCGTCACGTTGCGGCGGAACGTCACCGCCGTCGAGATCGGCCCCGCCACCGGGGCCTCTGGCTCCGCCGTCACGGCGACGCTCTCCGTGGTCTTGCGGTACGTCCCCAGTCCGGAGTCTCGGTTGCCGCGTTCCAGGGTCGGAGTCTGGGAAGGCGTCTGGGGCGGCGTCGATTCGTCGTCGTCGCAGGAGCTGCCGGCTGCACGAAGGCAATGTCGTATAATAACTAAAGTTCCACGATTTCGGGGTTTATTCTTTGAATTCGGAGGCGTATTCATTTATTAACCCACATTGTGTTTTGTCAGCGGACCTCCACGAAGAAACCAAACCCTTCCAGCGTTTCTCATACTTTAAAGCCATATATAATGTTTATAAGCCTCTTCGCACGCATTTGCTTACATGTGCGAGCTTAACGTCGGGGTGGCATGCGACATCACGACTTCACGTCATGGTGTCACGTGATATCAGGACGTCTCATGGCGTCATGGTTTCAGGCGACGTCACACACACAGACACGTGACATGTGTCCAGGTCATTCACAACACCCAAGAAACAAATAACGCGAGAGGCAAAAGGCAAGTAGAAGACTGGACAGGAAAAGCGATTGTTCTGTGTCCAGTCCTCTACTTGCCCTTTGTATTTCGCATTAGCTGTTTAACAGCGAAGCTATTTATAGCTAGGGTTCCGTGGATTTTTCGTGTGCGTCAACAAAGAGAGGGCTCGCAGCGCCCTCTCTGTCGTAGTTTCAAGCGCTTGCGTGCCTAGTTTCCTTTCCTTCCGCCGGGTGGCGGTCCCGTCGCGCGTGTCTAGTTTCCTCCGGCTCCCCGGGGTGGGGATAGTCCTCGACACGAGCGCGATGACCACCGATCAAGACAATAAATGTGTTCGTACCTTTGTTCGAACTTTCGTGTCAAGTCTGTGTCGTGAGCTAAACAGCTTCGCTGGTCATCCACCTTCACAGAGTGAAATGGCTCATCGTTTTTTTGGATACTCAGTTTTATTTTGAACGCAAGAGAGGCCGCCGAAGCTACAAGCGCGAGCATTTGGACCTGAACAGTGCTTACACTACTCGAGCGCACGCGTGCTTGGCAAGGACGCTGAAACCCCGGAGCTCGCTCTTGTAGCTTCTGACACGCTCCCACTTGAAGTGAAACAAAATATAGGTCATCGACGTCTACCGTTACAATCACAATCCATTCCGTGCTCCCCGGTCCTTGACAGCGAGACTCGTAAAAAAAAAAAGTATAGTCATATTTTTTTTTTCGTTTCTTTTACAAAATATTGGTGTCGGGCAAAGAAACATTTCCCCACCTCACGGCCCAATCCAGAATGGCGGAGCGAGCTCTCTAAGCAGGTCAGTATATTATTTTCGCCGAACGAGTGCGCGAGCAAAGCAAGTATTCCGAACGAGACGAGCGAGATCAGCGAAGCAACCATTGTAAGTGAAAAATGAAGGACGAGCCAAGGGAGTGTCTAGTCACGGAAGATAGAGGGCGAAGGGAAGGAGTAGTGCCGGGTGAGTGACGAGAGAGGACGTGACGGCACAGTGCGCGAGGTGGGGTGAAGCCGCCGAGAGGAAAGAACTCACCAGCGATAGTGAGAGCCGCCAGAAAGGCCAGCCAGGATGCAGTCGGCCTCAGGGCTACCATTTCCCCGGCAGCAAAGAAAGAAAGCGAGTGCAGTGCGAGAAAGTGGACAGAAGAGAAAAGAGAAAGAGCGGCAAGGTGAAGCAAGTGGGAGAGTTTCGGAGCCCCGCCTTTCACCACTCCTGGGCAATGCTGTGGAAGGCCAACACCACCTAGAATAACCTCCACGTAAACGTGAACCCACTTGGACGGGCGGAAACTCAGCAATTGGGCCCCGAGTCCGACGCAGTGCGTCCCTCGACGCGTTAACTGGACACTCGAGGTACAGTCGAACACGGACGCAACAATGAATTGTCCATCCTGTGAGCGCTCGATCTGACCGCGATTACGAACAAAATGCTAGTGCACAAGCTTTGATTATTCTAGATGGTGTTGTGAAAAGACACGGACACGAACTAGCGCTTGTTACTTTCCACCTATACAGGTTATTATTTTGTTTCTTTCAAGCTTTACAGATTTGTTTAAAAAAAAAAAAGCCGTAAAAGCTACACTTATGCGGTTTGTGCAGGTGAGTTATGCCATAGCCTCATCTATACTGACAAAGCCTGGCAGATCGGCACGAGACGCGGCCGCGGAAATTGTAAAGGTAGAGTGGCAGACAACGGATGAGAGGAGAGTCATGTAACGGGCGCCCCGCTGTGGTGAGACGCCGAAACACACTTCTCCCGAGCGATGGAATGCCCACTTTTACTCCTCGTGTTCCTCGCTCTGCCGCTTCTTTTCTCGTCGGGTTTGAAAACCATGTTTCGGGTCCTCGCCGCTGCAAAATCTGTGCGCTGACGTACAGGTTCCCCGAGAAATGCTCTGTGCTACCAGATCCTCGCGCTCCAAATGCGCAACCGGTCACTATGGCTCCGTCATGGAACTGCCAGGCTTTGGGAGTATAGAGGCGGCTATGGTCATATACAGCCAGGGGGACATAGTATAGGGGGCTAATCGTAATGATCAATCGGATAATTAATTAAAATTTGTTAATTACCTTTGTAATTAGTGAAAAGAGACATGGTTTCAATTAGAAACTTTCAGAGCGTCATCGAACACCACTGAATCAACACTTTTTTTTTTTCAAGGATACAACGCAAGGGCAGCATTTTTAGGCGCTCCGTAAAAACGCTCCATTTGGACGCGTTTCTAGGTTTCGGTTTCTTGTCGGAGCGCATCTCTGCGCCCATGGTCCTGCTCCCCAGTGGCTGAGTCGCGCATCGCACGTGCGCCATACTTCTCTCCATCCTGCGAGGGAGGCGAGGGGGTGGCTTCGCGCCGCGACCACCGAAGAGCATTAAAGCACATTCATATTGTAAAGTAGCACAAGGTGCGTCGATGCACGCTCGAGGCACGTCCAACGTGCAGCCCTTGGGAAGATCACGGCGGCACAGCGCAGCACTGAGCTAGATTTCAGACGCCATGTTCTTCCCAGAAGTGGCGCGCGGCACGTGTCTCGAGAGCTTCCACAACAATGAATGGCGCCACTTTTCCCAGGATAGAGGGGCTTTAGGGAGCATAGCAGGGCCGCGGGCCCAGAGATGCGCTCCGTTTAGAAACCGAAACCAAAGAACGCGTCCAAATGGAACTTTTTTTTTTTTTTTTTCAGGACGCCGTAAAATGCTGCGCCTGTCGTACATCTCCCCAAAAAGAGTTGATTTAGTTGTTTTCAATGATGCTTAGTAAGTTTCTAATTTAAACCACATGTCTATTTTCACTAATTAAAAATTAATAAACAAATTATACTTAATTAGCCGACTAATCGTTACAATTAGCCACCTATACTTTGTCCCCCTGGCCGTATAACTCACCTGCACAAACCGCGTAAGTGTAGCTTTCACAGCCTTTTTTAAACAAATCTGTGAAGCTTAAAAAAAAAAAAAAAAGACCCTGTGTATAGACGCCTTCAGGCAGCTGTGCATGCACGCCGCCAAAACCGACCTTCAGTTTTTGGTTCCTCTTATTCCGTTCACTTTACTTCATTTGCACAGGTGGACAGGTTACTGCCACTTCAGGTGCTATTGTGTTCTCTCCAGCATAGGCCTTTGTAGAGACTCGTCAACGCCTGCTTCAGTGGCTCGGCAAATCTCGGTAAGACAAGAGAAGGTCGGCAATGGCGGCTCTAATCTGGCGCGTGTTTAAAGCGTCTACAGTAGCGTTTGACCGCGCCCGATTGAATTACGTTGAGATACGACCAAAACGTCTGTGTTTCGCATGCCACGGGCTAAGGTACCACTTGATCTAGTTGTCGCGCTTCAGAAAAAATGCGCGTGGCACATCAACTCGCAGTCGTACCTCGACGTCTCTGCAACGTAGTCATGCATAGTAAAACTTTTACAAAGTTCAGTCTGCCAACATTGAGCACTATGGACATCTCAGTGTATGTCATCTGTGCCAAACCAATGGTGGTTTTCTTAAGGCTGATTGTACCGGCGTGCGGTCGCGTATCACTACTGCGTGGTACACGTTAAAGACCCCAAGCTAGCGGTTGTACCGCACTGGCTAAATTGCTCATCTACAGCCGAGAAACCAGACACCCACAGAGGCAGACTAACTTCCGGGTTTATAAACATACACACCACAATTTGATTTCTTAAGGCTGATGAAGGAAGAAGTTTAAGATACTACCAAGCGGAGGATGCATAGTACCGTATACGTTCGAGACGTCAGTACAACACAACGCAAGAAACAACGACTGCGTAAGCGTTTCTTACGGAGTGTTGATCAGTCTCTTGGTGCAAGCTTGACTCTAAAGCCGACCGGCTTAGAACGATACGGAGGTCTTTTAGCTGTCCCGCCTCAGTGCGTGCTTTCCAACTTCCATAATGCTTCCGCGTCTCGTGGGCTTCGAGCGTGCACGCGCAGCCGAAGCACGGCGGAAGGCAGCGACCACGTGCTGGTGGCCGGACATCCGAAAAAGACGCCCTGCCGTTTTCCTCCAAACGGACTATACAGGGCTTGCACTGACGTTACAGCCATGGTCCTTGAGGTGGCCTCGTTGCCGAGCACACACCTCCTGTAGCATATATTTCGCACCCCCGATTTTGTTTTTCTAGACAGGAACAAGCTGGAATGACCACTAGCATAATGCGAGGACGTTGTCTGCAAGCCATGTATAAGCTTCGTACCAATAAACTTTGGTTGAAAGTATAGTCTTAAGATGGGGAGAACCAACTGGCCCTAACGTTGATCTTACACGAAAACTAAACGTGAGCTCTGCCGTCCGTACCTTGGGACAACTGAGAGTTGGAGGCGTTGCGGGCGAGTGTTTCGGTGGAAGAAGCGTCGTTGTTCACACTGCCCTTGGTGTCCGCGGACAGGTGGTTGGTCCCGGCGTTGTTGGGCGCAGTGGGCACCGACGCGTCTTCCTCGACCACGGTGTACTTGGAATGGTCCAGGCCCTCCGCAAGACGCATGATCCCCAGAGACATGTGCGAGTCGAAGGCCTGACTGCAATGCGGCGGTTCGGACATCGGGTTAGTACGGCGTCAGTTGCAGGTGTCAAACAACAAGAACCATTGGTAGCAGGTAGCCAATCCTTTCAAAAAGCAATACACTAATAGCATACTATTTTTACAGTTTTTATACAACAAAAATTGACACTTCGAGTGCGCGCCGCTTGAGCTAAAATATAGTTTTAATGTCGAAGTATACTTTTAGCACGTTTGCATTTTTTTTTTCGTGATGCGCTGCGCGCATAGAGAAGGCTCTGCTCCTGCTGCCGCCGATCCAATGCAGACGCCAAGGTCTGAAAAAAACACTTTAGAAATAAACTTTAGGGAGACTTTCTGTACATATACATGCAAATTTCGGTTACATTCAGTGAATTGCTTTTTGCCAGTAAAGTGAACGTAGTAAAAGAAAGGTCACGTATGCTGAACGTAGGTGAAACGCAAAGCAGTGCACTAGCTTATTTACTACTTGCGAGAAGAAACTATGAGTAACATAACAAACACTAACATTAGAGCTCTCCAAACGGAGTGTCACCAATTGAAAAGTTTGATACTTTCCGGTCGTCGTTGGGACTGAGGGGGACCACCCGGGAATTCACAAAGGGCCGATGGTGCATCTTTATCAAACTTTCAACCGAATTTGTGACTTTCTTTTTGTTTTTATCTTAGCTGCAACATTCGTGTTCTCTGAAGTTTCTCACTCGCGATTTTTGTTTTCTAAATGCGTGGTTAGTGCATTATCAACCCTGGAAACTCAGGGTGTAGTGGTGATTCAGTGACCAAAAATGTGATTCCCCCAAGAAGTGTGACTTGGCTGAAGCATCTGCGCGTAGGACGGAAGCAGGCTACGCCATCGCTCAGATAGATTAACCGAGTTAAAAGACGCTTCCGTCGTATAGTTCCGTAGCGCACGACTACTCACTGGATAGCATCGAAGTACTCTTGGAGCTCCTCCCTGGGGCAAGTCTGCCAATTGGCTTTGTAGCCCATGAGCACCACGTTGGGTCGCAGCTTGCCGACGCCCACCAGCTGAAAGTCGAGAGAAAGCAGAAATCATACGTGGACATTAAAAAATAAATGGTGATATTAAACAATAATAATATTAACGATAAGACTAAGAACAAGATAACGAAAAAAGAATATGAGTATAAAAGGAATAATAATATCGTGATGATTGAGCTGTAATTTCTCAAGATAAATACGCAAGATTAAAAAAAAAACGCCAAGATTTTTCGGTTTTTTTTCCCTTGCAGTTGCACTGTTTGTAAATGTTTTTGCACCTATCATTTTAGATGCGGAGCATCTCTTGCTCGGGTCTATGTCCCGCGGCGTCGGCGTTGTAGTCGGCACTCGAACTACGCACGCGCAACTCTCCTCCTTCCCTCTCTCCAACAGCTGCGCGTTACTCTCTCCGCTCTCTCTCTCTACCAGCTGCGTGCACTGCGCGTGCGTTCGCTTCACTCACACCGCGCGCAACTCTCCTCCTCTAGTCTCCTCTCCTTCAAGTGTGAAAAAAAAAATAAACGGCGAGCGGCGAGCGTTCCAAGTTTCTCTGCCGCGAGCCGCGACGAAGGCTCGCGTAGGGGGTTACGCTAGGGCAGTCGGTGGCGCCATCTCTCGACGTCAGCACGCAACTGACTCTTTCCTCGGAACCAACACGATGCTCCGCATCACCCCATGGTTCCGCTCGGGAAGATTGTGTAATTTTTAATTTTGCTGAAACGGGATCACAAATGCAAAATTGGAGAGAATTTAACCGTAGAACTCGTTATGCTACCATTGAATCTGCGCATAAATAAACGTAATGGTGCAACAACTGAATCGGGGCATATCACTGCACAAATGTAATTCTACTAAACTTTTCCGAGAAGTTTCCCCGCTAAATTTAGCGCAGCATTACGCCGCGCCGCGTACCGCATCTAGCGAAAACTCGCTGACCAGGCAGTAAACGTATCCTGCACTATAGTCAACGACAGGATTAGAACGGCAGGCAGGGCCTTCAGTTGTTCCGCCTCCAGCACGAACTTCGACAGTGCTTCGCCGTCTCGTGATCCCTCGAGCCTGAGCACAGCAAAAGGAAACGAGCGCATTGCCGAAGGCCACGCACCAGAGGAAGACGGCCCTGCCGTTCTAATTCCGACAGTGACCACACAAATTTGCCAGCGAACCTTCATCTCCAAAGTCATGAATGCATAAAAAGAAAAGTATTTAAGGTGTGCTCGTTTCAAAAGACATTAAACCGTCGTTTGGGAGAGGAGGGGAAGGGGGGGGAGGACCTTTAATTCTATGAATTTCCCCGCTACATTGAGCGGGGCCACTGAGTACATATGTGAAAGTGACGTCAATTTTTCCACTAAATTAAACGGTGAAACTTAATTGGTGCATAGATCAAGTGGCGTGTGGGGCTACGTGACGCCAATTTTTTTATCTTTTTTTATTTGAGAATACTGCCGGCCAACCTTTGAGGGCCAAGGCAGGATAGACAACATCAGAAACCATCAATGAGTCGAATGAACAAACAACAATAAACAAGTAGCTTAGTCATTGGTGACAAAAACAATTCATCAACTGCACTCGCAAATAAAACGGTAGAAGCAATCGCCGTCACACTTGGTGACAACTCATTCCACTCAATAACAGAACGAGAAAAAAATGAGTATTTAAAAACATCTTTTCTGCAGCGGAACTCAAGGAGCAAATTCTTGTGCTTCTGCCTTGTATCACGACTCGCGTTATACTGCAAATAATCAAAATTTAGACCAGCTTTATTATGAATAATGTTATGCAAAAATGTCAAACGCTTTTTCCTTCGACATGACAATATAGACACTCCGGAGGCGGTATACAATGGTGACCTAAACATTCATTCAATTTTCCCACTAAATTTAGCGGGAAATGAAATGGACGTAGCGACACAATTTACTTGACGTTTTGGGGGGAGGCCCAGCTTAAGTGGGGACGTGATAGGATACTTGTATTTATTAACTACTTCTAAGGCATTTGAATGAATAGGTAAAAAAAAAGAAAGCACCTTCCTCAGGTAATTGACATCTGCACACATTTCTTGACATTAGATCCATTTGACATTTTTAAAAAGGATGAATACTTCATCTGCATTTTTTAAAACACGA
Organism: Ixodes persulcatus; assembly: GCA_013358835.2. Classification (NCBI taxonomy): domain Eukaryota; kingdom Metazoa; phylum Arthropoda; class Arachnida; order Ixodida; family Ixodidae; genus Ixodes; species Ixodes persulcatus. The sequence continues at coordinate 291,609 of JABSTQ010010778.1, forward strand.
ATATTCGGTGACAAAAGAACAGCAATACAGCGTGACAACAAAAAAAAAATGAAACGGCCGTACCGAGGGCTTACAACTCCAGGTCATTGTAAAACCAAAAAGAGCAATGGTCCGCCGAATGGGGCACTCCAGAAAGAACAGGTAACTATTGATTCAGCATTGCCTACACACACACAAACTGTTTACGATTCGTAAGGTACGAGTCTATCCATCTCAGTAGGCGACCATTGCCCAACACTTGCAATTTATGCAGTAACTTCCCTGTCGAACGCCTTCGCAAAATCTAAGAAGACAGGTCGACTTGACCATTGTTATCAATCACTGAACCAAAATTGTGGCCCGTATGAAGCAGGGTCACTGTCGAAAAGCCTCTTCGGAACCCATGTTGATAATCTATCAAGAAATTTTCCGCAGATTCTAGCAATGTGCTTAAATATGAAGCGTTCCTTGCTACATGGCTGGTCTGTAATTGCAAAATTTTCTCTCCACCTTTATATATTTAGGGACAACTTTGGCTACTTTCCAATTTGAGGCACGTCACGGGGCAAGAGTAAATCCGTAAAGATTTGGAAACCATTCAGCGTACCTTCGTAAGAAAGCGTTAGGAAAAACTCGACTTTCTAGTGTCTAATTGCAAAATGTTCCGACTTAAAAATACCTTCTGTAGCGGGGAAACCACCAAACTGATTTTCTTTCACGATTAAATGAAGGCAACATGCAGTTATCAACGGTGAAGCAGAAGAGAAAAAATAATTAAGCTCATTGCTATGCTGGCATCATCGGAAAATGTCTCCGCTATTAATAAAATCATCACTTATTTTGCTGAGCCCAGAACTTTAGCGGGAGAAAGTTGTTCGTGACATTAAAGCTAACGAGATTTAGGTGTGCGGGGTCCGCTAGATCTTGGCGAAGAGGAGGAATTTCCCGCATAGATTTAGCGGTTGGAACCTAACTGGATTTATCTTTCGCTAGATTTAGCGGGGAAAATTTCCGCTCACCCAGATTGTGCCTCTTCCTTTTTGCCGGTCGCTCTGGATAAATTATCAACAGATGCTAAGGATGACTTTTAAAAAAGAGCGGGGAAATTTTTAGCTGAGTCAGGGTTTAGAAATCTGTCTAGAGCTACTTCCAATCTATAATCTCTATAATATCGAAATTTGCCCTTTTCCGCTAAGATTTTGCTTCGGTTTTATTTTGCATGCTGCGGTGCAGATAGGTCACGGAACTATTGCACGGTCATCATTGATCCAGCCTAGCGGGAAAACGGTTACCGCTAGATTTAGCGGAGAAATTTTCCGCTAAATTTAGCGGGGAAATTTACCCATCATGCACCGCGCGGTTACGCCGACGCCGACGGCGACGCCGCTCAAGCCGGAACGGGCGCCTAAGAGCTGAACTCTAAAAAAATAGGAGAGAAAGGGTCAAGTGCACGTAGGCAGAGATCTTACCTGAATGAGGGAAAGCACACCCCTGGAGAAGCTGGGCTCCTCAATGAGGCTGTAGAAGGCCTTCACCTTGCGTTCTTCGAAGCAGCGGTACGCCTTCGTCGTGAGCAGGTTGCGGGACCGATAGGACATCGGGGGCTGAGGAAGTGTGGTGGGGAAATGGGAACACATAAGGCAGGAAATGGGAAAGCCGAGCCCTTTCACCTATCTTGGCAGCAGCGCACATCTTTTGTGGCTATTGACACCAAAGGTCCGAGAAGTTCATTTTGTTGGATATTCCCCGAGAAATTAATAATAGCGATAGTGAGTATATTGAAGTTTAATTCACGATGAATTCTTCTAAAATGGCATACATATCAACTTGGTCAGCTGAAAGCCTTCTCAACGAAAATTAAAAATCCCGCGTGACTAACTGAATTACGTTTTACTTATTTCATTGAAAAAAAAAAGATCGTAATTCGGTTGCCGCAGAGATATAATATTTAATAGTTAGCGTTTTAGTGAATATAGAACGTTCTCTCAAAAAATAAAAATCGAGTAGCAAAGAGACGGCAAAACTCTCCCGCCTTAATGAAACAACATTTCGAGAGAACCGATCTGGCTCCTTTAGAGGTAGTGAAACTGATGATGGCATACGCTTAGCCAATACACCATTTTAACGACAGACCTTGGTCAAAAACGTAAATATAACTAATGCGTTTCAAGGACTAGAACGAGATTAAGAGGAAAAATGTGACACGCCTATCGAACTTTGACTGCTCTAAATTAATCTGCATTCGCCACAAGTTGCCAGCTCATTTCTTTATCCCCAGCTGTTCTCCAAGTAGAACCGTATAGAATCGTGTGCGCCAATATTAAAGGTCGTTTGACACGAGGACGTCAAGTTCTGCTTCCACATCACCGTCCACTAACTGGACAAAACGAAGTCTCCAGAATTAAAACATCTCGAATAAAAGCAGTGCAAACCTTTCGGATGTCACCGCACACCATAAGCGACAGCTTCTTGGTCAGAAGGTAGGCAAAATCCACCAGCGGAAGACGATCGGACGGGTTCCCAGTCAAAACCAATATTTGGGGCCTGGAGCGAAAACAACAGTCAACTATAGATATCCTTGGTTCAAACATTCATTTTGTAGTAGGGTGGTTCAAGTCACCAGGCTCGATCTAAAAGGGACCGTAAGCATCGACGCCTGCACGTAGCAATCTAAACTTTTCGTCAAAGGTGTAATTTACAGGTGAGTTTTTTCTTGTAAAATTACGAAGCGTAGCACTCTTTCTGTAAAAAATAAGGCAAAGAAACTTGCCAGGGTCTACGGCGGGCAGCAACGCAGACGACAGGGGTCCAGTAGCAGGGTGTGTTTGGCGTTCGTATTGATAGATGGCGCTGCCTCCTTATCGCGACGGCTCGCGACCACCGTGGTTCATTAAAATGAATATAATCTTTTTGAAATGTACCTTCGGTTAAAAAATAAATGCGAACAAGAAGAAAAGCTTAGAAGTAAAAAAAAAAAACAAAAAAAGAACGCGTCTGTTAACGGCGGCGCTTTTGCTGCCAACGGATTTCGTCTGCATGCCGTCTGCTATCTTTCGCTGAACGGCTGCACCTTCAGACTCTGCTCCCGACGCCATCTATCAATACGAACGCCAAACACGCCCCGCTACTGGACTTGGTCGTCTGGGTCGCCGCCCGCCGTAGACCCCGGCAAGTTTCTTGGCCCTATTTTTTACTAAAAGAGAACTACGCTTTGTAGTTTTACAAAAACCCACCTGTTAAATACACCTTTGACGAAAAGTTTAGATGGGTACATGCAGGCGTCGATTTTTACGGTCCATTTTACATCGAGCCTGGTGACTTGAACCACCCTATACATACTCGAGTATGAGGTATTGCGAGAGAATGCATTTTGTTTGTCAAATGTGTGGGGAACATTCGCAGCACCTGTAATTCTTGATGTGATCTCGCACGTTGTTGAGCTTGACGACGCTGTTGAGTGCGTCAAGGTAAGTTTGAGCTTGAGTCGAAGATCCCCAGTTCACGTCTGTAACACACACACACAAAAAGCTTTTAAGCGTTGTGTCGACTAATGAAAGCAAACATTGCGTTAGCCGACTACTATAAACACGCGGTCATTTCAGGACCATTGTGTGTCCTCAAAGATACTATCCTGTTCGACATGTTCTTTTTGTAAACGCCCTTTTGGGCATCTAGCATTCAACTATTGTAATGAGATATAACTATAGGGGGTGCTTTGTGCACCACGGAGCTCGATTTTTATCCGTGGACGAATCCAGTCCACAATATGTCTGTGGACTGGATTCTTTACTTTCCTCGATCGAGCGTGGGGAAGATTTGACACGAGCGTTGAGTCAGCGTTCGATTTGAACTTGCCTTTAATTGGCGAGTCATTGATCGAATGTGAGCCCTACACTGACGCAGCATTCGGTTACGTCAGCCGAGCGCTCCGCCAGGAAAAGAAAAATTGTGTTATCCCCGTGAGTGCAGTTCTCACTGTCGCCGCTAGGTGCACGACAGTGTTATCTCCTCTCTAATATTTTCGAGTTACGCGATGCAAATCCTCAAAAACGGACTCTTTTTTTTTTCTTCCCAAAAATGTACAACAAACAAATGTGTCACTTGGACTAGACTGACCTGGTTTTCTGTTGTAGATGAAAATATAGAGTCCCAGCACTATGGCGAAGGTCCCCAGAGCAGTTGGCCAGTTGGTGATGAACATGACGCTTAGGCAGAGAACCGCACCCAGCAGACTGGCCCACAGGTTGTAGTAACGGAAGGCCGGTCGGAATCCTGTCGAGGAAGAAATTGGTAGCAATCAAGGTGCCTTCCTCGTGAGCTTTCTGCCCTTGGTAACACAAGTGTGAACGCGCGGGTACGCGCAACCAAAGCACTGCGGAAGCCAGCGAACTCGCGCTGAAGGCGAAACTTCTAGTCTCAAGTATAGGCATCGAGATTTCCTTGATTTTTGTTTTACTATTATGCATCCACAAACTTCATCGTTTTATTTAATCCAGTTCATCAAAACTAGACACCGAAAAACAACATGCGATTCTTGGTATCTAATGTGCAATTAGCAGAATGTCTTTTGCAAATATGGAGTTTAATGGAGGGAGATAAACGAAAAGAGTACTACTAGCTTTTCATGTCCTAATTTGACATCCTTCTCGTTGCATTTGTTTTTCAGCATGCAAGGGCGCAAACGAGCTGGTTTCGATTGAACATGCCAGAAATCCCGAGACTACAGGCAGAAAGCGACACGAACACTGAAAGGTCTGGTGTCGTTTTTTACCTGCAGTCTCGGGGTTTATGACATGTATCTTATGTATTCTGAAATCCTGCGCTAAGCCTAAAACAGAAATTAAAAGCACCAAATATGGCGTATCCACAAATCATTTTCAAGGGCCACCGTACACTACAGTCTTTAATTAACTTTAGCTATCTTCGACTTTATATCCTCCTCCTTCACCACATACCTTACTTGTCAACAACCTAATGCAAACATTTCGATTCGGGCAAGACCACGTGCGCATAAGTGCTACAGGCTATCTGTCTAACCATGCAAGATTTGGCGTGAAAGCTGTACGTCGTCTTGTCTATTTCAAACGCTAACATGTAAAGCAATTATAATAAAAAAAAACGTTCAGCCTTTCCGAATTTCGTGAAGAAGGAAGACCAGCGGAGCTGTACTTGATCAGGTTCAGGTTCAGAAAGAGTTTATTGGCCTTATAGAAGAAAGGGAGGGAGGGGATCGGACCGGTAGCTTACGAGCTTGGGTCAAGGCCGGGGAAGGGGTTTTTGGGGACTTATTGATAGAAAGGCTGTCAGCCCCGCCTTGTGCATAAAATCCAAAAGAGAGGTCATGACAGCTCGACGTTTGTCGGGAGGACCCTCAGGATAAGTCCATTCCTCTAGGCTGGTGACGTCTGGTGGTACGTGCTTCCGTCTGATCTCTTCCAACTCTGGGCAAGCCCAGAGGAGGTGATACTGGTCGACAGGAATGACGGGGTCGTTACAGAAATCGCAGTGGGATGCTGTGGGTCGCGTAGACCAACGTGCCATCCGCGCCGGTGTGCATGCTGTGTTTGTTACGATCCTCCAGAGCAGCACCGTGCTTCCCCTGCCCATCCCGCTCGGGAGCGGATCACAGGGAGTCAAGGCCGCCCTCAGGGTCTGTTTCGAGGTTTGTTTGGCTAGTTGCTTCGCCTCCTCGGGATCGTAGTCTAGTTCATCGCCGTCTTCACAGAGCTCCGGCGCGAGCGAGTACCTGTGATCTTGTAAGTGACTTTGCGCACTCTTCGGCTCGAGGGGGATATCTAGCTGCGCGCGAGCCTTAGAGTGAGCTTGTTCATTGCCCTGTATGTCCGCGTGGGCGGGTATCCAGGACACTGATGGTTGTGCCGTCAACAAGTAGTTGAGAGGACTCGATATACTGTGTGCTTCTTCGTCGTCTGTTTTTCAAGCTGTTTCCAACGATGAATTCCCACCAACGCGCCCAAGTATTCATTCACTATCATCATCTGAAAAATGGCATATGTGCTATACTAATGGCGGCCTTCTGTTTAGTGATGAAGGAAGAAGTTGAAGAAGCTCCTAAGCAGATGATTCTCCTATGGTTCCCCCTTGTGACGTCATTCCCTTGCAAACAACAAGTTCGATGGTGTTTGTAAATAGCATGGTGGAAGCTTGAAATCATTGCGCTCTCAAAGGAACACTGCCAACACCAGTCAAAATTAGTTGTTTCATTCCTCTTATTTCCGTCGACGATAATTCCTTTTTTGACTTCATAGTCAGCGTTCGGCCAATCGTGGAAGGCCGACCACAGCGACGCTTTCGGTTGTGCACGTCGCCAATACATTCCAGATGTTAGCGCGAAGTGAAGCAGGAATTGGATGCAAGAGCTGCGTAAGCGTTCATTTCGAACTCGGGATCAGTCAATCTGTCAGTAGCACACACTCTGCTTCAAAGTTCCTTGATGTATAGAATTTTATCAAGGCGTCTATGTAGGCTGGCGCTTCGTTCTGACTGGTTGCGTATGTTTAGCCATCGACACTGAAAGATATTTAAAAAAAACTGGACATTGACGCGCGCATTCTCATTTACCGTTGACTTCCGAAAGTGACTGTGCCCCATACAGTACTGCAAACCACAGGTTTATTGCCGCCATTAGTACGGTAAAAGTTAAACTGCCATTTGACTCACCAGATGGCACTGAATTCCAGAAAGGGTCTATTATAGCTGGAAAGGTTGGCGCCATCTACGAGCGACGGCGGAAACCACACTGGTTGTGTGCTTTCCGCCGTAATTATAGATGGCGGTAGCTGTCTAGGTAGGTTTGTGTCGACATACCGGAAGCGATCCTGGGGAACCTAGCCCTTAACAGCTCCGCTGTAAAAACTTTAAGGAATGAATGAACGAGTAAATAATCAATAAACTCACCCGGCATCCTAGTGAACGAGGCGTGGAAACAGGAGAAGTTGATGAGGCAGTATGCGGCCAGGAAAAAGTTGGAAATGATGGGCGCGATGGCGTTCAATTCGCCTGGAGAGAAGAAAACACAAATATGTGACCACCTACTTTGAATGGGTTAACACGACATTCACGTTCATAATTGAAAGCTGCCACCATATTAGTTCATCGCTACGGTTCCATGTTTTCGATGCCTAACGATCGATACTCTCTCAAAACTGACCCCTCTAAACAACAGTGTTTAAATAGCCCGACGTTTCGCGGCCTGCTCGGTCGCTTGTTCACGGGTGACTTATTTGGCTGGGTGTTCGTCTTTCTCTTCTCCCTGTCGCTGCCGTTAAAATCGTCTTCTTTTTCTGACTCTTTGAAGTTTTTGAATATAAGTGCTTGGGAGGGTACCGATGGACCGGTTCAGGTTGTTCTTTGTATGTTGAATATGCCACGATTCTAAAAAGAGTTTTTTTTCAGTTTCTTTCGGTGTCCAGGACGGAACTACTGTCGATGACGGACAACCACGTCATCGACTCCAACAGGAGTTCCATCCTGGGCACCGAAAAATGAACCCACGGTAGTGTTAAGGTTTCTTCAACATATGCCCCCGATATGCACCGATTTTCGTCAGACACCAAAAGTAGAAAAAACAGTGAGTGCGCAGGCGAGCTGGTGGATGTTGATCATGATCATGAACTGGTGAATGTTGATCATGACCAAAAGTAGACTCCAAAAAACACCGAACCGGTTAGAAAAATAAATATAAAAAATAATATTTCCGAATTTTTAGACAGTATACAGCGAAAAAACAGAACGTTACATTGTGACCGGAAAATGCTCACCGATGGCGCAGCAAGCAAGGGAAATGACAAAGGCAAGCACGTAGCCCCTCCGGGGTTCGTTGTTCTTGCCAAAGCCCTGGCCAAACCAGTGAATGTAAGGAAACAGCTTGTCGTTGCAAAGGGCCTGGAGAAGAAGGACCTTTTCATATAAGAATTAGAAGAACACCACTAGTGCGTTCAGGTTCAAGGTACAAAATACCCCAACTCCGCAACGCCGAGGAAACACCCACGAATACATGGAAATGAATCAGGTCAGTTAACCATTTTCTCAGAATACAGTATATGGCCCCATTTACAAGCAGAATGCTGCTTTTGAGGGCCAACTCTAGATTGTATGACTTGATTTGAAATAAAAATTGAATTCAATTGGATGATGTAAGCTATCGGGAACGAACCCTTTCCCAATAGAAAGTTTCAAAAAATCGCACAACTTTGCTTTCTTTGGTGGATAAGATAAAAACCTTGTCATCTGGATCAAACAGCTAGCCCTACATTTGGGCGAAGACTGGGCGTTCGGCAATGTGTAGTTGATTTTTGCGATAAACACAAGAAACATTGAACTTTTTTCTTTTTTTTTCGGAAACACACTAAACAGAGTGACAGTCAAGAAAATTGAATAATGTTTTTTTTTTTTTTTTTTTTGCACCGCAAAAAAACTACGCATCGTCAAAAAACCACCGGTCTCCATCCAATTTCGTTTCGTTGTTTATGTGATCGGAATTGCTTTGTGCGATTCCACTGTCGGCAGTGCGCCCCGTTTATGCATTGACAGCGAATTTTTAACGCTTGTATTTGCTTTCTGTCAAAGGCACCTGCTTTTTTTATAGCTACACAACAGCATTTTAGTTTATTGTATTATCGATCCACCCTGCCAGGTCCTGCAAGGGCCCGTTGTATGTTGCAAGTAAATAACTAAAATAGGACACTAGCAATAGGGATTTGCAAGTAAATAACTAAGATAGGGCACTAGTAATATGGATAAGATGTGGATTTCAAAACTTCGGGTTATTCCATTGAAAAACAACAAAAAAAAAAAGAGCTCCATTTTCGATGAGAAAATGACGGCCAACACCAGCTCGGATATAAAATGGAGAAAAAGTCAGCTGTCAAGAACTCCACTCTCTTATTAACAACAAAACTATATATCGTAGGTTTTGTGTTAGGTAGCTTCAAGTTCAGACAGTGATATATTAATTCGACACCTAACAAAATATTTCGAATGAGTCCGCTTTTGCTGAAGCAAAGTTTATTTTCCATTGCGAAAAAACTTTTTTTTTTTTACTTGCTGCTTTTGCTACAACAATTTGGATGACTTATTTACTTGGAAATATTGGTGCCTACAAACAGCCATGAGTTAGGAATAAGGCTAATAACAAAATGCATTACTGTAAAAATAAACACACAAACAAACGTCAACGGGAATTCATAAAAAGGGTGAGGATAATAAAAAGAACGTTTACGAATAATGCTAGGCAATATATTCATTGTCAATAAATTCGCACAAGAACAACAATTGTAGCACTTCTGCAAAAGGGGTTAAAAATATACAATCCCTCGAGTGAAAAAAACACTATCCATAGATAAATATTTGCTGTGATCAAAAGAAGAATTGTCCTAGTTAACGGCGAAGGCTGCACGAATAATGAGTCATAAAGTGGCTTCAATGCCAGCTATCCGAATCCGCCACTTTGCATTTTCGGCGTGAGCTCGGCTCGTGTCGAGAACGAGTGCTGCGTCAACGTTCGGCGAAGACTCGGATCCAACCACAGGTTTCGTGCCCAATGAATGGATAGATGGGTGGATGTTAACGGCTGACCTTTTTATAACAGGCGGTAGCTTGCGCCACCTATCCTAGAAATGAAGAACCAAATGTGTGATCCCTTTCCTTAGCCAATTTACGTACCTTCTGCAATTTCGTAACCCAAGGGAACACAAGCAATACCGGCTACCAATGTTCCTTGATTGAATTATAAAAAGTATCTTTTGTAACAGGAAAAAAAACCAACCTCAGTTAAACTAAAGAGGACATTTATGTCACCTACAAATAACAAGCTCATACATCGCCAAATATGATATATCAATATAATGTGACTCTAACATTGGCAAGTCACGACGTTCCCAAACAATTCTGGCGAACCGAAGAAGTTTGAAAAAAGTAGCATGAGCGTCCACCAGGGACGCAATATGATTTATCATACTTTCTTCTTTAGCTGAACTCCATAAGAAATGCATAGCGCGCCCATTCCCAAGTATCTTACTATCGCTCAGCGGCCAATGAGGTTCGGCATTAGGTCAACGAACGACTCGCAAAGAAAAAAGCGTGGTCATAATGAGCCCCGTGTTTCTTAAGCTGGATGCATGGATGCGTATTAACGGCTGTACACTTTATAACGGGTGGTAGCTTGCGCCACCTAGCTGATGAGTATTGGAAGGACCCGGCCGTAAACTTTACCAACCTGGAAGACCTTGGGTGCGCTGACTAAGCTGGCCAACGCAGAAGACAGAGTGGCAGCGAACACGCCGGCGATGACCAGAGGGCCATAGGCGGAAACCATCTCCATGACCTGTCAGAAATTTGAATTGCTTGCCAACAACGAATGATGATATACAAACGTCCTAGTTATGACATTCCAGTTTTATGTTGGCACTCATTGTGGTAGTGCAAACACAATAAAAATAAAACCACGAAAAATTAGCGCCGCGTTCAAACCCGGATATCTAAGGCACTCATTCGCTAGATCAAAATAAAAAAAAAATGTGGCGAGATTTTGCACTAAGAAAGGTTACATTGAGTTATGTAGGAACATGTATACAATATACTTGACGAGTCAAATAGTACAACTTATTTGCGTGTAACATTCATGTATTTGCCGGCCACATAAAAGAACTCGCGTTCCACATTAAAGAACTCGCGTTCCAGATTAAAGAACTCGCGTTCCAGATTAAAGAACTCGCGTTCCAGATTAAAGAACTCGCGTTCCAGATTAAAGAACTCGCGTTCCAGATTAAAGAACTCGCGTTCCAGATTAAAGAACTCGCGTTCCAGATTAAAGAACTCGCGTTCCAGATTAAAGAACTCGCGTTCCAGATTAAAGAACTCGCGTTCCAGATTAAAGAACTCGCGTTCCAGATTAAAGAACTCGCATAAAATAAATTTCACGGAAAGACTAATGACGAGGTCACACTGCCAATACATCGTACAAATGACAGTCTCCAGACAATGCCCGATGCGTGGTTCTTCCTTGTCCTGTGATCATACCATCTGCAGACGCGTTCGAGGCATGTACTAAGCAGGCATGCTTCTAAGACGCTGGAGGCGCGTCCGCACATGTTTGCACATGCATGTTTGCACACGCACATGCAGCGATTACATCGCGTCTTTTGTAAGAGAAGTGCAAACAGACGGCTGCATCCAATGCAGCACAGTAGGTTCGCGAAACACGCGGGGGCAGTTCGACGACCCCACTAACCTGATGGTTGTTCATGAGACCGTAAGGGCACTTTCCGGTGTCCGTGGCGGTGCAGTTGGCGAAGCTCAAGACCAGAGATTCGGGGCTAGTGCCGTTCAGGACCTCGCCCGTGGCGTCTCGCAACACGGTGCTCCCGGCGATGACGGCGAATCCAACGTACGAGAGGGTCGTGATCAAGATGGCCAGCAGCGTGCCACGGGGAATGGCCTTCTGAGGGTCCTGCCGAGGGCGAGTGCGAAACTAAAAGATTACTTCAAGTGCCGTGCTTTGTTATCCGGAGCCAGACTCGTGCATGACGCGTTACCTTTAATTAGTTACTTTTTATTGGTAATCAAGGAACGACCTAGTTACCTCTCGAGAGATGGAAGGAGTGACGTATTTTGTTACTTTTTGATGGCTTAACGAGTAAAGGTATTTAATTACTCTTAGACGTAAGTGCGCAACAAAAGTTACCCTATTTGGTTTTTACCCCAGCTCACGCCTGTGTCTTTCGTGGCAAAAAAGCGCCCACAAGAAAATGAAAGATACCCATTTATGCGCGCAAAGTAGCGAGGCATTATCAAGAACACGAAATATAAGAACGCGGCTGCTCCAGACAGACCCCATACTCAGTAACAGCAAAGTAACTGCTTACTTTTGAGCTGCAGTATCGCGTTCCTTTTTAACCTTAGTGTTAGTCACTATTTGAACAAGTAACGAGCAACGATATTTAGTTACTTTTTCTCAGTAACGTGTACATTCCTGGAGTAACTGCTAATATTAATTACTACGATTAATATTAGTTGTTATAAAGTGAGCAGACAAACTTCGACCTGCCACATTGGGCTGGAGTGCGTCCGGAAAATAGCGCAAAGAAAAACCGCAGAAAGAGAGACACGTAAATAAAAAAGAGCCATAGAAACCAAATTACAAAATAATATTCCTCGAGGCTTTTTACACTTGTATTCTTCTCCGACATTAGAACCACTAATTTTTTTTTTTTTTTTAAATGTGGAGCATGGAACTTAATTATTCTACCAAATCTTGTGGAGCATCGTGGTGTCCAATAAAGCTTGTTAAGTCTAAGACAACGGACAGGGACACCCGGAGTCTTAAAATGGCTAAAAAAAAAAACGCCTAGGTATGTACAATATCTCGTTTTAATAGTCAGCTAAAAAGAAGAAATATGTTTAAAATTTGTCAGTATCCTTTCAGAGGAATGAATCATGAAAAATATCGCTTAACGCAGAACACAACATTGCGTTAAATTTTGATTGCCGGTGGAAAAATACGGTGCAATTATACATTATACGCAACAAGACGATAATTTACTACATTTATCGCTGTGATTATACGAAATACAAGAATATTGTAATGCGATTATTGCTATAACCCGAAAGAAGCAGCGCATCAAAACCTCTATTGCAAGAATAGTCTGCGGATTCCAAGTTAGTAGTATTTGTTTCCCCAATATTTTTAGCCTGTGTTATAAAGATAGTATCGCCTGTCGACTCGTTCATTTTTTCATCCAAGCGGCTCATCAGAGCCGCCGTGTTGACCAACTCCGCGTTTCCAATTTAAAATACTAAAATGAGGTAAAAAGTTAAGCTATTCAGGACAACATGCTGCCTCCAGGCATGACCAAACGTCAATGCTTTTCGGAAAAGCATATTTCCTTTAGGTCTGATACAGAACGGTATGCCTTCCGGAACAGTATCTTGCCTTCAGGTCTGATAAAAAAAAAAAAAAAGTGCTAGGCAACTTAGGAAAGCGTCTTGCCTTCAGGTCTCCGGAAATGTTGGCTCCAGCGAGGATCCCAGTGGCCGCCGGAAAAAAGATGGAGAAGACGCTGAAAAAGGTCTCGCCTTCCCGAAAGTCAGGCTTGAAGTTCTCCATGGCGACCTTCACTGCGAGGGTATTGGTCAATTTCAGTTAGTAAAGACCAAGGTATGTTTTCGATGAGGAAACAGTTGGGCATAATTCTAAAATTGCTACACCAGCCTACTCCAGAAAGATGGAGGAAGCGTGCAGCACTTTACGTCCTTCTAAAATACAAAATAAAATTTAAAAAAACACGTTTAACTTGAACACGTTTTAAGGTTTTGGTTTCCTGCCAGTGCGCTTCTTCGCACCAGCGATCCTGCGCCCAATGGCCATACCGGAGATATTCTCAAACAAGTCATTTGTTATCAGTTATTTAAGAGGTTATTACGTCCGCTAGAGCGTATGATTATTTCAAGAATGACAACCCGCGGTTCGAATTATATACGAACCGATCCACCGCACTTCAGTTTAGCTAAAGGCTACCGACACCACCACTTTACTAAGGCCCTTAACGTGAACGAATTCTTTCAATTAAAATAATATATAATGCTCAATGTTTTTAGATTGTTTCGCTTTCCCACAAACCCAACAGTCGAAATGCGAGCTTTTAGAGCCCTGGCCCGTAATTTAACGTCGTCTGCTACTCATTTTGGTAGTGGCACTTGCTCTTGATCTGGCCTTCCGCATACGCACGTTTCCCTCACAAGCTCCATATTACCTCTACATCGGTAAGGCCTATACACCAACACAATGTTCACAAACAAAACGTCCGCTTTGTCTACATTCGGTGTGGGCACTGCGCCTGCGCAGAAACCAAATTCATCTGCGCATGCGCAGTACCGACAGCAGCACCACTGTAGTGGCGTGACGCCAGTGAGTTGAGTAGGTCCATACTTCGTTTTTCTCCAAGCCGGATCACAACCGACCGAAGCTGCGATCGGCTATAGACCTTTTCTTTAACGGCGCCGCCATCTTGAGAATTGCGGCGCCGACGACGCCGTCTAGCGGCTTAGAAAAAGAAATACCGGCTAGTTCTGGCAGCACAGCTATCTGGGTAGGCAACGGTGTGGGTATGGGGGGAACTTGGCTAGACTTGGCTATGGTGGGCTGCAATAACTTGGTTGGAGCTTGTCCGGTTGAATCCAGCTGGCTACTCACAGGCCATCACCTTGCCTCCTCGAGAGAACGACGACGAAGACGGTGGGGTGTTTTGATTGAGTTTCCACAGCGAATTATACAGGGTGTCACATAAGAAAATTTACACGGTCTTTTTTACCGCAAAAATAAACAAGGCATCGCCGAACGCTCATTCTCCGCCCAAAGGTAGCGCTAGAGGTCACAACCAGATGGCAAAGTTTCAGCCCGATCCGATAACTTAATCAAAAGTTATAAGTGATTTTCTGAAAATTTCAATGGGAAAATGGAGCCCATTTTTGCCCGTTTTCAGTTTCTGGTGCCATAGAGCCCCATGTGTTTGAAAACTCCGTCGGCCTCCATTTTCCCATTGAAATTTTCAGAAAATCACTTATAACTCTTGATTAAGTTATCGGATCGGGTTGAAACTTCGGCATCTGGTTGTGACCTCTAGTGCTACCTTTGGGCGGAGAATGAGCGTTCGGCGATGCCTAGTTTATTTTTGCGGTAAAAAAGACTGTAAATTTTCTTTTGTGACACCCTGTATATGAGCAGTTTAATGTAGTCTATGCAGGTAAGCTCTCGGCATTTGATAGCTCCATCTTGAGTGGTGGCATGTTGACTTTTTCATACCTTTCACATACCATGGGCCTTGCAGTGAACCTAATTGGACCACCTGCACCGGGAATTAAATTCGGTCCTCTTGTCGTAGACGAAGTGATCGTGAGCTTAAACGTTACGTTGAGTCTGATACGAATTTCTCGCAATTCAAGCTCGCAATTGACTGACTTCATAAATAAGGATTCTTGGGGAAAATGCCAAGCTCGATAACATTGCAGCCACACTCGCGCTGCAGCTTCTTGCGCTTATTGCACACTTTCCGCTATTGTTCTTATGCTTTTTAAAATTTTCGGAAATTGCAGCACGGTAAAAAGAAACACTCGGAACTAACTCATGCACGATGTCCGTTTTTAAGCCTTTTCGCCCATACCCTTGGCGGTTGCATACCCTGTGTCAGCGGGCAATCCAAAAATGCACCAGGTCGAGGGTACGTCAGTTACTGGCTGGTTCGAGGTTATGCGAAAAAGGTCTAAAGAGCCAATCAACCAGCGCCAAAAGTGCATCGTCATCGTCACGGGGCTGGACGTCTTTCCGGGTTTGCCAAACCAATCGCGCACAGTGAATGCCCAATCACACTGCGCTTTTTTTCTGCGCGCGATTGGCTCAGACGGTGATAAGCGTACGCGCAAAGACGACTAGCGACATGACGAAACACCTTTCGTGCTGCTTGCTGGGCTCCACCAGGTCGAACTTTAATGTGAAAATGAGTAGAATTTTTGTACATCAACACTAGTCCGGACTATAGACCTTTCCAAAAACGAGCTTGTGACCGGTGCCATTTTGAGCGTTCGTGCGTATGGCGCGTGCTTTGCTCACTTTCCGAAGCGACGAACACGCACGTGCTGGGCTGTGAAGATCGCACGCTGGACTGTGATTTGGTAAACATTGGAAAGGTCTATAGTCAGTTACAGGTTAAGAAAAATATTCGAGGGAAAGGAGGGCAGGGGAGGAGGAAGCAGATGAAATGCTGGAGAAGAGAGGAGGAAGCGTCCTCCTCTCTTCAGCTCTGCTTCCTCCTCCTCAGCCAGAAAACTTAACGACGTGCGCGATCGAAAGCGTCGCTGCGGTCGGCCTTCCACGATCGGTTGAATGCTGACTCTGTCGCCAGCAAAGGAGTTCTCATCTATGGAAATAAGAGGAATGTAAGAACTTGCATTTTGACGGTGTTGGCAGTGTTGACTTTAGACCGAAACGATTTCAAGCTTTCACTATGCTCATTTCAGACACCATAAAGCTTCTTTCCCGCAAGGTAATGACGTCACGAGAGGGAACCATATGAGTGCGGAAACAAAACATTTCGCGGCTACTAGAGGTAGACTGACCCGCGCGTTAAAGAAGCATGACGAGCCGTTCACGTTCACATTTTTCATGAGAACTTACTTAAACTACACTCTCAAAAATAGGGGGGTGTAGTACTTACACCCATTGTCCCATATAATACACCCCAAAACCTCAGTTCGACGTACAGCACACTGACGTCGAACCGAAAGTACGAACCTTCTTGAGCTGCTTGATAGCCGAGTGATACAACTTATTACAATAGCTAATGTACGTGTTACTGAATACAAAAAACGTGGTTTTCTTGGCCCTACTTAAAAACCTCAGTGTTTTTTCGTTGTAGTCTAGAGGCAAATGAAATGGGAGTAAGACTACACCCTTCTTTTGGAGAGTAATAGGGAATATTGGTAGATAACTCCGCATGCACCTTTGCGCAAACGGCGAACCTTTTCGAGTACCGCTGTCGGAGGTATCGGAACAATCTAAAACTGCCCAAAGACTGAGTGACAGAAAGGGAAAAAGGTACCCCCCCCCCCTTCCTGGGATAAAATCTGTAGTACGTCCGCTAACGCAATGAGAACTTACACGACCAGCTGGTGTAACCCTGGGCCAGCTGGACTTCCGTCGGCTGGAAGAAGGAGCCCACAACAAAGTCCACCATGGCTGTGAGCAGGATGATGAGCAGGACGATCTGAGCCTGAACGAAAGACCCGGTCGTTACGCGCACACCAAGAACTGTCCAGAGCAAAAAACAAATTATAGACATACGTATGCACACACTGCGCAACACTTAAGCCACCGTCACGTACTGCTCGTAGGTCATACAAAAGACAGGGTGGTAGCTGCAGGCGGCGAGGACAATTGCGGACACGCGTCAAGCGTTTTTTGGACCATGTATGACGGTCTTTGTATTACCAATGCGACCGTCATATATGACGGTCACATCCTTGTATACAAGGAAGGCCTCAGACAATCTCTGCACACTGCCTTTTGTATGATGCACTAGCAGTGGGACCGCGGCTTCAACAGACACTAGCATTTTGATACGCAGGAGTGTCAATAGGGAGTTTTAGTGGATCGTTCCAATGACGAGGATAACGATACCCGATACCATGGTACTCCGCCGCCACCTATGCGCATACAATTTAACATTATCGGGGGTGTCGTTATGGTGGGTGTCGGAACGATCTACTCAAACTCAAAAGGCGAATTCCACTGGTTGTATTGGAGCGCGTCGGGATCGACTTTCCTTGAGCGCGCCTATTTCACTGGGCGACCGGGATCGAGACGGACGTGTTCCACTCGTCGTTCTGAATCGGCTCCTACACCGATTCAGATCTGAAAAAAGTCCCTCCGCCGATTTCGGCGGATTTGACCGGAAGCCAGCCTGGCCAGCCCTCGGCGCGCTTACACGTGACTTCCTTTCCCGCCGTGCATCTCGCCTCGGAAGAATTCGCCATGGCCGCTCGCGAGGTGGCGCCCGCTGTACTGCTGCTGCTGCTGCTTGATGACAGTTCGTCGTGAAGTTGCTCGAGCAGCTCCTCTGTCAGCAGGCGGCTCGAGTAGCAGCGACGACGCGAAGATTGGTTGTATGTCCCGCACGAATTCGAACGCCTTTTCGGACCTCCGTAGAAGAGGCCGAAAATCGAGACGTACTTGGACACCGTTCACGAGTATTCCAACGAAGAGGCGTGGGCTACGATGAATAAGCACATCGCGTATTGACACGCATCTTTCACAACATAATTAACTTCGCTCGTAAGTTGAACACGTGTTAGCGCCGAGATTGCGAAAACGTTTGCTTCGAGATCCGGGACCGCGGGAAGGGGATTCCCGGGAAGGTGAATGATGGGAAGGCATCCGGCAATCCCGGAGGAGTGGTCATGTTCCACTGGAGATCGGGAGGCGAGCGACTCCGTTCGGATCGCGTGCTCTATCTTGGATCTGGTCTACTGATCGCGGCGCGCTCTGAAACGCCGTGGGGAATTCGGCATAACGTTTTGGAGCGACGTGTGAACGGACCTTGGACTCCCACTCTGTTCCGATGAGTGCGATGCAGAGAAGCACGATGACAGTCGCGCAGCTGATGATCCGGATGTCGTTCATCGAGCCGTCCACGATCAGAGTCTCCTTGCGCTAGAATAGAAAACAAAGAAACACCCTTAACGTAGATTACACGACTGTTAAAAAAAAAAGACATAAAAGCTACATTAATGAAGTCTGCAGTTCAATCGTACGACCAAGGGGAATACATGGTGCTAATGGTCACGATAAGTTTGGTAATTAAATAAGATTTGTTGAGTATTTGCTGAGCGTCACCGAAACAAAACTAAACCCGTAAATTTTAGAAATTTTGAGGCAGTAGGAAGTGCGGTAGTGCGCTAAAGATACCACAAAACGCGAATGATAAGAATATCATCCCTGTTTTCGCGTCGCCTGCCTTGTGCCTGCTGCACGAGCGGGAACTTTAGACATCTTTAGAGCACCCCCGCTCGTCTCGCGTGCTATAAGTGTTCCTAAAATCGTCTGATTTACGGGGTTTTCAATGGTTGCTAATTAAAACTGTACATCTTGATGAATAAAAATGCTAATTAATAGAGTTTAGGTCATTAGTTTGATAATTAGTATTTTTTTGCAATCCCCGATGTCCGCCGTGGCTGGCACTTTGTTCACGAAAAGAGTTTCTCTTTTTTTCTCAACCACTCAAGTTTTAGGAATTTGTGCAATAAACGCAAAGTCCCGGCATGTCTGTTAAATTAAAAAAAAAGAAAAACACCTGCACGCTATAGAACAAAGCGCAAAACAGCTCATTTCCGGAACCACGCAAAATCCAAGAGAAAATTTCAGACCTAGCAACGGCCTTTATACTTCGCTGCAGCATTTTCGTCGGCGTTCGTACGAACGGCGCTTCCCCTAATTTCGAAATTGGAGGCCGACCACTTACTGCCGCGTCTCGCTTAATGAATTACTGGCGCACCCCCCAGACACTGCACAGCGCGGCGTGCCGGGGAACTGCGTGCCTCGTATTATTTAAAACAAGTGAAATGGCTCTCCATCTATACTCTTGCTTGCTTTAAAAAAAAATCTAAAGCAATCTTTACTTTGCTTAACTTCTGCTCATAATAAACTGCCTTTATGAAACAGGTTTTTGTTTACAAACTCCAGTAAAGGGCGATTCACACGCTTGCCACTGCTCCTACCATGTGCCATGAAACCTTAAAAACTCCAAAGGCGCGTTCACACCGGCGATGCCATCTAGTCGCCGCGATAACTTTCATCGCAAAAGCGACCATCGCTGGCAAAAAGCGACGCGATTTGAGCAGTCGCTTGCTGACCCGACTTTTTGCGATGCGATCTA
Organism: Ixodes persulcatus; assembly: GCA_013358835.2. Taxonomy (NCBI): domain Eukaryota; kingdom Metazoa; phylum Arthropoda; class Arachnida; order Ixodida; family Ixodidae; genus Ixodes; species Ixodes persulcatus. Next base: position 311,033 of record JABSTQ010010778.1, read on the forward strand.
GTCGCGGAGTGGCTAAGCCAATCAACGGCGTTCGGAGCGAAAGTTTTCGAGAAGCGACTCACCAATGAAATCGTTGGACTCGCTCATCGCGCACGAAAGTGTGACCATCTAATTTTTTTTTTTTTTCCCGATGTGATTTATTCGCATCGCGCGGCTGCTTACGTCACCGGTGTGAATGCGCCTTAAGAGCACAAGCTGGCGCCAACTACCTGGTACCCGCGGAAAATTTGGCATTCTACTTTTTTGTGCGCACCATTCTCTATTTTTTGGTTCAAAAAATGTTGATGTTATAAACAACCATATCTCATAGATGGTGTGCGCACATTTGCTATCGCAAATAGCAGAAAACCTTCGCTTTGGTCTAATGCAGTTCTAGGGTCACCTCATAGATGACGCCAGCGTGCATAAAGCGCTGGATGGATTTTTATTCATTTTAAAAGTACTGTCAAGCTGCTGCATGCAGGGACGCACTTGAGTCAAAAACAGCGGAGCGTCGCCACCAACGTAGTGTGTCGCGGCGCCGTCATCTACTGTCGACCAATAGGAGCGTGCCCGCAAACGGCGGCGCGTCACCGGCAGCCACAGCAGACCAATAGGAGCGCGCGCGTCTGGATGCGAGATACGCCGTGTTCCAAAAAATGGACCGCATCTCCACGTGGTGAATGATGTTGCTTGGGGCGAAGCTCTGGTGGTGCTTGTCTGCGTAGACGCCGAGCCGCAGCATGCCGAGCCATTTCATTCATGTCAGTAGGAGAATGTGGAGTTTTCTTTTTCTTTTTTTAAGAAGACATGGGATGGCATCTCAGAACCCCCTACTCTTTTTTTTTCCTTCTTTTTCTTTTTTCATAATTTTTTCATCTTTTTTTTTTCCAATTATTTTTTTTGCCCTACACGAGCACGTGAGCATGTGCTCACGTGCTCGTGAGCACGTGATCTCACGAGCAGAAGCACGAGCACCCGACGCCGGGCCTACAGCGGACGGCGGACGGACATGGCTAGCCCCTAAGGAGCTTCGCCCCTAAAATTGCTCATTTCATGTGCCAAAATCAGCGACTATACGGGGAACTTGGCGCTACTTTCCCAGAATCCGGTGACTTTAGGTGGCGCAGGAAATGAGAGGGGGGTTAACGCTTCGCCGAGTAGCACGAGAGAGTCGCGTGACGTGCACGTGTCGCAGAGCACGCGAGCTCGGCCGCTGTCCAGAGCGACGAGCGAGTTTTGTGGAATCACGGTTGCCGGAGCAACGTCTACCGCCGTTTCAGTCAGACAGGAGCGCGTCGAGTTGAAGCGAGCATGCTAGCAGATAAGAAAGGACGCGCATGCGCAATGTGTAGTTCTCGGCACCAGGCGGCGCGCGGCGTTACGGTGTTGTCTATGTGATGTAACTTCCGTGACCAATTTTCGTGACATGGATCTCCCAGCTTTGCAACCCCTTCCAAGCGCGGAGAAAGACATAGTTCTACATAAAAAAAAAAAGAAAATGAACACGTTTGCAAATTTTTTTGTCTGTGACTAGCGAGGAGAATAAAAAGAAATCACTCACAGTGAGCACGGATTGGACAGTTTCCGCGAAACCCACGACGTACATGGCCACGGCCACGGCGTTGGCGAGAGAAAAGATGAGTCCGATGGCGCCCCCAAACTCCGGGCCCAGACTCCGGGATATCATGTAGTACGTCCCGCCTGGAGACAGTGAAATAGAGTTGCAATACCCTATAACAGGCGGTAGCTTGCGCCATCTTAAAAAAATGATTCCTCCCTGCCTCCCTCCTCTTCCCCCTTAAGCTAATGCATTTGTGTAACTATCACAATGCCCAAGGGGGGGGGGGGGGGGGGGGGTGATTGCCGGGAAGGCCTTCGGGGAAATCGGGGGAAAAAAACTAAAAACAGCAACACCTGCCTCCTCCTTCTTCCGTCGAGTGAGTAGTCAATTTTGCTCTGGTCGAACCTTATAGTTGTAGGAGTCACCCCAACACCAGATTCACTGGGGGACTGGATTGAGCAGGACTGAGCAGTATAGCCAACATGCCATAATCCGCAAGCGAAGGTACCGGATGAAATGGTTCGAGGCGCCAGCTGATAAAAACTGCCAAAGCGATTGCTAAAGGCCCATCAATATTTTGTGCACCTGAAACTACACCAAAACCCCCCCATAACAACCACTACCAGACCCGTCACCAGACCTAACGCACCAGATACTAGCCATAACACACCAGTAACTACACCTAAGACGGTCGTAGGTGCACCCAACACGTCAGCTGCGACACCTGTCATACCTGTAACTACTGTAACTATCGTACGTGCACCTAGCATACCTGCAATTAGAGGTAACACACCGGTAACTGCACCTAAGACGCCTATCACTACACCTAAAAAATCGGTCACTAACATAATGCATGCGCAGCTAGACCAACCTCATGTACTCTAGTAACATATTAACGGGCTTTGGCCAATAGGGAGTTTTTGTAGATCGTTTTCGCCGTCTCGCAACGCTGTCCGCAACCCGCTACGCTACCTGGAACTCTACAGTCAAGGCCATGAGCGCGCAGGCGCAGTAGCGGCTTCTTCGTTGCGGAGGGCTTAGCGGAGGGGGAAACGCGGTCTACGAAAACTCCCCAATAACCGGCTAAGCGTTCCGGGGGAACTCCTCCCACTCCTTTCCACTTTAACAGAGTGAATGCTGGAGAGGAGGCGACCCCATCTCCAGTGTTCCTTCTGCTAAGAGGTAAAGGGTGGGATGAGTTTGCCCTGAACTCAGCCTAGCTGTCCACCGACTGTAGTAAATCTAACATCTCAAATCCTATGACCAGGAGATCAAACCTCTTCTTGCGAAAAGAAAGAAAGATGACCGACAAAGAACGGGACATCACTGTTTTTAATTACCCCATTTTTACGCGGTGAATTGGTGCTTATTTAACTAAGGTCAGCCTGTCTCAGTGCCTATGGTGCACACGAGACGTCGCAGACTGTAGGGCAAACTGCGCGACTTTTGCCTGCCATAAAAGATCCGCTCTGCGAATGTCACTTTCCCGCAGCGCACTGGCGCGCGGGAAGAAGCCGCACCTCAACAGCGGTTGCTACGCAGGCTGAATATGCGTGAAAGCGTTACGTCGGTCTGCCTTCGAAGTATGTCGACACTGGTTCACGCCGTAGATGCGATTTAGCGAGTGCAGTACAAATGATAACCAGGGAAGTTCTAGTGTGCGTACCACGACCAACGTGGAAAAAGCTTAAAAATCCTAGGAGCCTAACTTTGGCCTAACACGGTTTTGCTCCAAGCAACAGAGTACGTTTCTTCGGCTCTTCTCTGACTCGCCACACAATTGCCAAAGACTTGAGCTCAGGATGGCATGTATAAACCGAAGAACCACCAAAGAAGCGTAAATATGGTACTTTTTTTTTTTTGTTTCGGCAATTTAGGCTTAAAGTTTCCACATTAAAACCGAACAACCAGACGTGAATCCCAACACTGGCCCCTGTTTGACGATTTTGGCCCAAAGATGCCAGGTGACAACCAAACTACCAGCAACCAGCAATGAAGCCAGACTTTGGCACTTGTCTGATGAATAAGTGCCGAGATGCCCAGACTCTGGCAAAAAGGTAAAGTTTTGTGCTTCCTTGGCTTCTTCGGGCATTTTAAGACCCTAAATATCCAGACAAAAACCGAAGTTTGGCTCAAAGAACTGTGTTAGCTGGGATTTCGCATTAGTCATTGCGCGAATGCGTGCAGTTACCACGTTCATGCATAGGCTCAATGCATCTCCGCGTTCAGCAACACAAACTTCCGCTCCACGAGCTCCCAACTAAGGTGCGCCCAGCCAGATTTTTTTTCTTGTATTAGCTTTTGGTTTGCGGTCGCCAGCGCGGAGATTTGTGTGACAACTTGCCAATCTCCATGTCCTAAGCTTCTGAAGGCAATATTTCTACAAAACACTTAGCTACGACGTTTATATATTGTTCAATGTTTCCGCCATTAACTAAAAGTTCATTAAAAAAAAAAGTGATCTATACTAGCATTTTATGTGATTTCCCTCAAGACAGAAAAATGCTGACAGAGCAACAGACATCATAAAACACACGCAAAAGAACAAAGCTCCTAAAAATGAACGGCAAATCGCTAGGCAATTGTGTTACATACGTGAAACGTTCTGGCAGCACAAATTTTTATATAATCCTTTAGCGCAACGACAAGCCTGTTCAGCCAAACGCTCAAGTTCACGGCGCTCTTCATCAGATAATTTAACGCGCAGATTGTCTGCACTTGAAATGATAAACCTGATGATCTTCCAGAACCTTCTAACCCACTCCTCTCCCACCTAGACCCCTCTTCTCCTCACTCCACCCCTGGTCACATGACCTCCCAGTTAACCAATCAGCGTAGAGCACATCCCCCTCCTCTCCCACCCGTCAACCCATCAGTATCGAGCCTCGCGGCCACGCTTTTATCTAGGCTTCACTTTTGGGCTTCACAAAATCCCCCTAACACCTAGCCAAAGAACGTTTCACGCTAAAAACGAGGTCTTCTTCGAGCGCCGGCACCGACCTCCTCGGACTTCTCCGTTGGTGCAAATGGCGGACATGGAAAGGGTGGTCAGCATCGTCACCGCCGACGCTAACAAGATGACCGCAATGGCGAGACCTGCGAAAAAACGGAAAAGAGAAAAATCCAAATATCTTTTTTTGGTAAGCCCTCAAGCAACGGGCTATAGGCCTTGCCAACCTAGAAGAAAGGCCTTTCTTCTCCAACCGTTATCACTAGTGGATCCACGCAACGTCGGGGATCCACTAACAATGACGTCATGTGCACGCCTTTTCTATACTCATTGAAACAAAAAAAAAAAAAAAAAACGTCTTGCGCGTGCGCGTTAATAATGCGCTGCGCCGAAGTAACAGTTACAAGATTTGCTTGTCAAAGGAAGAAACGTTTTTTTTTTTTTTTAAACGTGTACGTCATTACACATAACAAATCTAATCTTAGATGCACCTACACATATCTTAATTCAACGCATAAAAGGGGGAAAATTAGCAATGTTCCGTGAGTATTCGCCTGTTATTTTGCTACGTTCTCGAGGTGAATACGATTATAGGAGGTATTGACTCTCCGCGCTGCCGTCTCTGTCTGCTGGGGCTGTGGAACGAATTGTGATTGAGAGGGGCAACTCCTTTTTTTCGAATATCAGGCGCCGGGCACGCGTGCCCAGAGCCCGGTGATTCGGCGATTTTACAGCGAAGCTGTTCATGCTAGGGTTCCGTGGATTTTTCGTGTGCGTCAACATAAACTATGAGAGGGCTCAAACCACCCTCTCTTCGTCGTCGTTCCAAACGCTTGCGTGCCTAGTTTCCTTTCCTTCCGCGGGGTGGCGGTCCCGTCGCGCGTGTCTAGTCTCCTCCGGCTTCTCGGGGCGGCAATAGTCCTCGACATGTGTGTGCGTACCTTTCGCCACGATGACCACCGATCAAGACGATCAATGTGTTCGTACCTTTGTTCAAAATTCTGTGTGACGTCTGTGTCGTGTGCTAAACAGCTTCGCCAGTTGGTCATCCACCTTCACAGAGTGGAATGGCTCATGATATTTTTTTTATTTGTCCGCGCGATATACACTGAAAAGGTGTATACGAAACGCAAGTTCGACCGCTTCTTGCTCACGGGGTTGCGGTGACTTCAGAACGCCGAGCTCCGATTGGCTCCTGACTGGAAGGACAGTGGGTAGACCTCGATGCCACCTGCCTTTTGAGGTCTATCCACTATCCTTAAATGGGAGCCAATCGGAAGGCTCGGCGTTCTGACGACAGTAACCCCCGTGCAAGAAGCAGACGAACTTGCGCTCCACATGGAGTCACTGAGAGGTTAGCTAAGGCAGGGTGTGGCGAGTTCCCTAGCATCTCATTATCGCACCACAGCCAATGAGGTTACGGCGCGAGTGGATAACAACAAACCAGCAATCACAAAGCAAGGAGCATTTATTAACATAACAGGCCACACCCCGCGTTTGGTAGGCTGTCGAGGACTATATGGTACGAGTATCAATTTTACTCTTTTCGTAAAAAAAAAAAGAGAAGCGACCGACTCACCGATTCCCGCCTGTCCGACGACCCAGGAGAGTCGAAGGAACAGCATCACACCCCAAATGTTCAGAAGGCATCGCACCTGTTCAAAATTTGATTGAAAAATTGAGTGAGTAATTAAATTTTTTTTAGGGGGGGGGGGGTGTTTTCTACTAATCGACTTTATTAATGGATAGAAAAAGAGTGAATCGTATAGCACTCGCAGCACATCGAATGATAAAAATAAAAATTGGTTCGCTTGTTCCATAGTCTCGCTTTAATTGGTTTTGTTTAAGGACAGCATTGGACCTCGGTAGGCGTGCTTATATATACAAACAGTTTTTTTTTTTTTTAAGATTTGCAAATCTGTTTAAGGAAAGCCGTGAAAGTTACACTTATGCGGTTTGTGGAGGTTATTTTCACGGCCAGGGGGACATTATGTGGGCTGCAAATTTTTGCGATAAGTCGGCAAATATTTGTTAATTAACTTCTTAATTAGTGAAAATAGACATATGGTTGCAATTAGAAACTTACTGAGCGTCATCAAAATCCACTCAATCAACTCTTTTTACAACGAGTTGAAGCTCATGGAAAACTTAGGGGCGCACCAAAGTTAACCACCCGTGAAGAAGGCGCAAAGCTAGCAGTGGCGGAACGCCGATGATTAGATCATTATCGCGTTCCGTCACTGCCAGCTTTATTTTCACTAATGAAACAGTTAATTAACAAATATTAATTAATTTGCCGACTTATCGAAAAAACTAGCCACCCACATAATGTCTCCCTGGCCGTATAACTCGTCTGCACAAACCCCATAAGTTTAACTGACTTTTTTTAAACAAATCTGTAAAGCTTTATAAAAAAAAAGAAACAAAAAACCCTATATATATATATATATATATATATATAGGGTATTCCACGCAACTTGAGCCAAGGTTTATAAAGATTTTGGTACATGTGAGTAAGACGAAACCAAAGAAATAATGTTGTTCATTGTTTGGAGCAAGTCAGGGCATTTTGTTTTGCCCAATTAAATAATTAAGATTAATTAACTTTTAAAATATTCAATTTAGAGAAACGGTTCCATGATAAAGTTGTAGAGCGTCTTCAGAAACATTGTATTGAGTGGTTTTTATCAAGAAACGTTAACACCTTTTTTTTTTTATGGGCTTCAAAAAAAGTTTGCGAATTATTAAAAAAAAAAAAAAACGCGACTTTGCGCATGTGAATCTTGTATTGCAGCGCTCTCAGCCGTGGCTCGAACAGACCAGGCCTGCATGCTGAATAGAGCAATGTTGACTGGGCGCCGTTGACAAATTATCTTTTTTTTTTTCATAATTCGTTTTTTTGTTTTTTTTTTTGAAGCCCGGAAAAACGAAATGTGTTAGAGGTTTCTTGATAAAAAAAACCAATGAACTGGATGTTTCTGAAGACGCTCTACAGCTTTGTCATTGGAACTTTTGCTCTAAATAGACACATTTCAAAAGTTCATTATCTAATCTTAATTAGTTAATTCGGCAAAATACAAAGAATAGCCTGAGTTGTTCCAAACAATGAACAAACTTATTCATCTGACTTCGTCTTCCTAAAATGCGCCAAAATATTCTTAAACCTCGGCTCAAATTACGTGGCATACCCTGTGTATACCATTAGCAACCTTTTCAATTCTATCACCTAACATATTTACAAAAAACCGCAAAATAAAAAAATAAAAAAAATAAAAATCGGCTGGTTAACAAACAGATAGCTTTTTTTGTTTGTTAACTGCTTTATACCGTGATGTCGCAATCACACGTCCAATGCATCGTACAAAAAACCTGCTGCAGAAAGAAGCCGCAAAAATTACGAGCTTCCAATTATATTACCGTATAAAATTCCAAATCAAAGAATGTTAATAAAGACAAGAGGCGTACCAGGACTCCCTGAATCCATCCGAATTTGGTTGCCGGCGACAGGTTCACCTCCTTGTCGATCTTTTCGCTGAACGACTTGGACTGCAAGAACAGAGAAAGAATCATAATTATCGCGGTCTGGTCAAAAAACTATACGAACAAGATAACCAACTGTACCTAAATGACATTAAGAATAACCTAAATAAAAATCCCAAAAACGTTTGGCGCTTTACGAAGCCACATTTCCGTGAAAATAAGTCAAATATTTGCCTCCGAGACGATAATGGTTATCTTTGTAGTACTCAGGCCGATATTGCCACTCGTTTTGCTGAATATTTCAGTTCCTGCTATTCTTGTTTTTCCACGAGCAGCTCTTTTAGTTCCGTTGACGTTGAGTTTTCCGATTATCTGTCGACATTTACTGTTTGCATCGAAGACATTTTAGAAGCTACAAACGAACTGAAACCCAAACTACCAACCGGCATTGACGGCATACCTAGTTTTATTATAAAAGGTTGTCCTATTTTTGCTCCAGTTTTAATGCATATTTTCAACTCGTCTCTCGCACAATGTTATTTCCCCAAACTTTGAAAATTCTCCGCAGTTGTGCCTATTTTTAAACCCGGTGATTCTACATTGGTTAACAATTACCAGCCGGTGTCACTGTTATGTGGATTTGCAAAAGTAGTCCATAGGCGTCTTTACTTTTATCTGAGCCCGACGATAACTGAAGCTCGATCAGCACGAATTTTTAAAGGGGCGATCGGTAAAATCTAACTTATGCTCATTTTTAAATTTCTCAGCGCCAATTGTGTCCAGTAGGGGACAGGTGGATGAGATTTATTTCGACATGTCGAAAGCGTTCGACCGTGTTAGTCATGATTTACTTCTACAAAAGCTGGCTCTGCATGGTTTCAGCCCACATCTGTGCGCATGGTTTTCGCGCATGGTTTTCGAGTTATATAAAAGATCGTCGAAACTCTGTAGTCGTGTTGAAGAAAGCTACTCCGACGAGTTTGTTTCTAAATCCGGGGTGCCCCAGTGCTCCATCCTGGGACCGCTTTTGTTTATTTTGTTTATAAATGATATTGTTTCCCGTGTTAGTGACGCAAAAATACTTCTCTTTGCCGATGATGTTAAACTATTTTTAAGTGTGAGGTCAGTATTGGAGTGCACTCGTCTTCAAGCTGACATAGAACATGTTTCAAATTGGTGCTTTTGAAAACCATTTGTCATTTAATCCCGAGAAACCTAAACATATTGTACTATCTAGAAAGCGTGAATTCATTTCTTTTTCTTACAACCTTGAAGATCGCCTTGATACCCCGGGTATCTTTTGGAAGGGATCTTGGTGTCCCCGTATTGACAGTTCACTTTTTTTCAAAGAACACGTGTCTATAACTGCGAATGCTCCGTTAAGAGTGTTAGGCATTAGTTCTCGGTTATGTCGGCGGTTCTCATCACCCTCTTGTTTGTTGCATTTGTTGAAGTCACTAGTTAGATCACGGTTAGAATTCGGCTTGGTAATCTTGAATTCAATATCTCTTGGTCAGGCAAAAGAAATCGAAAATGTACAAAAGCGGGTGATAAGAATTCTGTATGACCGCTATATTGGAACGATGTTTTTTTTTTTATCATTATGAAACGCTACTTCACCGGTTTGCATTATATAAACTTGCCGTAAGGAAGCAGTCCAGAGATTGTTTTTCTTCATAAAGTTGTCCATGGTCCTGTCAGGTCAATAGATTTACTACGATCCATTGACTTCCATGTTCATCAAGGGCCAACCGGAATGTATTAACGTTTTATCCATCTTGCATGTCCCTTGTACCCGCTTTGTCACGGATTCAGTTGGCCTTCAATAAGGAACATCACCTTGAAATTTTCATGCGTCTTCGCGAATTCACCTTGCTTGTTCGTGAATGAATGTCTTTCGCCTAGATATCATAATGAGATTTTTGCGGTATTTGTATTTAGTATTTTAGTTTTTGCGGCATTTGTATTTTCGTATTTTAGGGCACCACAGTGGAGACTGAAAAGTTGTTTGTGGGCACAGAATATAAAGAATTATTTTTATTGTAATGTCCCACCCGAGACTGTGGCGCGGAAAAATTAGGAAAGCATCTTAATGGGTATACAAGATATTGGACCTGGTTTTATTTCTCGTAATAAAGCTGTTTTCTGAATCATTGTTATTTCATTATCGTTACTGCGCTTGCGTTTCAGAATTTGGGCATGGCTCAAAGGGATGCTAAACCGAAATTTGGATTTCACAAAATAAGGTAGCGGGAGTGTTCAGCCAGAAACGACCACTCATAAAGCGATATCTGCAACGGATGGCCGTATTTCTGTAAAATAAGGATGGGAGAATCGCGACATCACGTTTCCTGCAGAATAGTCGAGGAGGAGGAGAAAGGGCCTTGCTTCGTTCCCTCTTCGCGGAGTCAAAGCGAGAAGAGAAGGAAACGAGATTCGCGACGTCACGGGCCTTTCTAGCCATTCTTCAAGCGCGCTCTTCTTTCACAAATATACGACCCTCCGTTGGAGACATCGCTTTACGAGTGATGCTTTCGGGTTCCTAGCGTCTCGCCAAGCGCTTCTGCGTTGTTTTCTTAAATCAAAATATCAAGTCAGCATCTTTCTTTAAAAAAGTTCTTTTTTTGTTTTCTTCTTTTTTTAATAGTTACGGGTTTGCCAAGCATTCGCTATTTTCTTATGGTGTGCTGCCGGGCGTGCGCCTCGGACTGCTGTGTTTACCGTGCGTCTTAAAACGCGCTCCCTCGATTTTCCTTCATGAGGTCATCAAAGTGTTGCGCTCTCGCCAGCGTGCAGCGGCCCAAGCCGTTGTACTGAATGTGGCAGTTGTACCGAATGTGGCAGACGCCCGTACCGCTGCAGGGGCCCCAGTCTAAAGGTTCGGCGCAAAACGTCGACGAGAAATGACGGCGGCCATGATTGACCGGAGCCAAGGTCAAGTGCGGCGTTGTCCAATCGCAACCGGCGGATGTCTCGCCAACGTTTTCACCAAGTTTCCCAGAGTAGGGCCCCAGGTCGCTCTCCCGGGGCCCTAATCTGGACACTTGGCGAAAAAGTGGGTGAGAAATCCGGTGGCCATGACTGGCCGGCGCCGAGGTCAAGTGCGGCGTTGGCCAATCGCGGCCGTCAGAAATCTCACCGACATTCTCGCCAAAATGACCAGCTTAGTAGGACCCCTGGTCGGCGGACCACGGAAGTTTTGGCAGCCAGGGTCTGGCAGTCGTGGCTGCCGAATCCTTTATCTAGATGCCTCTCGTGTCCGTGGCTTCGACAACGGAGCACACTGTATTCGACATTATACCGTTTTTGATATTAGCTATCGTTTTTTTTTTTTTTTTTTGGGGGGGGGGGGGGGGGGGCAAGGGAGTAATATGTTTCCTACGCGCATATACTGCAGCCGTCTAGAGGCTTCTGCGTAGCTTCGAAGCAAGTACGGGCATGAGCACGATTCCCCAGAGAGTACTTTAATCGAGTAAATGCTAAAACACGTGTGCGAGAAATAAAACCAACATAGACAAGAACCATTGAAACTTAAAAATTCGTTGCACATTTTTTCTTCCCAAAGCCGAATCATACAAGGGCAATTGCGGTACAGCAATCACTATCCCTTTCATAACGAGACCACCGAGAGCAATAAACAAACTCGTTTCTCAAGAATTGCGTGAAACGATTTTCGTACTTTCCGATATTCATCCGATTGTCAAACTTTCTTTTTTTTCGTTTTCTTTTATTTAATTTTAAGTCTTAAGTGCTCGTTCCCTCCAGAGCAGTGAGCAGGGCTCGGGCCCAATTTCTGCGTTCGCCAACATGGCGGCCGCGAGATTTCTAGCCGGAGGTACGTCCCGTAAACCCGTCCCATACAATCGTTTTTTTGTTTGTTTTGTGTTTCAAAAAATACAAGAATTTTTAAATAAAAAAAAAAAAGCCGTGAAAGTTACAGAAATGCGGTCTGTGTATACGTTAATTATAAGGCCCGGGAGGGAGGACATCATACAGAATCGTCACAATAAAACAAATAAACAATTTTTTTTTTATTTATTTAAGATAAATATATTGTTCCGTTTGCAAACGATAACTCGAGTGCACTGACGGCATTACTCTTTCACGTTTGTTCCTTATAAAAAAAAGGAAATCGGAATCTTTTAAGAAAGCAAACAAACAAAAACGCAGGAAGACTATGACCTCGTGTTAAGGGTACCCACGTGGCACTCACTTCACCCAAAAGTCGCGGTAACACTCCCCATCGTGCAGAAGACAAAAAGAGGAGAAAATTATCTACGGACGCCCCTAAAACATGTTTGAAACATGCTTGCTTCACACATAATCTTTCCTCGAACATGCGGCACCTCTTTTCCGCATTCAAGGACAGACAAAGGGTCGATCGAAAAGGGGATATTGCACCAGATTTTCGATGCCACGTAAAGAGCCGAAAAGGAAATGAAAACAAAATGTCCCGGAACCTTGGCCGCCGTATAGATATGGCCTTACGCACCTCGCTCACGTTTTACGCGGTTTTTTTACGACGAATTTACGCGGCGATTGGGCGGCGATGACACTTTCGGTAAGCACTCCCGTCAATATTAGAACCGATAAAATGAACGCCAAAGCCATTGAAGGCTTACGACGTCATTCCATCCACCTTTCCTTGAACTAAAGATAAAGACGAGATAGAAATTAGCGGGAAATATTGCGTCGCCCTCTCCGGAAGATTCCGAAACAAACAAGTGTAGCCATGGGAGCTGGTTTAAAGCACCAAAGATTTCTAACAGACCACGCCCCCCCCCCCCCCTCCCCCAACCCGAATCACTTTTCTTTTTTGTTCTTACCACGTCGGGTCGGGTTGAGTCATTTCCGTTAAATTTGCCGATAAAATTCACGCGACGCGACTTGACGTCAGATGACCTATGCACCACCTCAGCTTCCCCCGAAAAATTTGGCGGGGAAAGTAACGTCACGTAACCCCTACACCCAGTGCCCCCGCTAAATTTAACGAGAAAATCGACCTTACGTGATCTACACACCAATTTAACGTCACCCGACCCACGCACGCGAAGTCAATGTCCTCGCAAAATTTAGCGCGGGCATTCCTGAAACACGACTGTTTGATGTCTCCTTACCAAAATTACACGATCGCGTTTTTTTTTTTTTAAATACTAGATTTCGTGAACTTTAGGATTAAAAAAATCAAGATCGCTGCCACTTTTTTTTTTTCTCTCTCTCTTCTTATTCTAAACATAAAGGCGAAAATTGCGGTACCACATTTTTGTTGTAAGCTTTTCACGAAATGTCCGAAGTGAGTCGAACGTACCAAACAATACAACCACGAACGCACACACTAACATTGCGGATCACTGGGCCCTTTTCTGCGCACGATTGACTTGGCGACGATGAAAGGACGTGTACAAAAACACGACGAGAAACGTGACATTGCACTATTGACGCTGTTCGGTTGGTCCTATATCGGCTCGTAGCATCGGCTGCGACGGGACGCGTGGCGAAACAATCAGTACAGAAGAATGAACGACCGTGTACCAGCATTTTGACGTCACGAGATCGAGCGCAGACAAATCGGTCGCGAGTGCTAACCGCGTCGGCGTTCGGCCTTGCCTCGTGGCCAATCAACGAGTCGAAGAAGACTCGGCGTTGGGCTCGGGACCAATTGCACGAGTTGGCGCCACCCGAATGTGTGATGACGTCATGTGGAGGTAAAGGAAGCTGTGAACAGGCTTTGCTTAACCCCCACCCCCCCCCCCCCCCCCCAAAAAAAAAAAAAAAAATTGGTTAGCGCATTATTATTATTATTATTATTTTTTTTTTTTTTTTTGCGTGCCGCGAAATAGTTCTCACGAGATTTGATTGTCGGAGGAAGAAACGATGCCTTTGGGGCTTCAACCCCTGCGTCTTGGTAAAAATAACGCGAGGCCGATCGCGATTGAGTCAACTGTTGTTGGGTTAATGACAGTTAAGAGCGCTAGTGTAACTATTAGCGGCGAGATGTTTCGGTGGCGCCCTCGTTCGGTTACCTTTCGTGACGTCATTACCTTGTGAACAACAAGTTCGATGGTATTTGTAATGGGCATGGTGGAAGCCTGAAATCATGGCGCTCTCAAAGCAACACTGCCATCACCGTCAAAATTGAAGTTCTTACATTCCTCTTATTTCCGTCGATGAGACATCCTTTGCTGACGTCATAGTCAGCATTCGGCCAATTGTGGTGGGCCGACCACAGCGACGCTTTCGATCGCTCACGTCGCCAATAGTGTGTAAGATGGACATACGTACATCTTTATTAGGGAAATTGGTAATGTCCCGCAATAAACTAAGCCTTTTTTTTTACTACGGTTTTTCAGGTGAATTTGAGTGAAGGTTGTGTTCGTAGAGAGCGTGCCAACAAAACGCCAAAATGGAGACCCACGCTAGTACAAGTAACCTTGACAGCGTTATTTCCTACGTATCAGACTCTTGAAGTGTCGAAGAGTACGTACGGTACTCTTCGACAGAAGAGAATCGGCAAACATGGTCGACACACTTTTATGCCCGACATCTTCTCGCGTGCCAGTTAGGAACTGAGACGACCGTCGTATCTGATAAACTCGCCATCGGTCCATGTCGCTTTCGTCCCATTGTCTCGCCTTCAAAAAATACACGCAGAAAAAAAAAAATCGAACATTGATTATGTCGTTTTTCTTTTTTTCCTTTTCGCTGGCGCCGGCGACGTTCTTGGGAGACGTAATACGATCGACGTCAATGGTTTTATCTGGCTTGTTCGAAGAGTACCTGCGCTCTTCGCCTCTCAGCGTTCCAGTTTCTGTCTTCAGGCGGGGGCTGTCGGAAAAACAAGGTGACTTATCGATCACACGGGATCAAACAACACGTCGACAACAGCAGAGATAAACAATGACAGAGATTAAGGAGCGCGCGATTAAAGCCGTCGCCTGGTGCGGATCAATCTTGAGCCTCGACAGAAATCATGGTGTAAGGCGCAAAAAACAACGGACACAAGAAAGAAAGCAGACATACAGGCGCCTTACACCTCTCTCTTGTGTTCGCTGTTTTTTGCGCCTTACACCATGATTTCCAACGTTCACCAACGAGCCCAACTGCAAGTTCTTGAGCCTCGACGTACGGGACGTCGGCTCTAAGGAAAGAGTTGATGATCCACGAGCCAGGGACGCAATAAAACTATGAAATCTCCCGACCACAGAAGCGAGCGAGCTCAAAGCCCCTCAAATTCGTCGTTGGGTGACATTTGGCGACATTTTAAGACGGTGCACGCTGTCGAAAATGTGTAGTGTCCGCTTTCCCGCGTTGTCATTGGGACAGCCAATCGTTGAAATCTACGAAGGGAGCTTTGTGAGTCATGAGTTTAACGATACGTTTAGTTTTAAAGGCCGACGGCCAGACTCGAGATTCTGCAAGGCAGAAGATCCTCCTCGCCATGAGGGAGAGAAAAAAGGCAACGGTGGACAGGGTAGAGGGAGGGAGAGTAGGAAGCGGGAAAAAAGTGGAAAGCGCGAACTGGTCGGTCGGTCTTTAAGAAGAAAATAAAACAACCTGCATTGAGACACTGGTCATGGTGAAACGCCGTGCCCGCGGTGTCCCAGCGCAGTCTTTTTTATGGGTCTAAACAGAGTTTTACTTCGGCATGTTCCTTCACGCGTTACAGATATTTTAATCTCTTACGTTCATTCCACATGCAAGGTCTCGATAATATCACGTTTGCAGACTTCATTTAATACGATTGCATCATCTAGCTTACACATAATCAGTGAATGTGCACTTTTTGCGCCACGAGCTGGCATCTGCGATAGCAAGCTTGGAGTGTGTTTTGTACGAATCATGTCTGTCCCTTTTCCTCGTGCTACCTTTGAACTTTATTACCTTTGCGCACCAAAGGGAATACGTATGCGGTTGTTTTTGAGCACAGAAAAGAAAGATTATCAGGATTATCATTATACCTGGACACGACAATCAAGCAATTTTGGGAGCACTAAGTTCTATGGAAACACAAACATAAGAACGCATTTAAAAAATAAACTGCCACTTAAACGTCCAATTGCACAGTTTCTTTGTTTAGCAGACCATTAAACGTTTTTTTCTTACGGAGAGACCAATTCGTATGCACATTAATTTAAGTATCTTAAACTGATAATAAACTAACGTAAATTGAAGACGGTCCCCTTCAATTCTTCGGCATAACTTCTCTTTTTATCACTCAGTTATCTCTCGTAGCGATAGCCGAGTATCAGCACAAAAACTAATATACGCTCATAGGTCATACACAAGACACGGAGTTTCTTTGCGGACATGTTGGCTTCATACGTGCTTCGACCAAGGCTCCAGACAGTTTCTACATGACCAATGTACCGTCATGCAAGGAAGAACCAAGCATCAGAGAGTGGCTGCGTACTGTCTTTTGTATGGTGCATGAGCAGTATGTGACCTCGTTCAAGTGGGTCAACCTTCGTGCTGTGCGCACCTCTGGGTAAAGCATCGAGAGAAAATTAAAAAAAAAAAATATCCGCAAAGACAAAGGACGTCTGTCGTCGCTGATACCCCAAAATTTTATCTCAAACTTGAGTTCGTCTGGGTATTTGAGATTTTCCCAGAGATTGCGAGTTATCGGTCGGCACCGTTTTCTCGAAGACAAGGCAACTTAAAGTGAGAGTCAAGGCAACTCGCGTTTGTCTAGAGATTTCTTCTTTGTTTCGAGGATTATTTTTCCGCGTAGGGCCCAGGCATAAAGGCAAGGTGCCCGACAGAGCCTCTATCAGGCACAGTTCAGCGGCGCAACGTAGCAACGTAACAAAAGAAAACAAATGCACTCTGAATATAGATTGCGGTCAGCCAAGTATTAAAAAACGAGCCAAAAAGGTTGCGGATCATCATGTAAATATAAATCAAACAAAATCACACGTGTCATGGAAATAAGTGGAAGAAAAAAAGTAATTGAACGCCGAAACAACCAAACATGCATGTTTGATTGTTTATATTCCTCAACGGAGGCCTCCGTTGCAAAATATAAGAAATACGCAACATTAAAATCAGCTACAATTGTGTTTTACCTTTGGGATAGGATATCCCACACTTCAAAATCATTGAAATAGGAATCAAAATTTACAAACATTTGGTTACTTCTAAGTAATCTCGTAAACAACCCCACATGTACAGTTAGTGAACATGACGGCATGTTTCTTTGCGCATTTTAATGCGCGAACCGTTTCAATGCGCAAAGACACGTGCCGTCATGTACACTATAACTGCACATGTGGGGTTGTTTACGAGATTCCTTTTAGCATGTCGTTGCATTTACATTGGACAAACGGGTCTGTGTTTCAATGAGAGAGCGGGCGAGCATAATCTGTCAGTACGAATCAGTTTGGGGGTCACCTTGCTGAGCACGTGAAGCGATGTGGGTGTGGACCTATTTTGAAATTGACCAAGTTCCGGAAGAGAGCAAAGGACGAGACAGAGAGGGAAATTGTAGAGGACTTTTTTTATCAAAAAAAGCGGGAGACAAGTGCGTCAGCATGCCGTCTGTGTGTCTTATTGAGATAGAATTAGCGTTTTTTTTTTTGTGGTTTTATTTGAAGATAGGCGCGTGGTAGACATACAACCTTAATGTATAAATATTTGTGTTTTTTAATGTCCGCAGGCTAGGGTACATATTTCTTGGTTCAATGGTACGATTAACTTAGTTGGAAGTGAGCTCCAGTCCTGTCCTACGTGTGCCTTTGTTCATGCTTGTCAAGTTCGCGCTATTTTAATTATGTCCGCTAAATTTAGCGGGAAAATTAATAGAATATAGGTCACTGACTCCTCGACACGACTGTTCAGCGTTTTTTTTTTTTTAACAAATATAAACGATCGCCCCTTAAATACTATATTTCACACATTAGAGTACCTCCGAGATAAAAGTAGCTGCCAATTTTTTCAAGGGCCAAATCTAACGCACGACCGCGGCAGCGCGTCCCTCCCAGCCTTGACAATCAATCCAAGACAGATTTGAAACTATCTCAGATGAAAACGACTAATTTCATTTTACGCATCGAGACGGTCCTGGTTTTCTAACGTTTACCCAAAAACAAAAACCGACCTCTTAAAAAAAAAAAAAATAAAGTTTGAGCGAGAGTTATAGGAAGCTATAAAAGAGACACCACTTCTTCGGGTCTTGGGAGGTTTATCTCTTCAAAAACAATCCCCGAAATACGGCTTCTATTTTCAACGTCCTCCTTAGAAGGGACGCCCTTCCACGCGACGCAATCTAGCGAAAAACCACGCAAATTCACGTCGTTTTTTTTTTTTTTTTTAATTAAGTTTTTTTGTTGTTGTTTCTTAATGGAAGGAAAACCGACACTTAACCCTAAACACTCGAACGCTTTGTGGAAACGTAAACAGAAACGAAAATAGGCGTCCCTAGTTCCGCAACAATAGAAAACGTACTGCTGCCGAGAAAAGTAGAAAAAAAAATGAAGTCTGCGTTACTCAGAATTTTTGAATAGGTCCTTTTCAAAAGTGCCTGCCATCTAGTAGCTGCTGCGTCAAATGCTCGAGTTCACCGTTGTCTGGGCACGTATTCTTGAGCATGAATGGGACACTAGGGCGAGGACTCGGTTCCATCCACACTAGAGTTCCTGTATAGGCTCCCTACGGGAGCCAGAGTTGCGCGTTCACGCATGGCATGTGGATCCAGCTCCTCACGTGACTGAATTCGGCGAATAGCAGCGCCGCGCGTTCGAGGCGCGCGGCGGGCTCAAAAGCCTGGGAACGTACGCCGGGGCGCGTGCAACGTCTACTTTGCTGCACGACACTTGATACGGCTCCTCACGTGATCGGATCTCGGCGAATAGCGGCGAGGGCGGCACGCGGCATGTGGAATCAAACGCGCAACTCTGGCTCCCGTAGGGAGCCTATACAGGAACTCTAATCCACACCGTTCGTTCCCAACAAATGGCGACCGCTCAATGTTGCTCGATGTGGTTTTGAATAGCGACTTAGGACATTGACGGATGACCAAAAGGAGAATATGTAGACGTGCCGAGGACAGCTCAAGAAGGCCAGAAGGGGGCGCAAACTAGTCGAGACAGATCAATATAAAGAAAAGGTTGTGAGGTGAGCACTCCTTGAAATCTTGCGTTTCTTTGGTCGCAAAGCGCGGACAACCTACCCTCTTCTCCCACCTGCCCCCTCCTCTGCCCATTTTATTGACAACGTAGTGGTCGCAAGCGCGGAGTCTGAACCTTCCCTCCTCTTCAATCTGCCCCCTTTCCTTCCTCTACCCATATTATTGACGGCGTAGACGAGGTCGCTTCTTGCTTTACGGACTCAAGCTTTGTTTTACAAGACTCAAGGTCGCACAAGGCCAGAAAGAAAGGCACTCTCGATGGAAATCTCATTTACGAGAATTCGGAACTTCCCGACTTTCTTTCCAAGCACCAAAGAGACAAAAAAAAAATAGAAACAAAAACTATTAATGCTGTGGAGCCATTACTACACTGTCCCAAGCATGTCGAGATATGAAACGAAAGGGGTCGTCCCTATACGCGTTCTCGCCCGCAATGGTGTGCCTAGATTGGAGAGTGTTACCGACATCTCGATGGGGGTTCACGTGGTTTACGGGGCCGGGTTTGCAGCACGAGCTGCGAGGAGGTGACCAAAGCGCCGATCGTTCGCAAGGGTCTCCACCCGCCGCTCTCCTCCTCGCCCCGCGACAACGCAGCGCATGCGCACTGGCGACCAGTCTGCGCAGGAGGCAGCGTTACCAGAAAACTCAGTTGGGAAACTCGCCGTTGAAACCTCGGCCGCTGGCGTCCACCGAGACCGAACTAAATACGATAACAGCGCCACCCTTTAGCGACGAGTTGAAACATGAAAGTTGCTTTATATGGCTACTAGTAGAGTCACTGAATGTTCCCAGAGTACCGAAACTCCCAGGCTCGAGGTGACACCATGACAACTCAATCTTTTTTTTTTTTTTCATTATTATTGTGGTCATTTTGAGCTTTTAGAAAGCATATTTTTTGCATAAAAACAAAAGGGAAAACATATTTGTAGGAACTTTTACTGGACATTAGTACAACGTACCAGGCGCGTGATGTTTTCTAAAATGTTTAGTTCAAAGGTTTTGCGGTACAATGAATATTATTTTTATACAACCATGTCTCACCGGTGATTTCATGTAGCGCGTCCCGATCTGGGCGCGTCCTAACTTTGGTAGAAATTCGCGGCGAGTTCGCTGGGGAGACGGGGGTAGGCATCCCTTTCCACCACACATGTTTCGGCGCCAAAATGGCCGATTTAAACCAAAATAAAAAACGTCGCAGCAGACTCCAGACGCTATCGAATGCGATACACCCTAACCGATACAGCCCTGCAGTTCCTCGAGTGGCCGCTGCGGGAGAAATGGCGGCGTTGCGATCGCTATTAGTTCGGTTCTCGAGTACGGATCGGGGCCCCTTTTTCAGAGCAGGTTTCTATAACAGTTTCCCAACTGAGATGTTCTAGCAACGTTGGCAGGAGGCGTCCGCCATTAAATTGCAAACGCTCCACGTGGTTTGAGTTGCTTCCGCCCTCAAATCTAGCCTCTCTAAACCTGCAAACAATAACCGAAACAAAGCGGGCGTCTCGACGACGGGGCGAGAAAACGGACGGACTCGCGCAAGTTTGGGAACGTCGCCAAAAACGCCAGATAGACAGAAATGACCGTCGACAGCCGAAATTCAGTGGCCTCCGTGTAAAGTACCGCCGGATATTATCGCGCTGCGGCGGCTATTCACTGCTGAATGGCTGCCGCGATCTAATAAGACGCAGTACCTCTATACGTTCCGCACTTCCGGCGTCACGACGACCGGGAGAGGACGTTCACCTACAAACGTTGCTTTTTTTTTTTGCTTTTTTTGCTGTTTTTTTATTTACAATAACTGATTGAGTGTCGCCCACCTGATTAAAACAAATTGGTAATGTCTGGTCATAGATAGCTTCGTGTGTGCGTTTTGCGTGCCCCGGTGTCCGTTCAGTCACTTCGAATCTACGTTATCTTTGCGAATAGAAAGATAAATGTCAGTTAGATCGCATCGCTTGGTGGGCTGTGGATACAGCTACAAGGAAATATCTCCGTTCTGAAGCCTTGTTGCAAGGGTAACAGTATATCATCGACAACCTCCGACTACGCTTGCACATGCATAGTGAATTTTAATAGCTCGTTTTCAGAGGCCCGCTACCGCTATACGGGCGTGCGCTTCAGAGCATGCTTCGAAGTGGCAGCGCGAGCTCCCGCTACACATAGCGTTGCCTGAAAACACGATCTACTAAAACTTCCTATAGTCTCTAAGACACAATTCATGACTATTAATGAGGCTACTCCTGCGGCTATCGATGTGGTTACCCCTGTGACTATATGTGGTTACTCCTATGACTATGTACGTGGTTACCCCTGAGACTACCTATGTGGTAGTCACATAGGTAGTCACAGGGGTAACCACCTGTTACACCTCTAACTACTTACTACTCTTCTTTTTTTTTTTTTACGTGCTAAATCAACGAAGGGCATCTGGCACGCCCCAGCGGAGGGCTGGGGATCAATTTCGACCATTTGGGGATCTTTGAACGTGAAACCGAAATCTCAGTTAAACGGCGCCTTCTCTGTAATAAGCCTCCGTCAGAATGCGGGCACCACGGCTGAGATTCGAACCCGCCACCTGGAGAACCATGGGCTGGGACCTTGCCTCGGAGCCACCGAGGCGAGATATTTGCTTGTCTACCCCTTTGGTTACCCATGTGGCTATGTCTTGGCTACCTCTTTGGCTATATCATGTGCTACCTCTTTGGCTACCTCTATAGTTACCTCCTTGGCTATCTATAGTTACCTTTGTAGTTACCCCTGTAGTTACCTTTGTATAGGCTACCCTTGTATCTGACAAATACAGCCATCCGCACTGACCCGTAACCTCCGATAGTGGCTACCAAACTACGAATCCGTGGAAAATTGGGATTCCCTGTTACCCTAGCTTTCAGTTATTCAATGCGCATTTGCCGGGCGTTCATAACAGTGTACTTCGATTCCTAAATAAAACACTGAAATTGCGCACAAAAACCACCAGCCTTCGACGCAAGCGGTCAGACAAACTCTCCCAGCAGACGCACGTTTACTATACAAGGATTCTTCCCGCATATAACTCGCGACGCAAAAAAAAAAAAAATAAAATAAATCGCAGAAAGAAGGGAAAAGAGAAACCACGAAAACCGGCGCGACAAAAGAAGCTACGCACGGAAGCTGAGGTCGACGAAGAGGCGAGCTCATTTATCACCGGGACGTCGTTTTATTGGAACGCTCGTAAAACAATAATGCCTGCCCGTCTACCGTTCCTCCCTCTTCCCTTATTCCTTCTACCCTTTCCACCAGTCGTGACGTCATCTTCCGGCGCGTTTCGCGGCCAAACGCGCAACAAGACATAAACCGCCTCGGGCCGGTCACTATATACTCCGTTTGCCTCCTAAGCTGACAGTGCGGTGGAAGCTACGTGCACGTTAGATTAATCAACCTTCTCCTTTTCATCACCTGACCCTCTTTGAGCGTCGATATGGGCGGAAGTGTGATCACGCGGCGAAAGACGGACAGCTAGGTGGCGCAAGCTGCCGCCAAGTTAGTTATAAAGGGTACAGCCCAGACTTGTACGTAATCCGTTACAAGTAATGGAATTACTTGTAATCCCTTACATTTATCAGTAATTTAGTAACAGATTAATTACATATTTTCTAGAGTAATTTTAAAGTAATTGCCTTACATATTTTACGTAACGAATTCCTTGTAATCCGTTACATTTTTTTTAGGACCAACCCCCTCCCCCCCCCCCCTCCCTTTTTAAAGAAAGGGTTGTTTTTATTTTGGTAAAGTCGAGCGCAGTGACACTGTCCCGCGAATTGACCAGCACAAAGGGAAGCTTGGCACTCTTCACTTCCGCAAAGCCTTTTTGTTTTGCAACCAAGCCCCTGAATCATTTTTTTTTTACACTACCAAGAACTAACAACAAAAAAGGGGAAGAAGGGGGGGGGGGAGGACAAGTTATATCCGCTTTTTTTACTTCCTTTGTTTTTCTTTGCAATCGAAGACGGGGAGAGGAGGACACCAAGTGATTGTGTCACTCTTCGAGAAGCTCGAGGCGGTAAGTGCACAGACAAAAAATAACAATGCTCTTAGGTTGTAGTGTCTACGACCATTTTTATAATGTCACAACACAAGACAACGCTCCGCCTACTCTAAAATCCACTGAAAGATATGCGACAATATGTGAAGCAGTTATTGCCACAAGCATCCTCGTTCGTTGCTGCACACTTATCTCTTAAGGCCTGTTCACACATGCAGCGGAGCGCTACAAGCATAGCGCTGACCTCGCGCTAAGCGCGTGCTGACGGAAGCATTCACCAGCTTTGTATCGCACCATCAAAACTGTTGCTCATGGCAGACAATAAGTAGCTGACGGCACGTGAGAAGCGCTACATCAGCGCTTCGCTGCATGTGAGAACCGGCCTTTAGAAAGCAGGATGTATTTTGTAGCGTGAGCTACACTGGCCGAGGTTGAGCAGTTTCGCGTGGCTCCTCGAGAGCCGTGCTGCGCATGCGCGAGGAGCAGTGACGTCACACGGCGCACAGCTGGCGCGCCGGAGCCGCCGCCGCCGCGCACTCCGCCACCACCGCGCGCGCCTCGCCGGTCTGCGCATTCCAGAGGAGTGACGTCATAGCCGCGGCAAACGCACTGGCGCCGCCACGTGCCCAGCTGTGCGCCTCCGTTGCGCAGTAGCCAAGTCTGACGCTGCACCGGAGCCGCTTGATAGCGCCTCTCATTTTGTGCGCATAAGCTCACGCTACGTATATCCTGGCATAGCCGAGCTAAGCCACCGCAATTTTTTTTCTGTTGCTTTCTCCTTATTTGACCCTGTTTTAAAAGCCACTTACTTTTTTGTAGTCCAACTTCTAGGGTTGGCCCACTTTATTTGTGAATTCCAGTCAAGTTATCTTCATCTCAGTCACCCTTTTTGTGAGTCAGCTTTTGCGAGCACTTCGAAAATGGTAATAGTCTTCCTTTCTTCTTCCTGTTTTTACCCCAGCAGGACGCATCCTATCTCAAGCAGTGGATGGTGGCTGACGTAGCTTGATATTCTGGGCTTGAGGGGAGAGTGAAATTCGTGAGTGGGGCCATAGCACGGCTTACTTAGTACTCTGCCCTTCGCTGCCCGTGGCATCAGCGGACGTCTATCTGGATAACACCGGAGTAAACTGCAGTCGGTTCGTGCCCCGTGCGTTTTTGAACGGCATCAAGAGAGGTACACACGACAAACGTTCGTTTACATTCCCTTGTTTTAAACGACGTTCTAATTAATTGTTATAAATGTCTTTTTTCGATTACTTATATTTATATACTAGGAACCTTTTTTATTCACCAACGTCTCAACCGAGTCTCGACCTGTTCAGAACCAAAGGAAGAAGAATATCGAGCCAAACCTTAGTTATTTAATTATCACCGTAATTTTACAACTATGTTTTGCTATTGTCTGGCAATATATGCCGGTATAGTAAGGTGGACATGAATCAATTCTTATTCTAGTTTTGGCTAGATGTATGACGACTTCTACAGCTTCGCGATTTCGACAATGGACGATTTTAGAAGATCGGTCCGATGACTCCGATAACGATACCCGCTACTCCGCCGCAGCTTTTGCGCATTCATCATATCGTTATCGGAGGCAACGGAGGTATCGTAAAGATCTACTAAAGCTCTCGAATACCAGGCAACGGCTGCAACGAGGAAGCTTTTGCTCTATCTTCGAGGTAAATATAGTACTTCCATCCAGTGCCTCAGGCACAACATGGCACTCCCATCCAGTGCCTCAGTTCAAAGGGTGATCAGCGTAGCAGTCGACTTCTTCAGTAAGAAATGACGCAAAATGTCTGACGAGACTTTCGCGAGCCAGCTGTTGCTCAAAATACTCAAGGTCATTAAATGGAACAGGTTGCAACAATAAGAACTCGAATAACCCTCTTCCCTTTGTTTCTTACTTGAAGACAATATTGTTGAAAGTAGCGCCACGAAAGTGACGGATTACTTTTTCGGGTAACGGTCCCTTACTTTTATGGGAGGGTAATTGTAATTGTAATAAATTACAATTTAGCCTCGAGTAATTGTAAATGTAATTCCTTACTATTTTTCAGTAACGTGTACAAGTCTGGTACAGCCGTTAGCATCCATCCGTTTATAGGCAAACGAGCACGTAGCTTCCGCCGCACTCTCAGCTCACGGATGAACGGAGTGTGGATTACGTTTCCAGTTACGATGAACCCCAGCAAACGGTACGAGCTGTCAGAGCCAATCCGATGTCACGCGGCTGTCACGTGACCATCAAAAAAAGTATCAAGCATTTTTTTCATTGACACCAAAATAGCAGGCAAACATTAAGTAGTATAATCGAGAAAATTAAGCGTTCTATATCATTAGGCGTTTAACATTGTGATAGTATATCTTCTTGTACTAGAATTAAGGTAATGTAATTTGTTTTTATAAGCCTTATTGCGGAAATCTCGCTTTCTGGAAGTTCTTATGATTTCCGGGAATTGTGGATAGCTCGATGCACTATCCGCGGGTACAGATTTCACACTCGATGTTCCTATCTCGCACATTCTATTCACAACGGAAGACTTCGCAAATTTATATAATTATATTGTTATTAAACTTCTAGATTTGTGGAATTTACATTAGTACTCTGCTTGGATTATGCTGCATTGATCGTCCAGCTTTTGCTGGCGGCTGGGTTTCAGTCACACAACCCAACTTAGGCTTCTACTGACCCGCTACAAAACATTAAAAACTCAGCAAATAAAAAATCTTAGTATTATTTTTATTATTATGTAGCCGGTCCCAGAATATGAGAAACAATTTTTCACTTCAAATAAGGTGCCCGAAACGAGCGAATAAATAGAACGAACAACAGAGAAAGAAAGAGCCGACAAACTTCCCTCTTTTGGAACGGCGATCGGCTGCAATGGGAGACGTCTAGTGCTGGGGACTGTTCTTTACGCAGGTCGAGGATGCCATAAAGACCTCGTGGGTTTTGTAACGGGTAAGAGAATCGGAAAAGATGCGGTTTTATTACAGCGTGTGGGCGCCATGGGAGGTCCGAGAAGATAGGTGCGGTATCAGGATATCGGGTACATTCGGAGGACGGTGTTTCTTGTGCAAGAACGTTTTCGAGGAGGCGTTTCCTGGAGGCCGATGCGTAACAACCTTTATGGGTACCTGTGTGCATCTGGATGCGCGAGTGTAAGTGTGTGTGTTTAACAATGCTTTTTATCGGCCAAATCCAGCGAGAAGACCGTCGCGAAAATCCATTACGATGAACCTTCACGTCAATTTCCCCGGTTAATCGAGTGGGAATTATTGTCACGCGAGGGATGAGGACGATTCGTCACATGCGCACTCGTCACAGGACGATTGGTCACATAGGAACATTCGTCACAAGATGACTCGTCATGCGGGCAACTGGTCACATCGATCGGGCAGGGGACGATAGTAAATTGTAAATTTCAACAACTGCCCACATTCCCTGATGAGGAGTTTCACGACTTCCCACTGTGACATAAACAAATGGTTAGAAAAACTAATCATACAGTACTCATCCGCTTTCCCTTTCATCATATTACGAGTCTTCAGCAGGTTGATCTAAGTTGCTGGCTTGAACGAGCAATAATCCGACTGGCAGCCAGATCAGTTTTTACTTTGCCTTGCATACACCTCTTTGAGAAAACCAATAAGTATCGGAATTCCATCTGCTGCATGTGTACGAGTACCCTCGTGCAGCTGCACGTGTACGAGTACCCCTCGTGCAGCTGCATGGCTCCACCTCTCTCTGTTGCGATCGCCTCCATCCTTTTGAATGTAGTCAGAGTTCCAAAATTGTCACTTTTATATGTCCTGCGCATTCACCGTGCAGGACGGACCCAGAAGCCCCCCCCCCCCCCCCCCAAAACGTCTGTTACAAATTCTTCGACCTTGAGAAGCGAAATACATGCTAAGAGGTGACCCACTTTGTCAGGCCGAACCAACATTCAATGTTCGAGACCGAACCAAAAGCTAAAACGTTTGTTACAAATTCTTAGCCGTCCAGAAGCCAAAGACATGCTAAGATGTGAGGTGAGCCACTTTGTCCGCCAATACATTTTTGGGGGAACGAACTATTGTGGGACCGGTTGGCCGCGTGACGAGTCATCCTATGACGAATGTTCCTGTGTGACGAATCGTCCTGTGACCAATCGTCCTGTGACGAGTGCGCATGTGACGAATGGACCGCATCCCGTCACGCGACTAAGTCCCGTGACGCTGGGAGACCTTAAGTCAAGTGACGTCATTTTTTCCGCTAAATGTAGCTGGAAGTCCCGTGACTTAAATTTGTGTGAGGTGGTACTAGTTTGCGTCGTACGTAAACATTTTGTTTTCACCGGTTTTTGCCAGCATAATTGAGCTGCGGTATTTTTTTTTTTCTTCTGTTCTTCCTGAAATGCGACTTTTTTTAACTAAACAAAAAGTATAAAAACGTATTACCAAACACGTTATAGGCAAAGGAAACGATGTGAATATTAATAGGAACAGAAATCGGCATTAGGTCGTCTGATTCGAGATCTTCGAAACTGCTCGGGTGGGTATGTAGAAAATAGTGTTTTTGAGTACTCTCCAAATTGCGGGGTCCAATGAGCGTTCGTTGTAATGTAACGTCGTTTTTAAATAAGTTTAGAAATGATAAACCCCACTCGCTGCATTAATTTAGCCATCAGTGACACAAATTAGCTTTATTTAGAAACTGCCTCGAGTCTAAACTTAACGACTGCAAAAAAAAAAAAAAAAATTAACGCTTTAATGCGGATAAACTTTCGACAGGTTATATGGCTCTATTTTAGAGCGAATTGGTATAAACAAAGCAAATTGGTATAGACAAACAGTGCACCATTTCGCAATTTCGCTACGATGGCTTCTTCTGATGTCACATGACCTCTGTCAATTTCGTCGACGGTCTCGTGGACCCTCTGCTGGGGCCTGCGAAAACTCTGGGAATATCGGTCGAAGACAAACTGCATCGTGTAAAACAAAAATCGCGGTAAAGTATACCGCGCGGATCTTTTTCCCGTTTACTGCCGAATGAATTTCTGGAAGACCGATCACAAACACGGTTCGAGTACGACGGACGAAATGGGGGAACGATGTTTTGAAGCAGCTTCGCGTGACCCGATATTGTTTCCTTTCGAAACGACGGGTGTACGACAGGGCGTAGACGTTACGATCGACACTGCCGCAGGCAAAAAGAAAGAAAAAAAAAAGCAGAAAGCAACTGAACAAGTTAGACTTAGAGTACCAGCAACCCGACACCTTGTCGATTTTCTTTCAAGCGCCGCCATTTTGGTTACGATGCGGAAATGCGGCTTCCTGAAGTTTAGGGTGCGGTGTCAGGATACTAAGGCGATGTCGTTTCACTCTGCCGCAGACGGTTTCAACATTTAAAGGACGAAAGACCCTTTCTTTCGACTTCAGACAAAAGCTTCAAAAACCACCGCACCTATCACGGAATTATTCGACGACAATGCCAAAGAACCCATCCCAAATCGAGAAGCTTGAACATATAATATGCCCTCCGTTCCTTAATTAAACAGCTAGTGACCACTGACTATGTACAGAGCGCGACACTGTTAGCGCGAACAAGCTATCGCCGGTTTTTCCAGTTTTACTCTTTAAAACCAAGGGATGTCATCCAAGTTATTATTGCAACGGAAAGAGCTCATTTAGTTCTATAATATAAGCGATAAAATTTCGTGCTCGCTAATACTATATAGAAGTAAAATCCGAAAATGCGCCGATGTCGTGTTCGCGCTAACAGTGTCGCGATGTGTACTAGCTGTATTCGAAAAAACCTTCCTCGCTTGCTGGGGACACTGAAAAATTGAAAAAAATAATATTTCATACATATATATATAAATATATATTGTTAGGGCGATGCTGTCGGCAGCAGAAAAGACAGGAGAGTGCACGATGATAGAACACAAAGGATTTATGGAGGCCGAGCCGGCCGGTGGGGCCAGGCGCGAGATGGCCGTGCGCGCCACTGCCCCGTCGTCGTCGTCACCTTCCTAACAATATATTGATTTTAGAAGAATAAAGATTTGACAGGTTTAATGGGGTTTTTTGTACTTTTTTTTTAAAGCGAATTTTTTTTTAATGCAGAAGAGCCGAACGTTACGGTAACATTACTAATACATCATACAAACGACAGACTGCAGTGCAGACGGTCTAAGGCGCGTTTCTTCCGCGTACGATGGTGCTCTCCAATTGGTCGTACAAAAGTGTATTCAGAGATGTTCCAGGCGTATATACCTGAACACGTATCAAGCAAACGAGCTTCGAAGACATCCGCAGATTAAAGCCGGGGTCCCACTGCTTATACGTCATACAAGAGACACTCTGATTCGAACGCGACTCACCGCGAGATCCGTGCTTCAAATGCCCGCATGGCAATGAGTTCAAGGATTAAGATTGGCACGCGTCGGCATTCGAACCACGGATATTACGGAGACTAGTGTTTGCAGACTGTTTCTTGTACTATGTATGAGCAGTGTGGGCCACCATGTCTGGAGCGAATAACGTGCCTTTTGTATAATGTATGAGCAGCGTGATAGCGGCTTAGCGAGTTATGAGTGGGCATTGTTCTAGTTCTGGCGAAAGAAATGCCCATTCTCCCATTGGCTCAGCAAAACGACTCCTAGATAGCAATTGGCGGCCAGCTCACGAGAGCGCGCGCTCGCTGTGTCAGGCGTTGCCAATAAGGGGGGGGGGGGGGGGGGGGGTTGGTTTTCTTGGCGCCGAGGAACATGGCGGTGCCTGAGGTATCTATATCGTCGGCGGCCGCAACCTCGGCAGTACCGAAACGTGGCCGCCCACGCCACCGCAGACGACCTAAAGGCCCATACGCACAGTTGCGTTTTAGAGCGTTTGGGTGCGTTTGACTGCGTTGCGGTTGCGAGAAACCAGGACATCCATGCTTCTTATGTCGCGTGCCAAACTATTCCTTAAATTAGATTCCACGCTTCATACGAAGCACATGCTGTGCCGGTGACTCGCTTTCGTTGCTCGACGCAACGCAGTCAAACGCAACTTAAAGGATCTGTGCAACGATATTCAATTGGAATGTTTTTCACTTTACACGAGCTTACTGGCACTACTGGGACTCAAGGATACTCGCACGCTACGCCACTGGCCAAGAAACTCCCTTGTTGCGCTGTAATTTCAAGGACAAAAGCGATCATTTTCATTCAATCTCTCCTTTGCAAAATTTGATGACGTAACGTGAGGATCGTAGTACACCCATATGACAATATTTGAATGCGGTTCATAGATTGGACCCGAGCATTGCGTGGGCACTCGATTTGGGCTCGTGATAATTACTAGCTCGAGAAGCATTCGGATAGTGGCCCGTGTCCAATGGCTGCAACGACGACAATAGCCGAGCCATAACAACATCTGGAACTCAGCGCGTGTCCTGTGCTTTGCCAACCCCAGCGCGTGGCTATGATCAACATTGGCGGCGTATAATCGGCTCCAGTTCACGTGGCTGCTTGTTCTGGCTGCGAGTTGAGGGGGTGAACGCTGCTCGTTTTTCTTTAATTTTTTTCTCCGACTTCTATTGCGTGGGGTGAAAAACGAACGAGTGTTTCATAGGTCATTAACGTCAGGGATCCGTTCTAAGCGGTATTTGCGCAAAGTACAAAAATTGTTGCATCGCCTTTTTAAATTAGATTCCACGCTTCATACGAAGCACATGCTGTGCCGGTGACTCACTTTCGTTGCTCGACGCAACGCAGTCTAACGCACTCAAACGCAACTTAAGGGACTTGAGAGAGCGGAAGAACGACATTCATGCTGTCACATTCACAACTTATAAGAAGTGCTTAGGTGTCCTCGGAATTGTTTTTAAAGATCATCTAAGTAGTACACTGCTCAGCTACATTTGTTGGGGTAAGTAAGTAAACTAAAGTAATTGTTCTGCAGAAATTCCACAGCCAAGTTCCGAGGAAGTCATAAATATTACGTACGCGAAGACACCGTCCTCCATCCATTAGCGGATAGAAGTTTAATGCCATTAAACATTCCGGAGCGCGCGCGGCACGGCTTTCCAGCTTTTTGCGATGCGGAACTCCGGACCAGGTTTCGTAATTAGTCATGATTTGGCGGCAGAGAACTGGCATTTCTGTTTTTCCCTCGTTTAGAAATGGGACTTCGAGTACGGGACGTGAACATAAATTATTAATTCCACCGGGAACTAACGGGCTAGAACCAGTAGTTACGGTCGAACGAAATTGACGGAACACCTGTCCGGTTTTATAAATTGGATGTTTCTTTTTTTTTTTTCTGTGCGTGTTAATTACTGCAACTATCATCTCATCCTGGTCTCGTTGTTGGGGTACAGTGGCGTACCTTAGTCGTCTGCGGATATTGTGTCCGGAGGTTTATTAGAAAAAAATGCGAAGTTTATAACAAGAGCGGCAGTATAGTGAACGAGGAACCGTGGTGAACAGACACTTTTCAAACGTGTCCACCATCTAGTAGCCGCTGGGCAATTTACGCGAGTCCGCGCCATTGTTTGGGGCAAATACTTCCGAGCCCGTGCTGAACACGAGTGCTGCGTCAGCATTCCGGGCGGACTCGGATCTAATCGCACGGTTCGTGCCCAATGGATGGATGGATGTTCACGGCTGTACCCTTTATGTCGGGCGGCAGCTTACGCCACCTGGCCTAGAAATTAAAAACCAAAAGTGTGTTTTTTTTTCCTTCGCCAATTTGCTTACTCTCTAGAATTTCGTAACTATCACCACCAGGCGGTGTGGGATATCACCAGGATGACCCAAGGATGGATGAATGGATGCTAACGGCTGCACCCTTTATATCGGGTGGCAGCTTGCGCCACCTAGCCTAGCTGTACGTCGTTCAATTCTCCATAGATAATTTCCCCCAGTCTTTCAATCTCTTCTTTGTTATCAAAATGCACTTATCATCCCTTCTTCCATTCTCTTCTGTAAACCCCAGTGCTCCGGCCAAATCCATACCCCCCTCCGGGGGGAGTACGGATTTGGCAAACGGCCGAGGGGTGCAAGCCTTGTGCATCTCAACATCCTATGTTCTACTGTCTCGTCTTCCGCTTGGCATACGGCACACCGCGTATCCATTTCATCATCCTTTGTCCTATATGTCCTGATCCTCAACACTCCCGTTCTAGCCTCGAATAAGAACGAGTTCACCAGAGAATTGTAACAATGTTCCTTCCTTATTTCCCATTTTCATCACCTATACATAGAAAAAGCTGATTTTCCCAGCATTATTTCCTCCCACATTTATTTCTCAGCTTCTTTTACTTCCATTTTTTTTACAGGGTCAGTCTCTTATGCATCGAAGAAATGGCGACCGCTAATATTGCTCGATGAACTTTTGAAACGGGGTCTACTCCCAGGTAACTATCGTCACAAACAATTCTTAAGGAATGCAAAGCATGGCTTCACGCTCCCAGCTTAGTGATTGGTTCTTCAATGTTCGACCAATGTCACAATCTCACCGGCTACGGGACGGCAACAAGATGTTCAGCAACTATATAGCAAAGATACACGTGGGAATCGCCTCACGTTAGACAAGACCTAAAATCGGCTCGACGTGTGTGTCACGCAAACCGAACTGCAACGTCCGGAACCGAGTGAAGCACACCGCGATTGCGCAATAAAAAAAAAAAAGCAACAAAAACAAAACAAAAATATGGGGGGGGGGGGGAGTCGTGCTGAATGACTAACTACTTCCATATTGCGTCGGCATGCAGGCAGGCAGGCAGAACGCGGGAAGCTAGCGTCCTGCAGGATCACGTTCAAAGTCGGAACCACCAACCCGGGAAAAAATATGGGGGAGGGAGGGGTGTTGGTGGTCAGTGGAGGTCATCGAACCCGTCTTTGGCGAACCATCCCCTGGGCACGTCGATTCTTCCCCAACTTGGGGTCACTGACCCCCTCGCCCCCCCCCCCCCCCCCCACACACACACACACACACACCCGAAAGGAAAAAACGGGGTCAGACTCCCAGACGTTTCGTTCGCCATTGTAGACGAGACGCGGGTTAAAAAGAACTAGAAGAAAGAAAAAATAGATCGTAAGACCCTCCATTAAAAGCGAGGGGCATAGGAAATGCCGGAGTATCGGAATGCTTACGGCCATTAAACGCGAGGCACAGGGATTTTTTTTTTCCTCCTTAAATGTGATTGTTGCGATTGTGACAGTGAAAGCTACGCACCATAGAGATTTCTTTTAAGTGGGAAACAAAGACAACGGGTCTTTCAAGTTTTTTTTTTTTTTTTTTAAATCAATTTAGGGTGATTGAATAGATTAGGATCAGAAACTGAGCTTCCCAGCAACTCCCTGCAGGTGTTTAGTGATATTAAGGTATCAACGTTTATCGAAGCAAAACTTGCTTGCAAGCTTTGTTGCTGAACAGATTAGCATTGCCAATGGCACGGGCGCTAGCGCCATATCCAGCCGAAGAAATAGTATTTATTACGAGCGGAGGCTTTTCTATCTGGCAGGTGTTTAAACCCGGATATTGTGTATCTCTATCTAAAAAATAGAAAGCACTGCGAATGTAATCTCTTTATTTTAGAGAATTGGAAATCAAACAAAAATAAACTCCGATAAACTCCGAATTTTCGGCAAGCAAAAAAACATGAACTTCGAAAAAAAAAACAAAAAAACTTCGAATTTGACGAAAAGTAAGCTCCGAAAACACGGAACCCTACTTATAAGTAACGCGTTTCTAATTAGTTACTTCTTCCGGTAACGAAATAACAACTTAGTTACCTCTCGAGAGAACGAGCGAGTTACGTATTTCCGTCCCTTTGCGATGAAGTATTGACATTTAGTTACAATAAAAGGTACCCTATTTCAATTTTTACCCAACCTCGCTTCTGTCACTCTCCAAAAAAAAAAAAAATGCACCGGCACGACAATAAAGATTTTCCTGAATCCGTTAAAAAGCTGGCCATTATTAACGACACAAAATATTGAAACGCGGCTCCTGCTTAAGAGAGACGCAACATTCAGACTAACGGGAAGTTAACTCGTTACTTTTAAGCTGAAGTAACGCGTCCCCCTCGAGTTTGAGTAACTATAGTAACGAACTTACTTTCTGACCGAAGTTGCGGTATTTATACTCTTTGTCACCTCTTAGAAACTGTTCATACGCCACGTGAAGCAAATAGCTCTTACACGATTTGGTTGTCGGTGAAAGAAGCGATGCTTCAGTGTTTGCAATGTGTACGTCTAGATAAGGTAACATATATATATCTAACCTACAATGTATCTGCATATATCTTTATTCTCCACATAGAGGGGGTAATTAGTATTGCTCCGCGAGGAGCCAGATTTTTTTTTTACTCCGGTTTTTAAAACAACGAGCGTTTTTTTTTTTTTTGTTTCTTTTTTCATTAACGCTTACATGTTTTTCATTAATCAAACCTGAAGGCTCTTTTTCCGCAATATTTAGAAATGGACGCTGAAGGAGGCATCTTTTTTCTTTAAAACAGCGATGACGCAGGCAAGCTGGCGTAGCTAGATCTACCGTATTCTTAAACCACCTTAGACCAGGTGGAGAACAAGAATGCAGTCTCTGGATTCCACTTCGGATTCTTGTCGCTCTCCGGCAAGTGTCATGTAATTAAAAAAAAAATAACTTCCTTTTTAATTTAGTTATTTTTAGCGAAATTATTGTGTTTTGTTGCAGAAGCAAGAGCATGTGGTTACGTATACTCTACAGCACGTGTAGTGTTGGTGTCCTCACTGCTTTCCGCGTGGCGCAGGTTCAAGCCCCTCGGGTGTGAGCGGTCGGATCATGGCTGGGGCGCGCAGTCTTGGACTGCGCACGTGTAGCGTTCACAAGGCCTTTGCCCTCAGTTTCGTCTCGAAATCTGCCGGAATCTCATGTCGGTGAACTTTGCGGCTTTTCCGTTTCTACGCGCAGAATCAGCGTTTTCCAAATCGCAAGTTTTGTGGCTTTTTTTGTTTTTCTTTCTTCTTTTTTTTTTTCGTGGTTACCAACAGCACTAGCCAGGGAAGCCGGAAACAAAACAGCGTCGGTTTGTGCTCAATTTTTATACATAGGGTGAGACGGGACAAAGTGAAACAAAAATTTGCAAATCGATGTTGTATTTTTATTTTTAGTGAAAATCTATAAAATCGAACTGCACGAAAATCTTTGACATCTTGCCATTGTGGACAGTAAAAATGACTACAGTCGAGTTACTAAACGTGTAAGATATTTAATACTAATAAAATGCTCCAAATGTATCATTTTCTCCCGACACACGGGGCAAAACGAGAAAGCTAAGGGGTAGGGGGGGTAAGGGGGGGGGGGGGACAAAATACAGACACCCTGTCTAAGAATGAAGAGATCTCCGTTCTCGCACTCGGAACAATTGAAGTCCACTCCGGGGTCCCATACAATCTTTGTAAGCCCACTATTTGCACGCAGTGCATTGGATCGACACAGACCGGGGGGCACTGTTTAGCACCATATTTATTTGCACACCACGGCACTGCCAGTCACATTGGCGCTCCTCGTACAGTTGGCAGAACGCTTCAGCTTTACCGGCATTATTCAGTAGGCGAAGAGTTTGTAGACAGTCCCCTTCACCGTAAATAATCTTCCTGTTCGGTTTCGTTAGTTTCACAGTGTCTGTAAACTATCCTTTGTACATCCTTGCACGTGAGCCGAAAAAGGAACTTCTCCATACACACACACAATATGCTCGACAAGCCCTTTTTTATTAATTTTTTTTACAGCGGAGCCGTTAAGGGCTAGTTTCCCCAGTTTCGTGTCCGGTACCAAATAAATGTCGACATAAAACTACACAAAACTCTGGACAGCTACCGCCATCTATGAGCGGCGGCGGCAACCAGACAACCAGTCTGGTTGCCGCCGTCGCTCATAGATGGCGGCAACCTTTCTGGCTATCATAGAAGAATGGATAGTCGGGCGAGTTGGTGGGAATTCATCGTTGGAAAGAGCGCGCAAAACAGACGAGGACGAAGAAGAAACACACGGGACGAGTGTACAGCTTCGCTGGTCTTTCTTCTTCACCAGAATAAAAAGGCTAAATGTTTCTTTTTATTTTTTTGTTTTTCGGAAATAATTTGTTGTGCGGATCCGAATTTACTTCTTCAAATAACTTTTTTTTTTACATTCCTTGAATTTCTTTCCCCGCTTTTGGAGTGCATCCGTACCCCGAAGGCTATGGCCGCAGCATGAATAGACACTCTGCTGATGCACACCCCTCTCAAGTTCTTTCTTCGCGTCCTTCTCGCAAAATGAAGCCCTGGCTGCTTTTATTTCGTGCATCCGGACTATCTTGGGCAATAAGAAAATGAAACTAACCCACGAAAAAACACTGAATCAGACAAAAATCAGCTTACACCAGTTGATAGCGATGTTGTCGAGTTTTTCCCCGTGCATATACTCTTATTTAGACAATTTCATACTCTTAACAATACAGACCTAAAGCAAAAAAAATTGTATATGCAGTTCAGTGATAAAAAATAAAAATAAAATAATAAATTACCTTGACACAATAGGTTTTTTTTTTTTTTTTTTTTTCAAACTCGGAGGATTTTCTTCAGTAAAATGCTTGTGCAGAATTTCACCACGTTCGTTGTGGTTTGACGAACATTTTTTTTTTTTCGCCAGCGTGTTTCCACCACTTGTAGCAGATTTTTTTCTTATGAAGTAAAGCGTACAAATGCCGGCACATGTCGACAAAGTATGAAATTAATCACGTTGCAAGATTAAACACAGATGGCGTTAAACTCTTTTTTTTTCGCGAAGACAAGCCAGCGCTTCAACAGACTGCTGATGTGTGGTGTAACCATATATCCTCCTCATATACCGAAAAACACTTTGGATACTGAATAAATTATATAATTACCTTATTAATTAGATAATTAATAAAAAAAATACATATCATGGGAGCAGAGGCTAATCAAAGTCTTTGGTGCCGTCGAGGTTTGCATCGGACATAAACGAGTTTTTCCTTACGTTTTAGAGGAAAGCTTTTTTTATTAGTTTTTTTTTTCGGAGACCACCTTGCCGTTATTGAAATATTTTTTTCTCTGCTGTTGGCAGCGTAGCCTTTGCAGCCCAATAAAAAGCTAGTTATTACAACAGTTTTCTTTTCAAATGAAAGAATGGCAAATTGTGATAGATTATAATGACAGTTTTCGTAAAAAAAATCTGTGGTTATCCACTTTGGTTTTAAATGGGCATATTTTAAGGAAACTCGGCATCGAAGGACAGAAAAAAAAATAATCTATTCATAAAGAAAATGTTTTAATTAAGTGACATCCTGAAAACACTCCATCACGTAAATCATTAAACCTCGGTTTCTAAACTCGATGCCGACGGCGTCCGAGGTGCCGCGCTAAACATGGATGTTCTTGGAATACCCATTCCTCTAATATGGCGAAGTAAATAAAGACCGCTTTATAGCTAACAACTATAACGGTTGCTAAAACAATAAAAGGATGAATTTCAAGGCTATACAATCCCTTACGATGTCTAGACGTCTGCGCGCAAATAAAATGCGCGGTAGGTCTAATCATTCAATGTAAGATTCCTCGGAAGTGTAACTACCGCAACCCGGCCGATATGACACTTCGTCACTCGGAGCAAAACGTAATAATTGCGCTGTGTGTATCCTTACACAGCGAGAACTTAGTCAGCCCCAATGAGTGTCTCCGCTGTAGATGAGCAATTTGGCCAGTGCGGTACAACCGCTTGCTTGGGGTCTTTAACGTGCACCACGCAGTAGTGATACACGACCGCACGCCGGTACGATGCTCATCCAGATCGAAACGGGCAGGGGTGGGGATTGAGCCCAGGATCCTGGACCTCGAGCTCTCTGTCCATGTGCTACGACCTGAGGTGCGTCAACACATTCAACCACCGATCCCCCTAACAAAAGGAGTCATTTGCAAGTTAGATGATTATTTGGCGCCTAGAAGTTGAGATTCTCAGAAAGAAAAAAAAAATAAATGCACGATACAGCTACTCAAAATTCGACGGAATACTCGTTTTTCCCAGGCATGCGACTATTGCAACAAACACAAAATACGTATTTGCGTTTCACAGTAGCGGTAAGAGTGTTTCTTTACTACAAGCCCCCAGTAAACAGACAATCCCACAATGGCCATCGGTAGCACGCACTACCACGAACACAATCCCCAAAAGAAGCAGTCAACGACGACAGCTGGCTCCGACATTAGAATTACGTAAGGAATTGCACATGCAGCCTCCGTCGTCGTTTTCATGTCGACATACTTCGTTCCTCGCTAAGCTGCCAGCGCGGTGAAAGCTATGCTGTCGTTGGGCCAGTCACACCTCTATCTTCCACCACGTGATCACGCTCCAGCCCACGCCCACCTGCGCAGAGCAGGGTCATGCGATGAACGGGAGGCTGTTGATTGGCCTCGAAAGCGTGTAGCTTCCACCACACTGTCAGCTATGGGGTGAACGGAGACGAGCATACGGCGCAAACAGTTTGGATCTGAGGCGGCCATAGTGATACTCGGTTGTACTTGGAAATACGACGCGTGGGCAACATCTGCCGAACAGTAGCTGGCATTATCGAAATAAAAACAACCTTCCGAGGTTCTTAGACACGTCATAACAATATTGCAATATTGAATGTAAAAGGCATCGTGGTGTGTGTATGTATAGACAGCGGGAAAGTTGCTCAGCTCCTATATGGATGTCTGGTGTCACTGTTGTAGGTCAGAAATTTAGCCGGCGCAGTACGACTGCTAGCCTGGGACCTTTAACGCGCGTCCCGCAGTAGTGATACTACACTACGCACGCCGGCCCGATGCTCATCCGGATTAAAACGGGCAGGGTGGGGAATTGTACCCAGGATCCCCGGGTTCTGCAGCGCGAGCTTTCGCTCCATCTGCTCCAAGTTGCGGTGATATGGAGTGTGGAGGAACGGAAGGCATCCTAAAACACGAAGAAATGTACAGTTTTTCCTCCCAAAACTAAAATATGGAATGTGACCGTACATAACCGGAACTCGCCCGCCTAGAGCCATGTAAGAGTGGCACCAGGCTAAACAGAACGCCGAGACACGCTGCAGCTGCCGATAGGATTAGAACCGAAGTAAGGTGGTCAGGTGCAATTTGGCCAGATTCTGTTGCGGGAGGTTGTGGTGACGTCAAAAGGCCGAGCTCTAATTGGCTCTGATTGAAGGATAGTGGGTAGACCTCAAGGCAGCTTGCTTTGAAGTCTACCCACTATCCTTCAATCAGAGCCAATCAGAGCACCTGCAAAAGAAGCAGACGAACTTGTGCTCCGCATAACGCTTCTGCATGTCGTGAACCTCGAGCGTGCACGCGCAGACAAAGCACGACGGAAGGCAACAAGCACGTGCTGGAGGCAGGGCATTCGAAAAGACGCCCTGCCGTTCTCATTTTGGCAGTGACTATAGTGATTGCGTGGCGGCACGCCGGTACAATGCTTGTCCATATTGAAACCAGACCTAATGTAACTTTTACTCCACGTGACCCAAGCAGCGCTGCGATCGCAGGAAGATAATTGGCTCTGCTAGCACGTGTGTTCTCTGGACATGTACACGTGGGGCCAGGACGCACGATTGCGGCAGATATTTCGAGAAATTATTTCTAAGCAATCAAAGTGATGATAGTGAAACAAGGTTAACTCGAGATTAAACAAATCCGCAAAACGTCGACGTTGTCCTTTCCTTTTGTTCTTAAAAATATATATAAAAAAGCTTCATTGCTTGTAGAGATTACAAAAATGATGCTATCTGTTACTTTGTTTGGTAATTTTTTTTTCAAAACCACGCTGCCGATAAAAAAATAGTGTATTAATTTTATCGCGGCAATATAAAATAATTGATTTCTTTATGCCACCACGTTATTTATAAACAGTCTTATGATATCGTCTGACTACGAAAAGAAACACGGAGTGAATCGCCATTATCCTTCAAGTCACAGGTATTACAAAAAATAAAAAATAAACTACAGCAACGGAGCAGTTAAGTGGTCAAAATGTGTGCCAACTTCCGTCTCGCGATAAGCAGATTGGGACTGCATCAGACGGAAACTAAATACAAATTGGACACGATAGAGTAAACGGTTAGCGACCCAGGTCACGCTGTCTCCTCCTGTATTGTGTTTCATCAGCTCTAGAAGCATTCGGTTGAACTTAGAAGCGTAGTTTGGCTTTCGTAAAGTAATGTGGAGTGCCAAATATTTTGCGCGAATTGTGTTGCACAAGCGACCATAGACCTGCGCCTGTACATTTTATTGTGTTTCTTGGTACAATGGGAATCTTGTGACGCGACAGATCCGGGAGAGCCGACTCGGGAACAGTGAAATTGAAGCGAGTGTTATAGAGATGAACAATACATGTCAGCAGCGTTGGAAAGCGCTTTAGATAGGAATAGAAAACTT
The DNA here is from genome assembly GCA_013358835.2 of Ixodes persulcatus. Classification (NCBI taxonomy): domain Eukaryota; kingdom Metazoa; phylum Arthropoda; class Arachnida; order Ixodida; family Ixodidae; genus Ixodes; species Ixodes persulcatus. The sequence goes on from JABSTQ010010778.1 coordinate 351,578, forward strand.
GTACTTTACTTGAAGTACATTTTCTGAGCATGTTTTTTTGTACTCTCTGGTGAAAGTACGATTCCCGACTTCAAAGCACACTCCCCAAATGTGAAAATTGTCTTTTGAGACGTCATCGACGTGTTCATTTCTCTGAGTGAAATAATGGCGGCTGTAAGACCGATATAACTAAGTGCCTTGTAAATAGCTTGTATTAAATAGTTCGTCAGCGTGAATAAACTACACTCTGGCGACTTGACTTTATCCAATGTTTACCGCCACTTTCAAACATAACTGATGCATAATTGGGGGTTGTGTGGATATTTACACATCGTGCAGTTGGTCAGCCATTTCAAAGTTGCGACGAGTCACTCGCTGTAGACGAGCAATTTAGCCAGTGCAGTACAACCGCTAGCCTGGTCTTTAACGTGCACCACGCAGTAGTGATACACGACCGCACGCCGGTACGATGCTCATCCAGAACTGATGCACTCCCGATTACCCCTGGAGCAATGCATACCAGTTAGAAAATACTATATAGGAAAATAAAGGTACATCATGAACGATTGTGTTAACAAGTACTTTTACTTTGAGAGTTAACTGTATTTATGTACTTTACTTCAAGTACATTGAACCCGGTGTACTTACTACTTTAATTCAAGTACATAACCTCTAATTTACTTTGTACTTTAAGTACCTTTGAAATGTACTTTATGCAACAGAGACGCGCTAGTAGAAGCGGCCCGTTGCGCAGGAACAGCGGAAACTTCCAAGAGCCTCGATGTTTCGATGAAAGCGTCTGTGACAAACTTTGGCCATGGTAGAACTTTGGCCATGGTAGAACTTTGGCCATGGTAGAACTTTGGCCATGGTAGAACTTTGGCCATGGCAGAACTTTGGCCATGGTAGAACTTTGGCCATGGTAGAACTTTGGCCATGGTAGAACTTTGCCATGGTAGAACTTTGCCATGGTAGAACTTTGCCATGGTAGAACTTTGCCATGGTAGAACTTTGCCATGGTAGAACTTTGCCATGGTAGAACTTTGCCATGGTAGAACTTTGCCATGGTAGAACTTTGCCATGGCAGAACTTTGCCATGGCAGAACTTTGCCATGGCAGAACTTTGCCATGGCAGAACTTTGCCATGGCAGAACTTTGCCATGGCAGAACTTTGCCATGGCAGAACTTTGCCATGGCAGAACTTTGCCATGGCAGAACTTTGCCATGGCAGAACTTTGCCATGGCAGAACTTTGCCATGGCAGAACTTTGCCATGGCAGAACTTTGCCATGGCAGAACTTTGCCATGGCAGAACTTTGCCATGGCAGAACTTTGCCATGGCAGAACTTTGCCATGGCAGAACTTTGCCATGGCAGAACTTTGCCATGGCAGAACTTTGCCATAGCAGAACTTTGCCATAGCAGAACTTTGCCATAGCAGAACTTTGCCATAGCAGAACTTTGCCATAGCAGAACTTTGCCATAGCAGAACTTTGCCATAGCAACTTTCAGTGTGCAGATAATTAGAGCCGCCATTATTGATCTTCCGAACTCTTATCCGAGATGCTAAGCTACCGAAACATGGTGATGATGCAATCACTCAAAGGCGGCGTCAAGAACATCGTTGCGCCTAGAAAGGCAACAACCTCTCGTGCACCCATGGTGATAGAGTGGAAAGAACAAAAATAAAAAAAGATGTATCTAAGTCTGTGCCCATAAACCGGTGCCTAAACGTGTCCAATCTTTAATCAGAAATTAAACGGCACGGCGCTACCTCAAAGCAACGCTGATCCGCGCTTTCATTGTTTACTTGTCATTTCTTTCGCCTTGGCTGGTGTCCTGCTCTTCCATATACTATTTTTATGCATTAGTCACTTGTTTTTGTTTCGCAATGTACCATACTAGATTCAGAAGGTTGCCAACATCGTCAGCTTATGAAACTTTATAAAAATCATTTTTTTCCCTGTTGGCTGCAAAGAAGTTTCAGCATTTCTCTTTTGCAGACATCTCAGGGGAGATCATAGTTGCTTAATAGCGCATTTGTGTTTAAGTTTATTTTATGCACAGCTGCCACATATGTTACAGAAGTTCTGGTAACCTTCGCAGCTGGTTACCCCCCTAGGCGGAAACTGATGTAAACATTAATGAGGTATTTCTGGAACCGGTGACCACAATCAACATGGTCCTGCGTATGGATATATGGGGCCGCTGGTTGGACGTCCAGAAACGACTATTTGACAGATCGCAGGAACGGGAAATCCCGTTTCCGTATGCCTTTGAATAAGGCTTCGGATAACTATCCACAACGATTCAAGCCCCAAGTTTACTCGGAAGCATAGCTTCTTTTGTGGCTCTAGTAATGGCATAAAATGTAACAATGTCATATTCTTACCACTTACTTAACTTCCTTAATCCTAGCGTCTCGTTCTTCGAGCCGTTCAACGCTTTGCAGACATTTAGTTCTGTAAATACATTTTTCTTTCTTGATTTGAACCTGTAGTCGGCCGTTTCTTTTTCCAACAAACGGGACCCGCCCAGCTTTCTACATGGGTATATATAGTTCAATGATAGGCTTTGATACAACTTTTATACTCTTTCGCAGAGGAACTCCCAAATAAACAAAGAACTGCACACATTTTTCTTCGTTTGCGACTGCTGTTTGTATCGGGTTTGATGCACTTCCAGTGGTCTTTGAGCACATGCACAGCTTTGACCGCCTCTCAAGGTGCGCGAGCAGATTACAATGTCTTAAAACTTTTCTTTTTAAAACTTATCAGCAGCTAGAGATGTCCGTGAAAAGAATAAATTAACACGCCACCACAAACAGTTACCCCCAAAGCCACACAACCGAAAGGCGTGCAAACCTGCCTTTTTTTGTATTTTTTCGTCAATACGTAACTAGGGGCGCACGCGTCAGAAGTTGTGACGCTATACGCCGAGATGTTGACAAAAGCTAATTTACATGCAAGCGTCCGAGTACACAAGTGAATGCCTCCACATGTCGCTCTCCACTCACGCATCATGTGTGTGGTAAGGACCATATTGCACGTGCGATCGTACCGCATCAAACGGCCATCCGTACGCACCGCTTGGGTTGTCGGTTGCGCAGATTAACGCTCAAATCTCGTAAACAGGTTTTTTTTTCGGCTATCTATCTCGAGCGGAAAACTTTATCGGGCTATAAAATGTAAATAACTAATTGAGGTAAGAGTGAAGGGGGGGGGGGGGAGAAGGGGGGGGGGCAGAGAAACTAAGTGCTCCTCACAAGAGCGCGCTTGAAGGTCGGTAAACACATAAATAAAGGGACATAGTCTATTAAACTTGGCAGCTCATTGTGAAATTTCACGTGACAAAAACAAAAAGATTGATAAGACCAAAGTTGTTTTTTTCCGCCCTTAATTTATTTGTATCAAAAACATCTTCCTCGTTGGATGTGCCGCATTTTAAAATGGGCAACGAAGGCGATCAATATGAACTCGGGCGCCTCAGTTTTATCAACGTGCACAACAGCCTGACTGCACATATCCTGTCGGAAATGAGAGCAAAAATGGCGACTGGTTGGTGAAGGTTCCCATGACGTGACGCCACATAGAGGAGCAAATAAAGTCGAGCATAGTGTTAATTGAAAAAAAAAAAAAACTAATCCCTGAAGGTCACCAAAGTCACATGCACAGACTACGAGTAAAAAAAAAAACAGTTGACTACTTTCAAAAAATACTTATTCAAGCATTTCCCCTGTTAGCCGTGACAATCGCGCAGCTATTGGTCGCCGGCGACGAGTCGCCATTTTTGGCACACGGCTTAATCGATCACTTGGTCACGTTTCCAAGCTAAATAATGTTTTCATGAATAAATACAAAAAATAAAACACTAAACTTCGGATCAGCGTAAGTCCAGAACGCGGCCAAAGCCACGAGCTAATGGGACCCATCAAGCCGCGACAAAAGGGCAAGTTAGTTTTTTTTTTTTTTTTTCGTTCATGATTGGTTTGGGGACAATAGAGCACGTACAGAAACATGACGAACATCATGATGGTGCCACATTGGTGCTTACAATCATCTGAAGTTTTTTACTGAAATCGCAGGAAACGGTTTTTCATCCTCCAGAAAGGACTTAAAACAGTCCGCGACCGAGCAAAACGACATCGTCCGAGCTTCCCCGACATGACAACAAAAGCTCAGAAAGTAACTTTTAATTTCTAAAACCGTCACGATCGCCGATTGCGCCCGCTCTCCACTGGGCAGCAAGTGGCGGTACCCACAAGACAATCATCGAATAGAGTGCAGATACTCTAAAGCGTTGCTTATTTGTGGCTTTAGTAGGCCCATACTACCGCGTGTATTTTGCCGTCATAATATAAAGATGACAGTTAGAAATAAAAATAACCCGAGAAGTAATTGTTTACTTCCTGTCATCTTCCAATTAGTTTTCCGAAACGAACCGACTACTTCGAATCAATTAATCTTGAAATTAAGTAACCTCTTTCAGTAATGTGTACAAGACTGCCAGTTTGCTATTGTAGTGCCCCAGTTTGCGGAGGGGAAGGTTTACAAATGACCGCACTATCGGAAAAAAACCTAATCACTAATAGTTCACATCTTCATATATATATATGCGCTGTCGCATCTGCGCAACACTCTAGTCGTTAGTTACCCGAGCGTCACACGCTGACGAAGTCAAACACGATGAACTGCGCATACCCCACGGATAAACAAGTGTGAGGGAAATCTCTTTTCCCGCATTAAAACGGCAGCCATTTGCAAGTCAAACTGAAGCGCAAACGTGTCGCGCGGGGCAACACCGTCTCTCTCTCTCAGGCGCCGGCACGGAAGGCGACTGCGTGCGGACAGACAGACATTGACGACGGACCCCTTGATGTCCATCAGGGGGGAGGGACGAACTCCGATGCCTCGTGCTCTTTAACGAATGACGCGCCTTCTGCCGGGGTCACAAAACGGGCCGAAGGACGAAAACAATTTCCACACACAGAATGTGATGAACTGCGTGGAAGAAAAGTTTCTCGTCTCCGCCGCAGAAGCCAAACAGGAGCTGCTGAATGTCACGAGCTCGATCGCTCCGCAAGAATTTCTTCGCAAAAGTTTCTTCGGGTGTTGATTTCAAATCGGAGGAGCAGTATACAACAGACAAACACAGGCGGGGTTTCTTACCCTATGACGGTTCCGCAGATTGGTCACACAGTTACTGTCTGGAGATATGTTAGAAGCTCGAGGCGTCACATACTCCTTGTTTTAACCAGCGAACAC